>VXBR01005794.1:257143-290118 GCA_013400215.1 Cisticola juncidis
AGCTCAACCCCTGACCCGACACCCAGGGGACACCGGGGCCGCGGGCTCAGCCCAAGCCCTGCCCCGCTCCTGAGGGGACACCGGGGCCGCGGGCTCAGCCCAGGCCCCGCAGCCGCTCCCGCCTCCCCTGCGGTCACTCAAGACCCGGCTATAACAAAGCCGCCCTGCTCAGATCAGCGGGGCTGGAGCTGTAAATAGACACACAGCTGATTAAAGCTACCTTTAAGCATGTGGTTAATTTGACTTACAATAGACTTTAAATGAGAGTTCCTTGAGGCAGGTGTTGGATGGGTGTTATGCTGCTGGTTTTTGGTGAGGAAAAGAATCCATTTTTGCCACAGTAGAAGGTATGAATAAACAAAATTTTGTCCCCTGAGAAATCTGGAAGAAAAAAGAAAAAGAAGTAGTATATTAATCATTATACTTTTGCTATTTGAATAAAAATAACTTCCAAAATATACTTTACCTTTAACCTTAGAAGCCTAATAGATCCTACTCTTAATACAGATAAATTACCACACACAGTTATTTGCATTAAGAATATTACTTGGGCACAAACCAGACAATTAATAAAAAAAGAATTATGAATGCACAAAAATATCCTCATGGCTCTCCTATGTGAAAATGGCAACTTGCACTTGGAATTTCTTTTAACAGTTCTTTGACCTAAGATTCATTAAATATAGCTTTGAAAGTTTGCTTCTCATAAACTTCCAAAATCTGAAGCAATGAACTAATGAAGAGATATCCAGGAGAAGACTCAATCAGGATAGAGCACATGAAGAAAGAAGGAACACCATTTCATGGGGTTTATTTATTTTTAAAAGACAGAGCAGCTCCCTTTCCATATAATCTACTCCTATCTCCTAAGAATAAATCCTGTTGCTTGCAAATACATAATCCAATTACTGTAAGCTTCACCTCATTATTCTAAAAGGCACTTACAATCAGTTTTTCTGTTTCTGGTTTTTTAATCCATTCACAGAACTCATACAGTTGTAACTGGGCCCAACCCCACCAAAATCAGGATTTAGCCACCCAAATCTTTTTATCATGGGAAACATTGCTTCTGATAATGCTTTTAAAACAGGCAAAACTATAACAAGGTCCACAATTTTTATAAATTTTTAAACAGAACATAACATTATTTCTTGTTATTTCCTAAAACACATACACAAGTAACCAAGTCTCAGTAGATAATGGTTCCTATGCAAAAATTCCCAGTTTTCTGTGTGACAACTCAACTGCAACATGAGTTAAGTACCTAAATTAACAAGTGTTAACTTACCCAACTCTAACTTGGGTATATGTGAACTAACATACAGGAGTTAATAAGATTCCTACCTTTTTTTTTCTTCATTGTGACAGTTTCCTACAAGAACCATAAATCTGACCAAAGTATTATCTCCAATTCTTTGTTGGAACTCACTTATGGATGTAGCACACCACAGATACCCTCACACTGAAGCAGATAATTTCAAAGTTTGTAATAGCACAAAAAGCATCATTTCATACATTGCACAGGAAATGCAGTCAAACCACATTCACCTGTGGTTATCACCCTCAGAGAACTTAAAAAAAAAACCAGCTGTAAAACCCTCAACTTACAGAAGCAGTTTTTAATAACTCTTAACACTTTCAAGTGCACTTGGACTGCAGGGGATAGAAATAACCATCAAGAGTGACTATGCCTCCACATTTCCAGCTGTAGGATATTAACAAACTGAAATATCTACACTATGAAACTCCCGTTAGCTATCAGGAATAACTAACAGCTCTGATATCCAGCCCTCAGAACCAAATGATAATGCTTCTGCCAAGGAGTTGTAACTTTTATCGTTGTCCTGGAAATAAACAAGCAAAGTATGTTGGTTTTTTTCAACACATATTAATAAACAACGATTGAAACATTTTTATAGTTGTGTTCAAGACATCTGCTGCACAGAGTAATAAACAATTTCCAACACTCAGCCTACTTCTTTTGCTGAAAGAGGACTCAACTTGTGTGCTTGTAATTTTTTTTTATTATATCACAATTTACCATTTAAACCAAAACAAAAATTATTCCATTTAGCTTGTGGTTGTAAATAAATTATCTAAAATATTACCATGGATACTGCAATGGTCAGGGCACAAGGGCATGCACACAGCTCAGCCCTTTTCAGACTTTCTCACATTGGAGCTTCAGCAGTTTTAGATTAACCCTAACTACTGCTTACCCTGCTGTATTCCCTTGTATAGGGGGCCAAGAAACTGAAGAATGCTCCCTCTATGACCCCAACTTGGTTTGTGACAAACTATACAAAGATATAACAGCTCAGAATAAAATTATCATGAGATACAAAAAGGTTCAGGATGGAATTTCAGCTGCAATTCTTTCATCATTCTTATTTTTTTACCTTTGCATGATCCTTGCAACAGCTTCTGTGTGAAATTAGCAAAGAAAATGAAACACAACCTGAAGATGCTACATACATATTGCAAACCAAAGAACTCAGTCTCCAACAGGTCTTTTGAAGGTAAGAGTCTGAGACAAAATCAGCTGGGGCCAGAGATCAGAGATGTTCTTTGTTAAGAATGAATATCCACAGTAACACTCATTTTTCCCTATTTTTATCCGACATTTCAAAGTAGTCACTAACAAAGAGCTGAAGAAGCTTCCTCCACTCAGTTTCTAGAAATATCTCAATTCTCTCCCAAGATGCTCATGCACTGTTTGTTCTGAGCTCAAAAGGGGTTCCATTTTCCACTTCTGACTCTGACACAGGACTCAAATACTTCCTACAATTTTCTCAGCAGCTTAGGATCAGCTGCACAGTGCTGAAAACCTCTGCCAATGCTGTTGAATGTGGATCAGGATCTCCCCAAGTGTGAGCACATCTCAAGTGTGTGCTTGCTTCTGTTATTTTTGTTACATACATGCACACTAAAGCAGCTCTAAGTCCAGATATAAATCACCACCTTCTGTAACATCAGCTTAGTGCTTAGATTCTGTCAAGACTTGGTTTCTTCAGTGCAAGCTCTATATTCAGTACAAGGCTTGCCCGCTGCTCATTGGTTCTTACATTTTTTAATTTAGCTCAAGCAACATATGAGGGAAAAGTTATCTCTAATAATAGGGAAGCAATAATATGCAAGGAATAATAACAAGAGGAAAGGGTTTTCATTATACAGGTGGCCACTATTTGTACTAGTCTTCTTAAAGACAAAGGACAAGTACCAAAGAAATGAGAATTCTATTCTAGCTATGGAACTGTGTCTATCTGTGTCCTGCAGATGACTCTGTTGAAAACTCTGGGGGGAAGGATGCAAAATTTGACACACAGCATCCTTCTACAGCTCAGCTACAAAAGATCCATGACTAGCTAATGTTTCATGTTCTTGCAGATCCCTGTGACAGTTGTCATTCCCCAGAGAAAGGCAGCACCTCAATGATCTAACTAAGTGCTTGAGCACAGTCTGAAGTGCTGGTACAAACTCAGTTTCTTTTCTGAACCTTCATCACTTGAAATCTCTTTATAATCACTGCATGAGAAACACCTATTGCTTTATCTATGCCCCGAGTTTGTGGAGCCTGTCGCAAGTTACTGATGAAGGAAAGGATTTCTTCTCCTGCTAGAAAAAAGTCTTACTGAGACCAGTGTTCTTGCATGTGAACACATTTCTCCCCTTCCCAGCTTATGCCACTTTGACTCTGAAAATGTGTGCAGTGGATTGAGCTGACAGGGATATGAAGGCAGAAGCTTAGAGGACATCAAAAGTGTTAGCAGTGTGAGCTCTGTATAAATAGTCTTACTGATACAAGTCTCCAAGCATCCTTTATCTCCTTGTACACAGAGATTAGAGGAAAGCTCAAATGCTTAATTGTATGTCAAGTGCACAGTCAGCGATTAAGGCTTCAGTACAGTCCTTAAAAATGGAGTCTGCAGCACATCCATGCCTTGACAGAGACAATTCAGCTGCTATTTTAAACACAAGGCTTGACTGTCTGTTACTCTTCACGTTACATTGTTCCTCACATCAAGGCAAAACACATAATGCTGATTTCTCCACGTTCCTCCTAAAAATACTGATCCACTCAATTGGTTCATCCCACAGCTTCAGTGATAGACCGATGAGAAAGTTTTCTCTCTTACAACTACCCTAAAAATAGCAACAGGATTGAAGTCCTGAAATTCAGATTATGTACAAAAAGCAAGTCCTTGTAAATCCTTAGGTGCACATAAGATAGAAAGAATAGTGTGTTATAAGCAGGCATTTGTTTAACGTGCTGGAATTGCAGAAGCTGGAATATCAGTGTGTGCTGATCTAAATGAGCTCCAGCAGGGAAGAACACACACAAAATGCAGCAAAACACAACTGGGTAATTTCTGCCCAACCCTGAGACTCCCACTCTTATTTCTGTGAAACACGATGTTCCTCACTTACTGCATTTAGTTTAGAAAATGAAACTAATAGATGATTTAATTCCTTTTCATCCTCAAAAAACCCTATCATTAAATATCTTCAAGATTTTAAACCAGCTAGAGATACAAATGAGGAAATAAAGATTTCAGACATGGCATCTAGAATGATTCATTTCACAACATTTTGAAGATACATAATATAAGTATAGCAACTGAGTGTTTCACTTAGACTACGTAAGTAGTTGAAAGTCCTGCAGTAGGAAAGTCATTCAGTGAAATGAATGTGAAATTATCTAGTATTAAGAATGGTTGTTCATCAAAAAGTCTTTTAAAAAATGCCCCAAACAGTAAGAAAAATCCCTCTTTCATTAGTCAAATAAATTTGGTAACACAGACTTAGTTTTCTCTAGCCATAAATAAGCTGTAACTACCTCTACAGTAATGATTTTTTCTTGTAATTCAGGCAATATGAAAAATAATAATTAATAGGAAAAACTCAGGCTAAACAAGGAGAACTAAAAGCTGATGAATCAAGGAAAAGTGTTGTAAGGAAACATGCAGCAGAAATGTACACACAAAAAAGCAACTGAAACTAGCAGATATTCCAAGTTTGATGTTAAAATAGCCTAATTTCTGATCAAGTTCAACAGGATTAATGGATATTCAGCATCTCTAAGAAGTAGCCCATTCGTTCTAATTGCCACTGTCGTCATCATCTATTATTACATTCTATGGAAAAGCAGGACATGGAATTAAATAGCACTGTACAAACTAGGGAATTCATAATGCCAGGAAAAAACATATGGAAAAGGCTATTGATTGCAAAAAAGAGCCTGGGGGTGGGGGGCATAAAACCCTTCACTACACTGAATATTAATGTCTACAGGCAACAGCTAAAAAAAAATGTAACAGCAGCTGTGTTTTTTTAAACTTATGTACCAAATTCACACATGAAAAGAGCACCTGTAAACTAAATTAAGAACAATCTCTTCTGAAACAAACAGCCCATCATGGACTCCCAGACAGGAAAAAGAGAGGAAAATACAAAAGAATTTTCAGTCTCCTTGAGCCTTAGCTGACAAACGTGATGACAAGATCACTCTCAGGAATTAGGACATATTTGTAGAGCTTACTGCAAGCTTCAGCATATAAATATCTTTCAATTTAATCTGCTGCAGAGAAAAATATTTGTATATTTTTTAAACATCTGAAATTGAATTCTGAAAGGATTTCAGAAATACCTGTAGTTTTCCCTGCATTTTGTCATAAAAGCCTTGGAAAGTTGACAAGATACATTAAAAAAAAATCCTTTAAGCTATCCAAAAACTATTCTCTTTCATACATTTGATTTTTTTTTCTTTATTTTAAAGACATTGATCCTCTGCTTTGCTGCTGATCAGAAGCAAGATGCATAGCAGAGCTGATTGGGAGTTGTTGCTGATTATTTTTAGAAACAAGTGTTTCAGCACTTTGGACAATACCCACTGTCAATTTATTAGAAATTATTCAAAAACTCATGGCAGAAAAATGGCTCTGCCTGACTAGCAGGGCTGATTATGAGCCAGAAATGCAAGGAGGAGACAGAGAATTCTGTTACTATTGGTTCAGAATAAAAAGTTGAGGATGTGGAGCAGTGGGATATAAAAGTGGGAATGTGGAACGATTTCAGTACCCCAATTTGAGTTTATTTAGGTTTTATATGAAGCACAAATAGCTGTGTGGGAGGGAGGGAAAGAGAGAAAGGGAGTTGGTCCCACAACAACAGATCAGTAGTGTTTGAGAAGACAGATGCTCAACAGACAGACAAGACTATAAGCCACACAAAAGGAATTAAAAAAAACCCAACAAACCCCAACAAAAATAAACAAAACAAAACCCCACAAAACAAAACAGAACAAGCCTCTCAAGTCCCCCAAAACTAAAATTTCAACAAAGAAAAAAGCACCAAAATCCAATGAAAAAGAGTTTGCTTGATACCATGGTCTTCCATCACCTGTAAAAACCCAACTGTATGAACTTTTCAAATTGGTGGCTTAAGGAGTGACCAACCACAGTGCAAGAAGCAGAACTCTCATTCCCCTGCTTAGCTTTGCACAGACCTATTTGAAAAAATGATGTTTTTTATGCCAGTCACTTTGCACTAAATCAGTCAGGCTGCCAGACAGGCTGTGTGTGCTGCTGGGGTTTAACCTCAGCCAGCAGCCCCACACAGCTCCTCAGCCACTCCAGCAGGACCAGGGTGAGAATTGGTAAAGGTAAAAGCTGGAAAACTCCTGGGTTGAGGTGAAGATAGTTTTGCAGGGAGAGCAAAGCAAAACAAGGAATCAGTTCAGTGCTTCCCATGGTTGGGCAGGAGTTCAGCCATCCCTAGGAAGGCAGGGCCACATCCCACAGAATGGTGGCTGTGGGAGACAAACACCATCACTCCAAATGTCCCCCCTTGCTTCTTCTTCCCCCACTTTATGTACTGGGCATGAGGTCACAGGGTCTGGAACCCCCCTGTGGTCAGTGGGGTCACCTGTCCTGGCTGTGTCTCCTCACAGCCTCCCGTGCACCCCCAGATCCCTCCCCAGCCTGGGAGCAGGAAAAGCAGGAAAGGCCTTGGCTCTGTATGAGCCCCATTCAGAAATAACAAAAACATCCCTGATCATCAACCCTGTGCTCAGCACGAATCCAAAACAGCCTCATATCAGACAGTGTGCAGAAAATTAACTCTAGCCCAGCCACACCAGCAGACATGCAATATTCACTCACTTGAGTCAGCTGTTCTCTTATGTACAAATGTTTGAGAAAAAACCTCTTGCTTTTCTGTTTGCTGAACCAGTTGATTAACCAGCAGTGTTCTCCATTTCATGACAGACAGAATGAGCTCATTTCTTGGAGCTGCAGTCAGCACACACTGAAAAGCAAACTATATGTGGGGAGTTCAGGATACTTGAAAATGTAAAAAAGTACAAGCTGAACTTTACCCAGTTGATAATAATTTAGTTTTTCAAGTACTAGCTTCAAAGTAAAAGTGGTATATCAAGAAGAGAAGGTCACCACCAACTAACTGTCAAATATTTAAACTTGGATCAGAATTAAACGCATGCCACTGGTATTTGTGTTTCAATTAATATAGAAAAGGATCTGCTTATGTGCATTGCAATATATGCAACTCAGAAACTACACAGCAACTACTATTTTCTTATGCATAGCAACAATATTTTCTGTGATGATGTTCTCTATAGATTGGAGACTTTAAATATAAGTAAGGAAAAAAAAGCCACTTCCATAAACAGGTTTCATCCAAAAGAGATTTAGTTGCAAAGAACTTCTTGGGCAACTTCAAACAGTCCTGAATCTGACCTGTGAATTTTCACACAGCTTATGTGATTGAGTATCTACTCCACGTCTACAAATCCACATCTGCTTGATTAAATTCGACCGTCAGTCTCCTGAAGTAAAGCCACAGCCCAAAGTTATACCAACAATCTCCAGCAGGAGGTTGAAAATCTGCATCTGTACCTTCTCTGTAATTCAAATGATAGAATTTAAGCTCTCAAACAGAAAGACATTCAGAGAATTCATATTATAATTGCAATTGCTACTTAGAGATAAGCAGTAAACGTTCCCATAATACTTTACCTCTGGAAAGTCAGACACTTAATAGAATGTCACGCCGGCCTGTGTCACCCCTGAAAGCTGACCTTGGAAATCTTCCTGTCCTATCAGGCCTTCCACAAACCACTACAAGAATTTACTAAGGGACAGATTTGCTCACATTGTTCTCAGTTCTTGCCATGAACTAATCCATCTGTTGAACACTGAGGTGGAGGCACACACATCTATGGGAGCAAAAGCTTCAGCAAGGGCCTCGTTTTTCCCATGTGGAGACAAAAAGGTAAGGACTGAAGCTGTAGTGTATTGGGTTTCTTACTGGAGAAACCTGGCTGAAAAAACACCTGAACTGCTGGAACTGTATCACTGTGCCTTGCTGACATGGAACTCAGTAATGAAGGAATGTTTGTAATGGAAAGATTGTAGGCAGCTCGACAGGCTCCCCATGCCTGGGCTGAGCAGGAAGAATGGACAGCATGTACTGCTCTAAAGAGTGCTGATGTGCCAAGGAAGAGCAGGGAGGAACTGCAGTCTGTCACCTTCTCCTGTATTTTAAACAGCCTGAAAAAACACTGAAATTTTTTCAGCTTCCTGCTCATTGGAGGTAGAGGCATAGAGACAAAATTTGGGGTTTAGCTTTTATAGTAATTTTGCTCTCCCTTCTGGGCCTTGGAAACTTTCTCCTGGGCATTACTCAGCTGACTATGAAGTCAGACAGCACAATGTATATACTGTGTACTCTGAGGAGAAATAAAGAGAAACACTTAGGCCTTATACATCATTTGCAGTGTGCCACAGCACTTCAGTAAAGATAAAATATCCAGTATTCTTGCAGAAGGCCTTAAAAATAGAAAAACAGCCTTGTGATTGTGAAAGCTAGGAATAAAGTTAATTACAATAGTACATCAGAAGCTGAACCAACAAGCATAAGCATGATAAGCCACATACAGTCCTGTGATCCTCCAAATTTATAAATAGCTCCAACATTTTTCAGAAATAGAAGTCAGATCTCAATGCTGAAGGTGCCAATCTCTTCAGTTTTATCTGGACCCATCTATCTACTTTTGGTTAATAACACCATGCAAAGATCAGCATGCTTCAAGGCACACTTATAATCTATGAATTCACTGAATGAATAAACCAGTTCCATGTGCAGAAAACTTATCTGGGAAATCCTATCAGTTTTCCAGGAAATTGTTCTGCAGCAAAGAGAAGGAAGCATCATTTTCTTTGGATTTCTGTCCTTTAATACCCTAAACTTGTGCAGCCCCCAGCACATCCCAGAATTAGCCCAGACACATGCATGCACTTCTGTCAAACAGTGTAAAAAAGAAGTACCCTGCTAATTTCAGGGATTTTTTTCTCCACCAGCCAAACTTTCACAAAAGAGACAACTGGTTTCCTCTTGGGGGGCACCTCCTCTCAGTGATGCTTTAATTGTCATAAGAATCAAAATTGTATCTAGTTGTCTCATCATAGCATTGAGTGATCCAGCAGATGCTTTGAGAATCAACAAAAAAATATTGACATGATTTCTTGTATGCAGTAAAACCTCTGTTAACAACAATTGCTGAAAAGAGTGTAAATCTCTCTTAATTTCTGCATAAAGGGAAAGATCATTCCCTCACAAAATAAAATACCTCACCATAAAAATTCATCCAATTACTCACATAGCTTTTCAACCAAGGCATTTAATAAGACATCCTTTTAATCCCTGCCTGTTTAATAAGACAAATAAGACATTTGGTAGTTTATTATACCACCAGTGCACAATTCATTTTTGTAACACAGCAACAATAAATAACACAAATGAAACAGTCAAATCTCACAGCCTCCAGTGAAACAATATTTGGAATATAATTACATGCAGTGCACATTTTGCAAAGGATGTAGACTCAGTTCCAAATTTAGCAAAATGTGACCAGGAAGTAAGTGTCTGGGACTTCATCACAGTGTTTGTTTGACCTTTTTTAGTCCTGAAATTTACTATTTGCCAAACGTGGCTTCAGCTTCTAGGAGTGTTAAGGCTTCTCTAGTCCTCTGTAAAGAATTAACTGCTCCATGGAGAGATGCTTTTAGAAGCTTGCTGGTCTAATTTACACTATAACATATTTTAGTTACTCCAAGCTTTATTCTCTCTGGGTAAAGTTTCCAAAGATTTTAAACATCCATGTGAAACAAATGATGTCAGTTTTTCATGCTTGAAAGATAAAGAGGTAGCTCAAAAGAAATGTGAGAGGAGATGATTTATTTGGAAACAAGGTATTTCTCTGTCTTCTCTATGAAGTGGCTTTCTTCTTTTAGCAATGCAAACAGTGCCAGCTTCTCCAGCCATATGCTGTCTGCCCTTATAGACATTAAAAACACAGAGAGATCAGGTATGCATAGCTTTTGTCTGATTTACTGAAATCCTTCCTGGCTTTGCAGGGGAGGTAATTCAAAACCACATCAATTTACTCATAAAGATGACTCTGAATGAACTTAGGCTGGGCCATAATTTAGTTGTGTAATGCTAAACCTCTACCACAGAACCCATGCAGCATCTAGAACAGACATATTTATTTTGAACCATTCTGATTTTAAAGTTTGAATGCATTAGAAATTAGAGAGTTTCTAAGCATGTTATCTGAAATAATAATACCTCAAGAGAGATAAAGACCACACTTTCATCATGCAGTCTGCAGACACCATGCTGATATGCACATCGTATTATTAACAGCAAAGCCAATGGAATAGAAATTCTCATAGACTTCATGCCAAAAACTATAAAAGGAGTGTATAAATACTATTGAAGTATGCTGCATCAAATACTTAAACTGTATCCTTCTACTGCTCTATATGGGTAATTTTCACAGATTAACATTCTTAGAATAAGATATATTTCTATAGAATGACAGGATCTTACCCTAAAATGAACCAGTCCATATTTTTAAACTAAATTTATATCCTGATGGTTAGATTATCCAGTGAGAACATTTTTTTAAAGAATATATTTAATTCTTTTCACCCAGGTCTAGAACTACCTACCTCGGAAAAATAAATTTAGTGTGAAAAAGAAATCTTCAAGACCAACAAAAATCTCCTGAAATTCCACGAGAAACTACCTTGGATGGTACTGGCTAAGAGAAGAAATACTAACCTGAAAAGATCTGTGACGTTTGTGCTTTAGAGACATGAATTTAGTAGTAAAAAACAGGATTTAAACAGTTTGGGCAAAAGAGAATGAATCTCATTTCTCACTGTGGAATAGCACTTAAAAGTATTTTACTCTACTTCTAATATATAGCAAAAGTAATTTGATTTCCTGCAAAGTGAGTAAATTAGTTCAGCTCACAGTGACAAAATAAGTGATGAAAGCTGTGAAGGCATGGAGCAGAGGTAAAGAGCACTAACTAGAATATTTATGTTTTCTACATCTCCGTGTTTGCACTCACAGCATGCACCTCATGCCATACCAATATTGTTGCTATTATGTAATATGATTGTCTGATAATAGACAGATATTAAATAACCAATCCAACTAGAAATTAAATCTCAGAATGACAGAACATTGCCTGTAATTACAACACAGTTCTACTTCCACCCACGTTAGGCAGGGCTGCCCAAGTATCCTGATGCAGCAGTTAAGTCTTTATTAATTGTATCTTAATGAGGATTCCTAGGACAAATTCAATATTGAAATTCAGACTATAATCAAATGGTACATCATCTTAAATCAGCCTAAAATGAACAGTAACTGCCAACTGATGAATTCAATTGTGAGCTGCCTGTAGTGGCAGGTAATGTGTCCCAGTTCTTTGCAAATCCAAATGCCACTGCTCTATAATAAGCCAACTTCTGTAAAAATACTACCACAGCAACAACGAAGATGGCACTTAAATAAAACGGAATAACATTTGTGTCTTATCACTCTGACTACAAGTTATAGTAACTGCATCAGAAAATTAAAAGTGATAACCACCTCCTCACTCCAGGAAGGTTCTGGGACATGGCCCACATCCCAAAGGAGGCAGTTTCCTACCAACTCGTGGGCAGGAGTTTGTTGTGCTTTGGGTGATGCTGTCACCAGCCCTGCTGGCAAAAGCAGCTGCTGGATGCAGATGTGTAAAACAAATAGAACCTGGAAATTCTTCTGCAAAAGAGGAGCACCTGGGAGGCACTGGGAGGGAGAGTAAGAGATGCTTGGACTTATTTACGAGCCAGGTTCCAACCTTGCTAAGCAGACACTGAGCTTAGTGGGACCTGAAGGCTCCCACAGCTCAAGACAGCAACACAACAGCCCCTGTGACTTGAAGATTTGGCCATCTAAACCAGGGCATCGAGGGACACAGAGAGAAATAAAGTTCTGTGAAGCTGGTAAAAGGAATATTCAAGGATCTATTTTTACAAAAACAATTAACAGCTTAAAAGAGACTTATACAATTTTAAAAAATTATGCAAGGTGGAATAATAGATAATTGAATTTCTTCCTTTTTCTTCAAGTCTGAAGGTTGCTTGGTCTACTCTAATTTTTCCCTCTTTTGGACCTTAAAACCCAAAATCTAACCGAAGTATGGAGTAGAATTAGAGAATTCAGATGCCCAAACAAGATACACTGGATAAATTTGGTTTAGAATAGATACTTAAGAGTGAATAGTATACACAGGACTAACCAGTACAACTGAAATCAAGGTTGGAGAAGGTAAACCACATGAGCCATACAATGTTACGACTTCTGAGAACCAAGTTTAGAATTTTTTTTCAGTTCAATTAGGCACAAAATGAGGCAAAATTAAGAGTCTGACTTGTCTTATGCAGGCATTGCTTATCTCTATTTAACTACGGTCCCTAGCAAGAGAATAGAATTGGCTGGAGCCACTGCCCCAAATCAAATAATCACTTTTAAAATATTAAAGAAGCCATTAACATGGATTGACTTTGTCCCAGCAGAACAGAGCAGTGCAATCTGCTCAGTGCTGGTGATCTGGCAAGGACAAATCAAAGTAGTCTGACACCCAAGTAGAGAGACAGGGACTTGCAGATGCTGAGTGCAGTGTCCAAACTCACAAGGACTATTGAAGTGACAATGGTTCCAAAGGAAAAATTCTATATTCAACACATGGCTACAGCTGCCTCTCCATGATCAAAATGGATACTTAAATAATTCTCAGCAAGAATCCCAAAGGTTTTACTAATACCATATTTAATCCTCAAAAGCTTAAATAAAATCCAGTATGCACAGAGGAGGGTGGAGCTTGGGAAAAAACTGTGCATCAGCTGTAGAGAGAACTGATGAGCTCAGCAATAGTTCAAGAGCCTTAAGACAGTCTGGAACATGAAGTTCCACTTCTGAAAGGAAGAGACAAAGAATCTGTGCTGAAGCAGAGACAGACATAGAATCTATGTTCAAGCAGAGACCTATGGCAGTCAGAGACAAAAACCCCAAACAAACAACAACAACAACAACAAAATGAACCTCCACCACATGCACCAAAAAAAGTCCCCAAAACAACAAAAGAACTTGAGAAATTCATGCTTGAAGGTAGGAAAGAAAGATTTGTGGATTCTAACTTTGCTTTTTTGCACACAATCCAGTCTGTTTATACGCATTTGGTATGAAGGTTAGCTTGAAAGTAAACATTTTTCAGAAGATATTGCACTTTCGTTTAAATTAATCCTGAATTAATTCAAAACTCTCATATTTGTAGATGCATAAGTGCTGAGGCCTATCTGAGTGCAGTAAGGGGAAACCCTCTGCCCAGAAGCTTGGCCAGCTGCATCTGTACAAGGTACTGAGATGATGTGAAACTGAGATAACACAGAAGTGGGAGGCTCAGAAAACTGGAGAAATGAAGGCAATAAAGAAGGCAAGACATGAGACAGAACTGTTATCATGAGGAGGAGAGAGAAGGGAAATGCTTCTATAGCAAACTTCATTTCATTACTCTATTGCTGTTAAGAGAGTTCTTTGCAGTGAATTCAAACCCAAGGTTAAGCTTCAAAATCAGAAACAAGTCCATGAAATGAAGATACCAGGGCAGATACAATGTCCATGCTGCAGTGCTATGGACTGTCAGGAGTTCTGCTGGGCCGCCTTCACAATCACATGAACAATGATAGATAACTTAATCTGTACTAATGGAGAATTAATCTCTATGGAGTATTTTAGAGGGTGTTCAGCAACCCAAATTAAAAATATAGTTTCCATATACTTAATTTTAGTATGTTCAAGACAGATGCTGTGGTTCCAAACCAAAACCACAGGCCACAGTTTCTCATACTTTTCATCTGTACATGGTAGAGAGTAATTCTTTACAGCTCCATTCAATTTGCTGCTTTAATTTGCTGAAGGTCCCCCCAGGCACTTTTATGGACTTCATGTGGTAGGAGAGGCAAAAGGAGTGGGAAGAACCTCTCAATCCAGCCTGGCTGCCAAGGAAGGGTTGTGTGTAACACACTTCCAGGAATGGGGAATTCTGTGTGAACAGTTTGGTTGAAGCAATGCAGCGACACTGAGAAGCTCTACAGCAAACACAGGGACAAAATCTGACTCACCATGATAGGTTCTGCTTGCAAAAGTCTCCCTTCTCTCCTGCATGCCCTAACTCATTTTGGTGAAGCAAATGAGGCAGGCATCCAGAGCAGCAAACCCACCTTCTCCCTGGGAAAGGACAGAGAGGTCAGCAAGGGGAAGGCAGTTCAGAGCAGGTGAGCATCAACTACACAGCAGATACTCAGCAAACATTTTTCTGACGAAGGAGGTCACTCTGGGGATGTCCTACTCAAGCCTCACCAAGGGTTACACCACATTATTGAAATGCTAAGAAATACAAAAGCAAAAACTAAGCCCCAAACAGCTTCTGCAGTGACCCATCACCTGCAGTATCAGTTTAACATGGCAATGATATGCATGATTTTAGGGACTTATGCAGCATCCAAGCTTTAGGAAGCACAGATAAAGGTTCATTTAATGAGTAGCAATGCATCATCCATCAGCTCTGGATAGCCACAGGCAATAGGCATGCTGGTAGCCTCTTAATAATTTTAGTTGGTTTCTTTGGTTGGCTACACTTAATTGCTGTCAACATGAGAACAAATTAAAATTTTTGTTTTCTTCACTACATCCTTACGCTCAGCAATCCAAACAACAACCTGGCAGATGCTGATTTGAGGGGTGGAGGGGTGTTTATAGCTACTCACAGGAATGAGGTAGGTAGGCCCCTTTTTCTGTTTCTAGTATGTTTGTCTATTTAGGAAGGCAGGAGGCAACTGTCCAGCTGATTTACTTCTGATTTTGAATCTCTGCAGTATCATGTGTCTGTGAGGATGGAGAGAAGAGCAGAACAAGTTTTACTGTTTTATTCCAAAAGTGACACTAATTGACTGTTCTGCATCCATTTGTCATACCCACTACACACTCTGACCCTGGAATACTTTTCTGCAGCACTATTATGGAAAAGATAATTCTATGCTGCCTACATCAGATGGCAGCTTCTTAGGAATCCAACCCATTCCTGTTTGGCTTAGTTAAACAGAGGAAAGACACCTCAAAATCCAGTTTAGAGGGCTGATTTTCTACCAGTTTGACCAGTTCTGTCAGTGGCAGCACTGAGTAAAATATTCTAGTAGATGCAATGGATTTACTCCTTTTCTACTTATGAAAAATTCACCTGCAGATTGAAAACTACTCATTTTGTTCCAAAAAAGTAACATGATTAATAAAAAAACCAATAGCCCCAAAAACAACAAGCACTGCAGACTGATCTAAAAAAATCCTCAATATTAATTAAATTAACCATGAAGCATAGACCAGAGTGATTTAATGAGCTTTTACTCAAGTGTTTTGCATCCTGACTATATGTGAGCATGTTGTCATTTATTTATACAGCTTTAATCTGCTTTACCTGCTAAGAGAGCAAAAATGACCAGCACATACTCTTCTTTTACAGCCTGTTTAGCAATACTGTGACCAAATATATTTTTTTCTTTGACACTGACTAAATATTGCTTCTCTATTAGTCTACGCATCATTAATCAAAGTCCTAAAGCATAATCTAAAGTTTTGGGGGCTTTCATTCTTATAATTTTTAAATACTAAGAATATGAATTGTGAATTTCCACAATTCTTACAAGTTATATCCTAGTTACACTTTCTCCTTCATTAAAAAGAAAAGCAAATTATGTATTTATGTGAGAAAATCCACGTATTTTTCAAATGTATCTCCTTTACAAAAAAAGACAAATTAACAAACCCTTTTTATTTTCCTTTTTCCACTCTCTTAGCTGTATTTTTTCAAAGTATATGCTGTTGCACAAATTTATTTCAACATAACACACCTTTGCTGGACATTTTTAAAGCCCTTAGACACTTCCTGCTCCACAGCTGAGTTGAGCTCACCTGGTGAACTCATGCCAGCCACCTAGAATATTAAATGCCACTATTCTTTGGAACTGAACTGAAAAGGGAAAACAACCATGGTAACCTGACCAGAGAGAACTAAATAGTCTCTGTATTCATACAAAGAGTATTTCCAAGTGGTGGTGGTGGTCACAAAACCAACATATTGAAGATTTAGAAAATGAAGATTCAACTCCATACCATTGGGAACGTACATGCACATTTTAACAAATTCCTACTGAATTTCACATGCAAAATTTTACTGACATTTTTGACTAAAGATAACACACTATTAATTCTCAGCATTATAGGAAACAATCCAAAATGCCAAATTTAGACATTTTAAAGAGATTGTCCAGATACGTTTTTCACTCTTGCCAAAGTCTGTACTTCAAACTTCTAGACTGAAACATTACCCAAACTTCACCTCAGTTTCATAGTGGTGATTTTACTGTTATGTGCAGGTTTTACAAGTACAGGTAATTATGCCCAAATCCTCACAGGTGAAACATGGTGCTGAGGATCTGTGAGTTCATGTGATTCCTTTGCAGCAGCAGCATTTCCTTCACACACACACCACAGCCACAGCCACAAATCACTGAGAGCAAGGGGTGCATCAGTAATGCTGCAATGCTCAGAATTGCAGTGCAATTCTGCTCAGCTCTGCACACTCACAAACAGCACACATGGAAGGACTGCTCAGAGTGTCACTGGCCATCAAAGTGCCTCTTGGTCTCTCTGAAGGCCCAAGAAAAACAGCTACTCCAATTGCAGATGTTAAAAGACAGCCAGAACAAATCTCTCTCTAGACAGCAAAAACCTGAAGGGAAAAATTCAATTCATGAGGGGCTGCAAAGAAAAGTCTCTTGTGGTTTCTCTGCCTCCTGCTAGCACCATCCCTGGATGTTTGCATGCATCCACTGGGTAATAAAACAGAGGTTAGGAAAATGAGAGGAAGAATATTGGTGTCATCCCAACTGGATTTAACTTACATTACTGCACAAATACTGGGCATGGAGATAGAGAACATGTCTTTCAATGAAGAGGCTAGAGCAAAAGCCACAGTTTCTTACAAGTGTGAACTATGGATTTAAATGAAATTGTAATTGCCAATACAAGCAATGAATTTGACCTCAGTACTCAATTCTACATTCAGCTATTTGATGACTCATCCATAATGAAAGAAAAACAAATGGCACTAGAGTCAAACTGAAACAATAACAAGAAAACATTTCTGGAAAGAGCGTGAAACATTTACAGTAAGTTCCTATAAAGGTTATTAATATTTTCAAAACTCAACCTGGGTCTTGTTTATGGCAGAACCTAAATGTGACAATCCCTGATGACTCATGAAGGTTTTGGTGACAGAAGCATTATCACCAAGATATTGGGAAGCTTTCTGTACCTTCCCTTTAGCTCCCAGAGCATGTGTCACTTTGAGGCAGCTGTCTGGTTGTGTGTCAGCATCTGCAGTAACTGCATGAAGTCACAAAAAACAGGAAATGTTTGACTGGTCAAAAGCTAGACACACCTTTTTACAAGGGAAAACTCTCTTTTTAATGAAGACCTTGCACACTACATAGAGTTCTTTATCACAAAGGCACTTTTCCAGGCCATTGCTAGAAAGATACCAAATCTCAACTCTCAAGTTTATCAATTGTCTACATTCATCTTCTGAAATAAAATAGGTACACTCTGAATTGAACCAACAGTGGATGTCGTCCCCAATGTCCACCTCTCTGCCTTTACAGCACTTTCCCAGCAAAAGTGCTCTGCACTGACTCAAAGGTGATGCTAAAACCCAGAAGCCTGAAGAGGTGGATTCCTCTTCCTTCTCTGCACCCCTGGTTTGGGCCATCTGGTGACAGCTACTCTGGTGATTATCTGAGTGGTCTGTAAACATGGCTGAGAAATCAATACAAAATCATAAAGCTTGTTTTTGCCTCCCCAGTACTGTGAACACCTACACTTTATTGAACATATTAATCTTTTAAAAACCCTATTAAATAAGTAATTCTTTTTTTCCCCTAGCCACTGAAAGCTCAGAATTCACAAATGAGAATGTATATTCTTCATTCAATCCTTCCTAGGTGGCAGAAGATCAGTGACTTTTAATATGTATATTCCTAATTTCTGGTAATTTCTAGTTAACTTACGTGTCCTAAATTTCTGAGAAAAAGCTACTTCTGAATCTCATACACATGCAAAGCCCCCAGCAGGAACTGAAAGCCATCAGCAAAGCAATTTACAGGCATACAGACACTTTAGTGGTTTGCAGTAAGAAAAACTATTGCTAGAGAGCTGCACAAACTTCAGCAGTTCAGTGAGTGCACTGCTGCTAACAGAGCTGCCCCTTCTGGTAGAACACAAAATCAAACAATTGAAGTTACCCTCTTACACCCTGCACCAACCACCCAGTTTGCTGACTCCACAGGAAAACGCAGCCATAGCTTCACCCTTCAAGACATTTTTACAACACTTCATCACCTTCACAGGGACAGCTTCATCTTTTCAAATAATAAATGCAATTTCACTTTTAAAGGAATCCTATTTCATTAACTGCAAAGCACACCTCTGGATACAAAACCTGACAAGCTCCCAGCCCAAAACTAGACCACACAGTACATATGGATTCCCAAAGACTCACAGCACAAAATACAATCTTCTATTGATTTTAGCTTCATCTCATGAGACCCATTTTCCTTTAAATCCTATTTCAACTAATAAAGCCATTTTCCAGTTGCCACTCTCCTGATAATGCTAAAAAAAAAGAGGTTAGTGAGAGCTGCTTGTAAAAACTGGGAAGTTGCTACTGCTTTATATAATCACAGAACCATTGTTTCTCCTCAATCACTCCTGGGAACTGAGGATGGAGGGAGAAGAAGGGAACAATGGCCTGGCTCCCCACCACGGTACAGCTGAGCCATGGCAAGGGCCAGGGGCTGCCCTCAAAGAGCCACTGGTGGTCCATCCAGGATTCTTCTGGCAGCTTTTCAGGGGTGAGACGTGGGCAGGAGGAGGAATGGAGCATCAAAGACACCAAAACATTCAGAAATCTGTGCTTTCCTCAGTGATAGCTTCTACACCGTGAAACGCCAGCAGAGCCAGCCTGACCTCTGTGCAAGAGAAGGCAATTAAGGAAAAGAAAAATGACTAAGGGATATTCTCCCTATGATTTAATGAGGGGAGTGTATGTGTATGTGTAAGAATATATTTTGAACCACAGGCAATAACTCTTCTATCATTCAAAATAGATACCTATAGCCCAGATGTCAGTGAAGGTTTTCCAAAAAACAATTACTCAAAATCTCTTTTTAGAGGAAAACCAAAAAGAATTAAACCATCTTTCTTGTTTTTCAGAGATGCTCTAAGTGGAAAACATGATGATTATATGATGAGCTGTCACTCGGCTACAACCCACTCAGTTCTATTACTGCTTGCTCCAGCTACTTTAACATTCAGTCATCTCAGTTACCTTTTATACTCGTGGCATGCAGGAATTATCAAATGCCCCTTACAACACAGGGCAATCCTTGCTCTCAGAGTCCAAGCTGATTTGATCTGTTTGTGCTTTACTGGAATTTAGGGCTGCTTTGTGAAAGACAGTAGGAACCCTCTCTCTGTATCATTTGAATTCCTGCACCACACACATTTTTCTCTGCCCTTCCTTTTGCTCTCTAGAAGACTGAGGTTACAGAGTACAGTGCACCATTTGCATTTCAAAAGCAGTAGCACTTTACATAAAAACGAAAAGCACGCACTTTTCTGGTTTCAGTGACTAAGAGCCCAAGATTTCCTTCCTCTAAAACTGTAACTTCAAATCCAGGTGTAACTCAGTTCATCAAGACTGGTTCAGATAAATATTTTCAAAACTAACAAGCTTCCCCACTACCAGTGTTACCTGATAGTTTTTTTGTCAGAGGCATTTTCTTTCCAGACTCTCTTCTTCTGGAGCAGTTAAAGACTTCACTGTCTTATCTGAAAGAACAAATGAGAAACATGCAAACAAGTTCAAAGATCATAAAAAAATAATTCTTATTTATCTCAAGTTATGAGATAAATATGTTATATATATTATAACATATATATGTTATATATGTTATTTGAATGCTGCATGGTGCTGCCTCACTTACTGGGGGGTTTCAATATCTTCTTCCAGCTGGCCTCCCTGGGCTCAGATTTTATTAATAAAATAAGTAGGATGACTCTCTGCTCTATCTTACACCCTCTAACAAAAGAACATAGACACAAAATACTATTGCAGGTTACTGTAGCCTCATGCTGAGGTAGCAACCTTGCCCTAAGTTTCTATATGGAAGTGCCTTTTCTGAAGCAGAATGTCCAACCCTGGTGTTAAACAGACAGGTTGTTAGTGCAGGACAGTGTGCCCACCATGAACTCTGACTTGTGACCTTCATCAAGCTCCAAGCTTTGACACTTTATTATTGCACCAGTTTTTCTCAGCAGGAGGCAGAATTGATTCAAGCACAAGCCATAGTACCTGCTGAAGCTACCATGTCCCTAATTGTATCACCCCTAACCTTTATACCCTTGGTCAGATCAACTGCTATCAAACTAAACCCACCATCCACTCCCCAGAAAGCAAGTGGGCAAATGAAGACATTAATACAAAGATATTCACAGTTCTGTTCCTGTAAACACCCTTCCTGCACCTTAACAGGGATGTGCAGCCTCGTGCCTGGCATCCACAGACAGGTGAGACTAAAGCTGTGGTATCCCCCGGAGGGATAAAAATTGGCTCTCTCTGTATTGCTCCCCTGCCCTTTTTACTGATGGTCACATACAACTTGCAGGTGAGTGCAAAAAGGCTGCAAAATGGGTGAGGAAAAGATGCAGTCATGTCCCCTGTCCCCCTAACGTGAGTGTGAGATGTGACATCAGTTTTAGTGACTTCCTTGCCTGGAAAGGTACCTGGCCACCCATGTGCACAGACAGCGCGATGGGGTGGGAACGGAGAATGAATGACTCAGAGAAGTCCCAGCTGTTTACCACAGTGTCTCACTACTCCCCACACCAACAGTGGGTGTTGTTTGAGCTCTCCTTGACCCTGCCAAATCCCTCTTCCAGTACTTCCCACCATTAGAAATGTTGATGTGTTTCCGTGCCCTACCATGATTGCATTACTGATTTAATGAGGAAGATCTATCTGCTTCAGATGGTTTAAAAGAGAAATAGGCAATTCTCATGCTCGGGACAATCATGCTATAGTGCACTGGATTATACATTCCTTTGACCTGTTTATCATTCACTACTCACCTAAAACCCTTGTTAATCCTCAGAGATATCTGATCTGTTTCCCTATATGTTTTCAATTAGAGTCAAATCATTTAAAGAAACTGCACTGGATCAGAAACAAGATCAGTATTTGAAATCAGTCTCAGCAAACATCCTTCCATTTTCCATCTATTTTTTACTTAAAGCACACAGTGTAATGGCAAGCTCATTAAAGACAACACAAAAAGTGTTTATCAATACATTGGTTTCTGCACAGGAACCTTAATCCTCTTTCCTTTAAAAAAATGTTTCCAAATTCTCACCCACATTTCTGTACTAATGCTCTGTGCTTCATACAAAGCCAGTCCATGTTCGAAGAGAGATGATCAGAATACTGGATACATGAAGACACCATTGCCATTGCTCCTTAACCCTGACAGGACTGCCACTCACCTGAAATGCCATCTCCTGTTATTGCCCTTCCAGCAATAAAAGGGAGAACCTCCTAGAAGTGCAAGCTTGCCTTGGCTGCTAAGTCCCACATCTTACAGTGAATAATACTTCTAATGGTTGCCAACAGAATTTGCTCATAATTTGGAGAAAACTACACCCATCTTTCTACAAGGACTCACTTTGGGGGGTTCTAGACTTGAGCTGATTCTCCTGAGACCCTGGAGAGCTGCCATGCTGCACATCAGGTGCTCAGGGACGCAGGTTCCCCAGGCTGGCTGCACCTGTCTGGTTGGAGACAGTGTGAGAAAAGCAGCCACGTTTCAGTACAACAGTCCTGCTCTCTGCAGTCTACACCAAACACTAATGAAAGAAAAGGATCTTCCCATAAACTGCATAAACTGGTGAGAGATAAAAGGCACACAGAACATAAGTACTGACACCTGGCAAAGACCAGCATGATCTAAGGTAGGTTGGAAAACTGCTGGCAGGTTCACATGAATAACCACATTCAAACCAGCACTGGATGTGTTAGGAGTGAGCATTTCTCACAGCTCTATTTCTCAAGAAGCATGGAGAAGAAATATAAAATTCTCAATTACAACAACATATACAAACCTCTTAAAAATCCTAATTGAGCTGTCAAAACTGTCTTTTATGTCCAGTACCATCTCTCAGTGCAATCCTGCCTTTCTGCCTGCCTGATGTATTCAGAGGTTGTTGCTGGAGTCACTTCCTCTTGTCTGTCCTATTTAACTAATGCAATTCAAGAGAATAAAATAAACTATTTCTGCAATAGCAGGAAGGCACATAGTGAACTGTGGAATACCAAATCTACAAATTCACTTTATTCACTGGATACAAATTTTACCCATAATACTTCTCTGTAACTGACTGACACTAAAACAGAACAAATAATTCAGTAATCACACCTGCACCCAGAACAGTCTGTCTTGTTCAGAACTGAGGTCATCCAGAGAGGGAAATTTGCAGTGCAGCTGCTGTACTTTACATAAACACAGAGCTTCCATGGAAATTTGAATGCTTGCTTCTCACCCCTCCTCCCTTTTTTTTTTTTTTTAAATAATTGTCCTATATCCTTTGAAAAACTGTAAATTTCATGGGCAAATGTGGGTTTTTTCCTAATATGAGAATGAAAGACAAAAAAAAAAAATCTGTTGTAAACAACACAAGTGTCTCATGATTTTATATGATATTAACAGAAAGCCCTTAACGATCTTCAAAACATAAGAAAAAAAAAATTTAAATGCCTAACTCTACTTTTCAAAAGCAGATAAGACAGAGCTTTAAAGGAGAAATGCCAAACATTTTAGATTAGATGTTCCAAGCTGATGTTTTATGCTTACATGTTTATAGAGTTTCATTGGCAAAATGATCAAGGATGCACTCACTTCTTCACAACGCTATGTTCTGCTCCAAAAATTACCCTCCTCCTCCACATTTTTAATTATGCTAAATAGAATAGTTACTCTTATTTCTCATGTGCTAAGTCAATATTATTTTCACAACACCCTTAATGGTTCCCTTTATTAAGGGCATTCCGCAGCCCACATCTTCTCAGTCCCTGTGAAAACCACATTCTAAACATTTCTCAAACCATGCTGGTAAAGTATGAAATTCACATGTGATGTACAGGATAACCAATCTTACACTGATAGCTAGCATTTAACAAAGACAGTGAAGAGTTCTGCAGCACAACTCCATGTTTACTAAACCCCAAGAGAAGTTCATTACAATATCTATGTGTTTGTATATAATTAAGTTCCATCAAAACACATTTAAGCTCTCATTTTGCAACTAGCTGGGTAAGGGTGCAGAGCCTTATTTACCCATGTTCCTGAAACAAGTTGCAAAGGCAGATATTTCAGTGTTGGCCACTCTAGGTGTTCTAACTGAGCCCAAGTCCCCCACTGCAGCAAGCTGGGAACCCTGCTTCAATAAACATTCTTAGTAGGATCCATTCAAATTCTCATATAGATTGGCAGAACAAGCAGGAAGTTCAATAACAAAAAAAGGAAGTATATTTGCATATTTCAATGCATTAAAATAATGCAGGACTTCCATTCTTCTCTATTCAGGTTCCTGTGTATGTGTAAAAGAAGATGAAGAAGCAGAATTTTCCATTTCAGCTATGGATTGTGTTAGAAACAGCATCAAAGGATGAAAATGTATCTCTGCCAGTCCAGCTGAATGTCCTCTAGTCAACTGTTATAAAAGGTACTTACTGAAATGAGGGGCACAATCACCATTCCTCCAATAACAAAGAACCCTCTCTGAAGCTAAAAAAATTACAACATGGTTGTTTTGCACTTTTACTAAGTTCTTGCATTACATCAGTGTTTGCATCAAAGCTGGTAGTGCAAAGAGGAAAGCAAAGCCCATTTTATAACTGATGTAATCAAGCCTAGCATCTCTCTGGGGTTTTTTGTTCCTATGGTCACAATGACATCAGCCTACTCTGCCTATTCAGTAGTGGAGAGCAATGACAGTTCTTCACCTCTGCTCACACATTTCTCTGTTCTCTTTCTCCTGCTTGTACATCCTGACACACTAAGAGCCACTTGCATTTCAATGAACACAAAACAACACTTGCCTCAAATCCCTCTTCTCTCTCTTTTCCTCAGTGTTGAGGACAGCGTCAAAACTTGGCTTGAGAAAGTGGAAAGAGGGGAAAGAGAAATCTCAGGCACATCAAAGCCCATCTAAACACTGTAAAGGGGCCATGAATTTACAGTATGGATCCCTCACTTCAGAGAACAGCCTTATGTTCAGTGCAGCAGAGTGTGCCACACAGAGCTGCAAAGGTTCTTAGGCTTGTCTGTCTGTCTGCCCCACGGGCAGGGAGATGTTCCACTGGCACCCACGGACACTCACACTGCAGTGCCAGCAACAGCTGGGTGCTCCCAGCACCCTCCTTTGCACGGCCCCAGACGTGCTCCAAAAGGCTCCTACAAACCCATGCAGGTAACTCTGCTTTTCCCAACCAGTTTCTACGCCTGTAAAATGAGACTAATTATACTGATCTCAAAAAGAACTTAACACTGACTGAAAGAAGTCGATTTACCTGCCACTGACATAATCCAGCCCTGGAATTCCCCATCCAATTAATTCTCTCATCTGAGACACAACATCTAGGCCAGAATACATAAAAGAAAATATATTTACACATGGAAAGCACTGTAAAGCTTAGTGACAAATGTGATCTGTTACTGAATCCTATCAGCAATCACCCAGAACATTTTGTAAATTTTCCTACTAAGAATTTTCTTGGATCTGCTCTGCTGTATAGCACACGAGCATGTATCTGCACAGTAGGTGGTATCAAAACTCATCTAAAAAGATGAAAAAATATCTATCATCAAACCAACCAACCTATTAATCAAGCAATCCCCCAATCTCCATTTCTTCTTCCATGTTTTAAACTACTGGGAGAAACTAATAGAGAGATTTTTTTTTTTTTTTTACTTTTTCACTGAATTAGGTCTTTTGCAAGGTTCAAGGAAGACAACATTATGGAGCACCTAATGCAAACTGCAAAAAATGTAATCTTGCCATAGACTGAAAAAAATAAATGTCATGTCAGAGAGTTGTGTACATAAGATTATCACATATTTCTTATGTTATCCTCTTCATTTATTCTTCAGCTGAAGTCAGAGAAATTATTTCCATGTTTTCCATTATGAAATGTAGACAATAAGAAAAATATGATTCTCTGTAGATCAACTGCCTGCTTCAATTCCTAGAACTGATTTTTTTTGCCAACTGTCCTACCCATTATTAAAAAGGAGCAAAATCCCCCCACATCTGCTATAATTTTTGAGCAGCTTATCAAGTACCATGCAAAGAAATGAGCACATATTTTAATAAGTAGAAGTCAAACGCATTAGAATAAAGGCATTAGAAATAAAAAAAATACAAGTGAGTTTTTGTGGACAGAAAGAAAATGCTACGCACATATTAAAATATGTCACATACTTACAGAATCTACATGCAACATAAAGGCAGGTTACATCTATACTGCATCTGTGTTGTCTATATGCCTGTGTATTATGGATATATTTATAGATAGAAACAAAGATACCTTTTTCTCTAGATAATATAGATCTCTTCAATAACATCACTACCACCAATTTTTTTCCCCATTTGGGAGAAGCTGTCAGTTTAAAACAGAGAACTTGATACACATTTATCCCTAACCCTATGGTAAGCCATGCAGTTAGAGCCTAAAGGATTTATTTAATATTCTTCTTACTAGCAGCTGACAGACATCTGACAACACAGAAATGTAACATTTCATTTAATTTCTCCACAGGCTCATTTCACGGAGCCCCAGATGTTTTAGCAGAAGAAAGAGAAAGACATTCCACATTTTTATGGTGGGGGATGGGAAATCTGTTTATAACAAATGGCCCTTGCTTTAATAATTTCTATCAAAAATTAAGGGGCATTAATTTTAAAAAAATCTTAAGTAGTACTCCAGTCTTGCTTCATTAGCTTGCTTCTCTCTCTTTTTTTTTTTCTTTTTAATTATTGTGTGTGTTAAGGTATCATGTGTGGCAGAAACAAGAATGAAAATTTCCAGAGGACATTCCATATTATCTTCCTAAACTTATCATCTATTCTTCCTCCTCTTGCAGAAAGAATGTAAATTACAACAGAAGACAAACAGCTCTTTCTAGTGTCATATCCCATGCATGAAGAAGTACACAACAAAATAAATGAGAAAAAATTACAATAGTCCCTAAAATGATTGTAAGTTGATTATGTTCCTTTTCACTACCCAAGCCTTCCAGAAGGATTGATTTTGTGCCTTTATTTAACCTGCAACATCTTTAGAAACTCTTCAGAGGGTTTTTCCCAGACAGGACACAGACTGTGACAGAGTGGAAATGACAAGAGGCAGAGTGGCTCAGGTGAACGTGTCACATGTCCCACTGGCACTGTGAGAAAGGTGACACTGCCAGGTGTCTTGAACTCGATCCCACACGGGTTTGTTTCCTTGCCAGCTGCATCCAAAATGTGTGTGTAATCCAAATTACTATCAGGGGAACCAGCCATTTACAGAAGCACTTCTGAAGCACCTGAGACTGCACACACGAAGTCTGTCAAGTAACTAAAGACAACATTTCAAACACTCACTTGCTAGAGTGTCAGACAAAGTAAAGAGCTCTGAACTGCTGCACAAAGGTCAAAGTAGAGAACAAAATCCTCGGTAGAACTACAGATCAAAGTCATTCAAACACAGTGACAAGATGTAAGTAATGTGTAATTTAAGGAAGCTCAACTTTTAAACGTAACAGCTTGGCCAATAGCAGAAATCTATCAGAAACAGTTTTAAACTGAGTATGATGGTTACTACTACCTTTAAAGGTAAGTATTTAAGCTCATTTTGTACTTGTTTGTTAGACTGTATTTTGTCTGAAATGCGTATTGTGAGCAAGACAGTTGGAGAATGATGAGTTATGCGCTGTTTAGAAAGAACAAAAAGTGAAATATTAAACCACAATTGCCTCATAATATAGATATTATCGTAGTCTATAGGAAAAAAAAGTATCTTTACCCTGACTACAAGTGACTGAATACTGCTCAGGTACAAAACATATCCAAGGTTGACCTAGGAAAGTTTCATCAACATTACCTTTCATTGAAAGAAAAAGAATCCTTTTATTAGTTAAAAGACTAACATTTTATGTTATCAGCTGGCTAATGAAGAATCACATATATAGCAACTGAAATATATTTTTTAAACCTCAACAAGATATGCCATTCTTCAAAACAAATCAAGATGTTCCATAGTGATACTGGCAGAACATCTTTACATACAAATAAAACAGAAATGCATCCAGCACGCACACAGGCCAGTGTTCAACAGAAACATTGTCATCCTGCAGAAGTAAAAACCTGTTCAGGTCACGAACAGAACTGTGCCTGCCTAAATCTCCAGCTGAGCAACTGTGTCACTGACTGGAAGGACACTGGGCAGCCCCAGTTTTAGCAGTCAGAAAATACAATGGGGGTTACAGCTGGAAGGGAGTTGAGCAATAGGCTGGTGACAAAACAGTGTAACTGACCATAAAGAGAGTTTTAAGTACTACAGAGTTACAGCATTATTATACTAAATTGCAAAAAGAGAGGGCATTGCTGTTTTAGAAAAACTTCCATGTAACAAAACTGTAGCAGTGCCTGGCAAAATGAGCCACGATCTTCAACAAGGTACATCTGTGACGTAAGTTAATTGGAATATTTCCCACTGAGAGACAAACTGAAACAGAAAAACCCACCATAAGAGTGAGATGCCTAATACAGCAGATGAGGAAACAAAATCTCTTTGTTGTCTTTCACTCCCTTTTCAGACACTCATCTACCAAAGATGTCAAACAGATAATATGCCAAGGCAGCAACACAGCAGGAAAGGGATACCACATCCTAACCCTTCTCTGTAACTCTGCCTTACATGTGGGCCATCCTAAGGATTGAATTACAGTTCAAACTTTAAATGGAACAGAAAAGCTTTTAATACACTATGTAAAACAATAAATTAATTAACATTTGAGCAGACATGAGGACACACTGTAGAACATCATTGCAACACTGACAAAAGTCATAAATAGCTTCAGCAAAGAGCCAGCTGAGATACATTGGGAATAGGGTAGCCAGATTTTCCTGATGTCTGGTGCTGCTTCAGGGCAGACCAAGTATTTCAGAAGAAAAAATCTAGAACAGGGATCCCAAATTGTCCTCATGATTTGCTTCTCAAGAATCTGTGGAGGCTTTTCCAGATAAAATAGGTTTCTAGATTAACATGCAGATTTTTCCATCTCTAAATCATAGCTCTGCAATTACTCATGTAACAGGGTGAGGACTGGCTCGGTCCATCTGCTGCCTACTGCAGTGTGGTCCCTTCCCCACCCCCATTATCTCTACTTAGGTTCTCCAGTATCTGATGCCCTGGAAATTGAATATGGGAAGAAAGCTTTAATCACATCTTCCATTGCCATTTATGATTTTCCTGTCAGAAAACAAACTGAGTATTTAGGTCAGACAGGACACCAAGCTCTCTGTCTCAGGCAAGCTGGATTCCTCTGCCATACGCAAATCTCTCCTCCTGCACATCTGTGGTACATCTGAGCTGAACACACGCTGTCCACATATCCAGGATTTCTGCATCTCTGGAGGAGTTGTGACTCCAGCTCAATGTCCCATGGCTTGACTGGAAGCTACAGGAATTCCCAGGCAATCCTCCAAAGGCTCACAAAGCAGACAAGAACCAGGCTCACTCACGTTCCAGACAGAAGCTTAGAGAACAAATCACTGGAGCAGGACAGAATGTTCTTCTTTGGTAGAGAGCTAAGAGCTGAGCTTCCTAACAACTGGTCATTCTGACACAGGCTTCAGGAGGGAAGAATTATCATTCTAGGGATATCAAAATCTTCAGAACACAGATGGAAAAATTCACTATATTACAATGCTAATTTATTGGTTTTAATTTCCTTAAAATTTAAAAGCTTTTGTGTGTGCTTACCAAGAGAAGAAAATAAAACCACTTTTTCTCTATAGCGCCATCTTCAAAAATAAATAATGCAAGGCTGTCAATATTCTCCAGACCCTTTGGAAATTCTCACTCTAGCTTAATGTTATTTTACTGCTGAAGCAGATATTGACCAATATGCCAAGACAGAGTGAGCTCCCTATTCAGATTGTCCCCATCTCGCTTATAAAAACATTTCCCAACCACAGGAAGGCAATTCTTGTGGGAGAAGGTAACCCTATCATCTTTCATAAGGAATTTGTTGTCTAGGTCAGCTTAAGGGTACATCTGTGTACCACAGACCTTTATGAATACTGTCAATGCCAAGTAAACAAAATTCTGCTTCTATAACTGCATGTTCCATCTGAGACATCAAGAAGAAATAATAATTTCAATTCTATGAACCTGCTTATAGGGACAAAACAAACATTATAAATAATATGAGCCAAAGACACTGGACCACTGACTCCCTGTGACCTTAACAGAGGGATCTTATCTAAGGAATAAACATTGAAGAAATGTCTGGGGAAAAACAACTAAACTGCAACCAGTTCTTCCCTAAAATAATGTAACGTCTCCAGAGGACCAGAAAAAACTTTTAAACTATAACCTGAAACAAGATTTTTGCTGAATTTGTGTGAATTCTTATGGACTTCCACCAGAGCAGCTGTCTAAGCAGGGCTTTTAAAACCCACTCCAGTACATAGACCTTCATGGGTTTATCTACATTTCCTGTCTCAGTTTGCTTTCCTAACAAAAGTTTGCAAATTATTTCCATACAAAATAGCAGAGAACTGTCTGGAAGCTCAGTGAAGACATTAGTCCCTGAATGAATGCTGACAGCAAAGAATAATAACACAGGAATTTGTACTTGGAGAGGGCCAGGATTTACTCCATTGGTAATCCTGTCCCCCATGGACTATTCCAAATGCACAGACAATCAGAGCCAAGTGGAACAGCTTGCAGACTCAAAATCTACCTGAGCAGCGCTACCCTTGACCTTGCAGGCACTTGTCAGACCCAGCTAAGGGCTGTAGGCTCTCCCATCCAAACCTACTGCACTGCTACCTGACTGGGACAGGTCACATGCAGCAGGTGACTGAAAATTGCAGCTAATGTGCAATTCAGCTGGCTGATTGTAAGCATATTAGGTTTCCTTTGGGAGAGACCTGCTGGAGTGAAGTTTCCAGCAATGATCACTGCTGAACCCTTGAACTAGAGTAGAAAACTAATAATTAGCATAATGCAGATTCTCCCTCTTTATATATATATCTTAAGTAAAACATTCTTCATGTTTTATATTATTTTCTCAAAATTTCAGTCTAGACTTCTTAAATTCAGTTTAAAACAATGTTTAGTTATTGCAACATATTACAGAATGGATACAATATCATTGTATTCATTCTAAAGCAAAGGTCAAAAGATTTTTAGGAAGTCTTTAAGAAGTCAAGGAGCACTTGATGCTGTTCCATGGATCAGAAAACCTCTGATATTTGCTGTGTGCTGCTCACAGTTAACTGGAATTTTCCCCTATTATTCTGTCCATGCAGTGTGCCAGTGGACAGATGGCAGCAAGGTACAAATACGTAATGGACACAGATCAGCTGCATCATAGGGAACTTGTACATTTTTCCAGTATCCAGTATCCAGGTTTATGTCAAGAATGAGCTCATAGAAAAAGCAAGGATATTTACAAGTGTGTATAAATAAAGGAAGCATGTATTAGCATATTCCCATATACTTTCATAATTTTTTTTTCATTCACAGAGGGGAAGGAATTTTTATTCTTTCTTGGGTTTTCTTCAATTGCAGCCACAATTGACCACACTGAAAAAAAAAGGTGAAACATGCAAGTTGAGAAACATTCATACAATGCTGTACAAAAATGAAAAAGGAAAACAAAAGGAGTCAACAGTTACAGAGCTGCACACAGCAAAAGGCTGCACATTGTCCTGCAAGAGGCTTACAGTGGTCACAGGCTTTTATGCCCATGGGCAGTAGTTTGTGATTTACAACATGAACAAACTCACACCATAAGACAGTTCCTCTGAAAAGAACATCCCCAAGTTTTCTTACTCATCCAATTAGACACACAGAATGATGTGTACACTGAGAAAGCTTTTGTCTTGATTTTCCCATGAAGTGCAATGACCACATGAATACTAAGTTTCCAGAAAACACCAAAATTGTTCTTTCAGTTGTCAAGATCTGTAATAAAAAAAATCATAAGCAGGGAACTGCAGTCAACCCACTCTGAAAACTTGGGCAAACATTGCTTTTTTAACCTGAACTAACAATGAATCACTATTTTGAAATTTCACCAAACATAAACCAGAACAATTAAAGTTACAGCTGGACTCATATCAAAAGCAAACTGAAATATTAATTGTTTAGATGTCCAACAGCCTGGACATCTAAAAAGATGTAACAGAAAGGTGTTTACTGGGAAGGTGTTACATGTTCACCTTGCCTGTTTAGCCTGTGGACTGTCAGGCATAGCAAAAGGTGTTTAGCTTAAGACATTTTCTTTGCCTGGAAGTAGTCAGTGCAGCTCATAAGAAGACAGATTTCCTTTTCATTCATAAAGGGCTGACTAGAAAACATCCCAGTTATAAATACAGAGCTCTCCAACCACAGAATGGTGCCCCTCACATTTGCGTGGGTGGGCTGTGAGCCTTCACAGATCTCTGACTTCACAGAAACCTTTACTAAAAATACCTCAACAAGTTTGTGAAGGGCCTTTCTATTTAAACCAGTATCAGGCAAAACTTTCAAAGAGAATCTGCAATACAGAAAAAAAAACATCTACTGATATGGGAGAGGAACTGATGAAAAAAGCCAGGTAATCTTTAAAAACATTGTTCTATTTTGAAAAATCTCTTTTCAGATATGTCGGAAATGCTCAAGTTATAACCTTGAAATTGACACCTAATAAGTGACTTTATATTACAAGGCTGCATTGTAATAAGTAACATAAGATACTGAGCTACAAATCTAGATAAATTTTCTTTCAGCACTTCCTAACTTCTTACTCTTTGTATTTTAAAGCACAGTCTTCTGCTAAGGTAGCTCTTGCAGTATGGATTTTTCTGTTTTTTTGCTTATTGTACAAATAAATAAACTGCAGAGTTTCAGAACAGTTTCTACTGGGCTGTGGGGATAACAGGCCATGCAGTTTTCAGTCAAACTGATGGAAATATAAGGTGAATTTTCATTATCAAGTACATTCTGAAAATATCTAATTATTTTGTGTTATTGAAATAAAACCCAACAAAACTGCACAAAAAAATCTGTATTTAAAAAATGATTTAACCAAGCCCCTAGAAATGGTCTTATGCAGAATATTATATATATATAT
>VXBR01005794.1:290312-308665 GCA_013400215.1 Cisticola juncidis
TGTATATATATATATATATATATGAACTATTGATAAGAGCAGATAACCCAACACTGGGGTACAACTAATGGGTTTTAATTCCAGAAAGGATTAATATGTTCATTGGCATGGCATGCAGCAAGCAGAAATGGATCCTAGTATGGTTTTCTCTCTCTGAACCCCCCTGCTATGCTCTGTTTGGTGTCAGAGCTGCCCTCAGCTCAGACACACACCTTCCCATCTCCCAAAATCAGCCTACATATTTTGTCTGCTGCCTAGTGCAAAGAGGAAGAGAAATGCTGATTCTTTTTACAAAATCTGTTTATTTCCTGGCCACTCCTGTGAAGAATTGAAGGACTCATTAGATGAGATACTTCAATGTCAGAGGCAAAGCTCTTTGGACAACTGCATGAATGCTGCAATACTGACCTTGCAAAGAAAGGCTCTGGCACCCAGAGGATGTGAGTGAGACCCCAGGCTCTGCAAGTTACTTGGCTTTCAAATATTAACAAATGACAAGAACAGAGGAGGATTTTGCTCACTGAAGATGCTGACACTGTAGATACACCTAATAGGGAGTCCCTATCATAGCCAGTCTGGCTATTCTTTAAAGCATCAGACTCTCTGAAGGAAAAAAAAAGGCAAAGAAAGCAAAAAACACCCAACCCCCCCAGTACCCACAGATACTGACAAAATGAAAGGCACAGCAGCTTATGCCTTTTTTGCAGAGGTCTTTTTATTTAATGACTGATGGGGTAAAATAACTGCAACTTTAAATGATACCACAGACACTGTAGAAATGAAGAGATTTTTTTGCAAGCAGGCATCCTTCTAGTAAACTTGGGAAAGTTTAACAGCAGGAATATATTGATGCAAGGAAAACCAGCTCTGGTAAAATTTGCACCAAATTAAGTCCCTCTCCCCAGCCTGTGGAAACTGGATGGTGGGAAAGGGATTAACAAGGAGTCTTCTGGCTACTCACATACCTAATGTGCTCCTTTGCTGAAAACCTTGGAAAGACACACCATTCATTTCTTTTGGGCCTTTACCAGAAGCCTTATTTCCCTGAACTTCAGGAAGCAAACACCTCAAAAGCTGCTTGGACTTCTGATATTCCAAAAATTAACACAGCGTGCTTCAGCTATGTTCTTTGCCATGTTCCCATTTTTACTGCTTTCTCATTTAGAGTGATATTAGCTGCCAAAATGTGTTTCAAGCTTGAAGACAAGAAAACACCTTCTAAAATTAACAGTAAAAGAGCCAGAGAAATAACCTTGCTGCTTTGGTGAACCAGTAACATGTGCAGAATCTGGGAATATATTACCAGAGGTGAAAATATTACTTGAGGATAAGCTGGTAAACCAAGTTACCAATGTACAGTCCCAAAGGCTTGGCCTTTGTTCCATCAACCAAATTATTGAGAAAATCCTTCTGAGACACAGAAAACAAAGGAACAGGAAAGGGGAGATTATGTCAAATTATGAAAGCTAACAGAAATATCATTATTATTTACAGGAAATGCTCCATTCAATTTCTAGAGAGAAAAACAAATTAAAAAAAAAACTTCCTGAAACACAACAGGTACTAAATCAAAGCTACTGTAGTAATGTGAGTATTTTATTAGGGAGTAAGTTGCTAAATTCCTTTTCCTGCTAAAAGATCCCATTTTAGAGTCCCCAAAGCTCATTACCTTTATTACTTTTCTATTACGTCCATCTTTCACTGACCACAGCCATTGCTCAACTTTTGGAGAGAGACAATTGTAAGTGAGCAGTGGAAAGCTGCAGGTATTTTTCCAATTCCAGCTCCCAAAGCAAAGCCAAGCCAAGCCAAGCCTGTGTCAGGAGCAGGAGTGCTGTGGGAGCAGCATCTCTCTCTGCCTCTCTTTTTGGGAGCAGCAGTTTCTGGAGTGCTGCATCCAAAGTTATTCACTTCAGTACCTGAAGAAACAGCTTAGCTCACCAATCAAAAGCACGTTCTCAGACACCCACAGCAAAAGCACCCCCACACACTGTAGGCAAAATGTATTTGTGTGGCAAGGAAAAGAAAATAAAGCTTTCTGACAGATGAGCAAGCTTTTTAGAAAAATAAGTCTGTTATCATTTAATTATTGGATTTGTACAACTTCTTTAACTACCTAGTTGGACAGATTGCTGTAGTACATTAGATTGAAAACTCAGTAAATTCTGTCTCAAACTCCCAGCCTAAGATGTTGCATTAAATATGATTCTTGTTTGAATATTAAAATTATTTTAAATTAACTGGATGACATACCAAACCAGAGTTTATTTTTAAAACCTATGGAAGGCTTTGAAACCCAGAGAAAAGCAGATGGTAAAGTATTCAGTCATAAATGTATACTTGTTTATTTGAAATAGTTGTTTCCCACTGCTACAAATAAATTTTACAATTATTTTTGCACAGCATCCTTTCAGAAAACTACAGTACTAGGGCTTGCATTCTAGAGCTGCTTTGATTTACAGATTTTTCCCTTGGATATCTGTTGAATTCAATTCTCATTTAGCCTTAACTATCACATTCCATTCTCCAATACATGGAATCTCCTACACCAAAGCTGATTGCCTTTCAGAAAGGCATCTCATCAAACTCAAAAGTTCTTTCTAAAGAAAAAACACACCAACACAATTAGAAAACCTTTTGTTCTCAGTATTTGAAATTCTTTTGGATTGCATAATCTGGCCTATTGAAAAAGATAAACTATTCAAACTGAGTCTTAATGTATCCACCCAAAACATGGAACATCTATGAGATGTACACCATTCATCTTGTCCTAAACTATTTTCCACATAATCTATTTATTTTCTTATCTAGAACACAACCCAAACTGGATACTACATCTGCCATCTAATAGCTGTAGACCATTAGTAGCATTTCTGATTAGACAGAAGTACATATTCCTCAGAGAAAGCTTTATCAAATCAGCCAAGTCAAGCTACTTTGGACTTTCTAAAATGTAGAAAAGTGAAATATTGCTGCCAAAAGAATATTCATCAGAACTATGATAAAAAATGGTGTGAAAGGCAGCATGCTGGAACTTCAAACAACACTACTGCTTTTCTTAATTTAGAAGAAATGAAAATTATACCAGTGATTTAAGGGAAAAAGCAAACTTACCCCTGATGAACTGTGAGCATTTTTTTCCTGCCTTACTTCTCTTTAATCTGGGAAATGTGTAGTACTGTGTTCAACAGCACATGCCTGCAGGCCTCAAGTGATACCCTGGCTATGCTTCCTTACCCTTTCACTTTCCTGACACAAGACTGCTGCTTTTTTTCTGGGGCCTTGCCCAGGAGAGGACTCATGAAAGTCACACACTTTTATCTCTGTATCTTGTGCCTTAATGACTATGCAGAATTATTGTACAGCTGTTGATATATATAATTAAAAAAGAAAAAGAGGACTGTATCAGTAACAAATCTCTGAGAACTGGCACTGCTGAGGTTGTTTATGGCTTTGGAGAGGTGGGAGATGAGAGATTTTGCTGACAGTTGCACTTGGATAGCATTGAAACATGAAACAAAAATGGTTCATGAAATGTATATTAGTTTCTCCATGGCACTGAAAAATAACACTGCTCTCTTCCCAAATTACACATAAAAATAAAGAACCCTTCATGATGGCTGCTTTCTGCAGAGCTCACATAAATGGCTTCTAGCTGTCACTGTCTGGCCCAAAGCTTAATTCCACTGAGCTGCCGAGAATAAAAGAGAGTGATTAAAGGAATACAGTGTCACTTCCAATACTGCTTTTGTGGTGTACTGGAATAATATAATAGATTAGCATCCCTAATGTATTTTGGAACTCCAATATGTGTCTGCTGTATACCCCAACCCAGAAATGTGGCTGAGAGACTTTAGTCTGTGTTTGTCTATATAGTTGGAGACTACTGGTTCCATGTAAAGCTGCACTGATCTGATTTTAATACCTCCCAGCACAGAATGTGCTGGATCTGACTTCCAATGCTGAACTGCAGTAACAGGCTGAATATGCAGTTGTGCTGAGTGTATCAAAGACTCTTTTCCCTTCCAAAACACAAACATCTCTGTCAGTCTCCCCTCTATATAGATGTAGTAACTTTTGTTTATTTGAAGATGTTTTCTTGATTATGAAAGCCTAAAGATTCACTATCTATTGTAACTTTTAGTTTAAGATCCAGGCAATGATGGAAACACATTAGTTAACTCTAAAAAAACCATAATAAGCAACCTTTCTTTGGATAATCTATTGATTTGTTTTATTATAGAACATATAGCACAGCTATTTGAAGAGCTCCACTGTAAGCTTAACCTAATGCAGACAGTTGCAAATTTTTAATAAGTGAAAAAACTCTCTGCATTCTATATCTGATTCATATTTTGCTTTTAATAAAAGGAACTGCAACATACATACCTTCTGAAGCCAAATGAGTGAAAACTGAATAAAGCAATTTGAGAAGGTCTCAAGAAAGAAAGTGCTATTAATTTTAGTATTAGGGAGAGGTTCAGAGAAATGACACTAAAGTAAGTAGGGACAGGGTGAAGCTCTTGGGTTCCAATCCAACTCTCAAATCCAATGCTCTAAATGAAAGACCAAAATTTAGAGAGACTAAATTTAGGTGTCTAAAATTAAAATGGCCTAAGGGGTCAACAGTCTGTATCTTCCAGTTTATTCAAGAAACTGTATAGTTACTCAATTGTATGAAGAAAAAAACCCAACCCAATCCACAAAGCTCATGCTCTAAGCTCAAGGGCCCAGGTTTAACATATAATAATTTGCTGTATTCTATGCACTGATTTTCCCTAAAGTAAAAACTTTCGCCTCAGACACAGGGGTCTCTTTTCTCCTAGGATTCTGAATATCAAAAACCCTCTTCACTTGCCATGGGCAGTAATACAGCTGATTAACACATGTATTAAGCAGCTGTTCCCTGCAGTTTTTACAGATTTGGCAATTGTCTTCTATGCACTCCAGAAGCAGAGCACAGAAAAATCCTAATTCAAAACATTGATTCTATATCTGAAAAAGTAGATTTCCACCTAAGTCCCAAAACCTTGTGTGTTGTCTGTTCTTCAGTACTCTGCAAAAAGAAAGGTTTTCCTAGCTCATAGCTATCCCTGTTTAAAACTGAACCTGCAGGTGTGTGGTCTTTAGGAAGCTCTGGCAGATACTCCAGCATTCCCTTCCAACCTTTCCCTTTCTGGGATCCTCTAGAACTGCTCTAAATTCATGTTGTCCTATGAATCCCATGCCTGTCAATCACAGGGCTTACACTGCTTTGTGAATAAAGATCAGTCATGAAACAGTTTCTAAAATATTAATTTTCAGTACCTCTTAACCGCCTCAAATGAAATGCCCAAAGAATGGGCAAATGTGCTGCTACTATCAAAATTTGCCTTAGTGTTTGAGGGAACTAGGGCTCAAAAGGGACTAGGCTTTTTTATTTCAGAATGTAGTTTGTATGTATCAATGGGTAAATCCTTCAGAGACTTTGCATATGTTGTGGGGATTTAGTATTTTGATGGAGAGATGTCTAGGATGTGACTCCCTAGTTTTCTGAGGCTGCTGGGACATTTATGAGGTTTTTTGGTCTGATCTCCTGAAATCACTCTAGCTGTAGAACTCAGTAATGGAGTATCTCCTTAAAATTCTACAGGTCTTGTGGAGCTATAGCATCCTTTTCAGAAAAGACCCTCACTCCTGATTTATAGATTCTTAATTCATCAGATGAATATCATGAATTTGTAAAAAGTAGCAGCCTTGGACACACATGTTGTATCTCTGTTGTTCAAAGAAGTCCTTTTGTATTGCCTTTCTTCTGACTAGGAATGAAGTTAAATGAAGAGTTTGGGTTTAAAACAACTCAAAGGAAAGGATTTCCTTTCTTATGGTAGCTAAGGTGATGTTTCAATTAAGCAGCAAGTGTTTGTCAGTTTTAGAATTGTCATGACTTAAAAGATACAAAATAAACATTCTATATTTGTAAAAGTGATCACAGAGTGTTGAAATGTTCTTTGCTAGGACTTACTTTCTATCTACTTGCATTTTATAAATTTGTATCTATGATGAAAAGTTCCTGTTGGCCTTGCTGAGACCATGGGTAACTTCAGAGGCCTGTATGCAAGGTCAGGCTAAAGAATCAAGGCCAGGATGGAGAAGCTGCTACTGCCATGGATATGTTGGCACTTGGAGTATTTTACATGTCCAGAATAGTCCAGTGCCCAGGGTACCAAGTGTTTGGGGAAAAAAAAGTCTTTTTCCTTTGCAGAATAAGCTAAGACAGCTGTTAAATTTCATGCTTAGCTGCAGAGCTCATATGTGATCACTGAAGATGAGTACCTGCCTTAAATAAAGGAGCAGATCATTAATCTTTTGAGAGCTGTTCATGCAGTCTTTGCAAATGTAGAGGCCTTGGGGATAACACAACTTCAGCAGCAGAGCCTGCTAGCTCTTGTGTGTCAGGGTGGTGCTAATTCGAAGAGAATTAGAGCAAACTTGAATGTTTTCTACCTGAATTGTCAGCAATTTGTTTAAAATATTTCAGATCTTTACTGTTAATGAAATTACCTCTAAGATTTTATGCATCTAAAAAGATGCAATAACAGTGCCAGAAATGAAATTAATACGCCATGGGACCTTTCCTAATGAAATTAATATGGTATTTATAACCTTTTAAAAGAGGCTTTTCACCAGTTACAGCATAAAATGAACTCCCAGGAGAATAAGATGCTCTTTCTTTTTTCGAGCTTTTATACTCCTGCCTGCTTCTTTCCATGATACAGGAAATAGATATCTTAAAATAAAAAGTAATTCTTTAACATCCTTCCATGAATTTCTAACTTTTTTAATTATTATTATTTGTGAACTTCAGTTTTAGATTAGTGGGGTTTTTTTTAATCTTTTAGGCTGTTTTCCATGAGGTAGTGGAAACTATCAGTATAAAATTACTTAATTAATTAATTTAATTCATCTCCATGTCTCTCATCTCTAGGATTTTCTCTTGTTGCCAGTCACGAGCTTTGCTGCCTTTTTTCCTTAGCCTCCTCTTCATTCTGAGAGTGCTACTGCTTTCAGAGAACCCTTACTTTCAACACCTCAACTCCTATTTTTCCCCAGTTGTAATAGTCAATGTACAGAAATACAATATGTGAGCGGCCTTTTTAATTACATGTTCTGCCTCTGTGCTAGCTGGAGGACTCAGAATGTGACCCCTCTGTTTGGTCCAGGTGTCACCAAAGTTTACAGTACAGACTGCAGGGAGCAAGTTCAGAATCCAGCTTCCCTCACCCACAGATCCACACACATCCCCACACTCTGCTGCCTGTCAGCATTTGCAACTGAGCTGTTCTTTCACTGATGCATTTATGCCAAAAGCTATGTTTGCTGCTCTTAGGAAAGCCTTAATTCACCTTGTCATAGTCTCTGGTCTTCCCTAATGTGAGTATCTTGCCTTTGCAGCACACTTTCACACTGAATGTCTAGGTTTACTTGGAAAGGAATCCAAATGTGGATTGGTGCTAGAACAGGAGGGACAGCATATGACTGTCATTTTGCATCTCACATGACAATTTCAAGGTTTACTCTATGTGAAGACTTTACATAATGTGAGAACTTTCACATGCTGCAGTACTTGACATGATAAATTTCAGGTAGTGCTGTAGTCCTTTAATGACACAAAAAACTCCCCTATTGACTGTGAGTGTAGAAACATACAGGTAAATTTTTTAAAAATTAAGGTGACTTACTAGTAGCAAGAAAATGTCTTTGTTCTTCTTGCAAATTTTGATTGTTTCCTCATGTCTTTTCATCTGGCTTTGTGTTGATGGCCTTTATCTCTGGTGATTCCTGCATGGTTAATGTGAGGGGGTCTCTCTGTGGACTGGGGAAGGGTCATGTTTCCCCTCACTTTTCAGTGCCAGAGTCCAGCTGGATGCTCCCTCATGCCTGGAGGCAGTTGACCCCAGAAACAGAAATCATTTTAGTTTTTTTAATGACCCTTTAACATCAAATGCTTCTTAACTCCTATTAACCTGTCATTGCATCTTCTGTCTGCACAATTCTACAACTTCCAATCATTCTTAACTGTAGTTTTCTACATATTTGGAGTATTAATACTTAGATTCTGAATAGTACTTTCTTCTTCTTCCCTTGGCAGATGTCTTAACAGGGAAGGGGGGCGGGGTGTGGAAAGTAAGGGAGCTTGGCTATTAATGAAGTTACAACTTGATATGGAAGTTTAATCATCAGGACAATAATAAACTTTTTAAAAGTACTTCATATGACCTAGAAGCTTCACTGCTTAAAAGAAGTCATGTGATCTCTTAAGGACCTGTAGTCAGTTCTTCAACTGGGCAAGGAGCATTGGAAACTTTTAAAACAATTTTCTCTGTATGGCTACTGATATAAAATAACTTATTTTAACCCATCTCTGAAAAAAAAAACTTAACCCAGACTTATCTCAAGTATTCACACACAAAACTTAAATGTGCTATTGCAAAACACTAACAAAAGAGCTATCAAGCCACTGGATCTCAGAGCTATAGTCTGCTTTTTGCTACATTTGGTCAACTTTACCAAATCCTGAGCCATTTGCACACAGAGGAAGTTTCCAGAAGAATACACTTTGTGAATGGCTAGTAATGTATTTAAAGGAAATGTGCTTATTCCTAACCAAAATATGTTTCCTGTAAATACTGTGAGATCCTGCTGCTAACTTTTTCTGTAAATACAACAAATCCTCTTGTCTTATTTAACATGCATTATTATTCAATGACCCAATTTTACAGTGCAAGGCTTGAAGAAGAGCTGTTATATCTACAAATATGTAACACCACTACATTCCAGCCAAGCAAACACTGGGAACGTGAAAAAGCAACACAGAAGGAGAACTGCATATTATTAGCAGTTCTCTCCATCCAGATATTTTATTAAACAGGCCTTAAGCTATTTCTTGCCTGGCTGCTTAGGAATTTCTGAAAATTAAAATAAAAAAATCCAACTAATCCCTAAAAAAATCCCTACACAACTTCTCTGGCAAATTACTGGAGGATTAACTAATTTCCTACTTCAAAATAATTTTACAAGGTTTAAAGATTTCTACAGGTTTTCAGAAAATATTTTGGCACTTTCACAATAACTCGTGCTTCTAGAACACATCCGTAAATCTTCAACCACCTTTTCTTTCAAAAGTAGTGGAAGTTCCTTATAACTGTGTACATACAGTTTTATATATATCTATATCTACAGCTACTGCATTTCATTTGCTTTGTAACTCAAGCTAGAAGATCAAACAAAGGTCACATTTTGCATAAACAGCTGTGCAGACAGGAAAGTTCCGCTTTAGCATTTCCACCTTCACAACACTTGGTGAACCCTTGCCTGCAGTGCTCATTATCTCAAATTACAAAACTACAATTAACACCAGGTTAAATTTATCATGGAATAGCAATGAAAACAAATAAGATAACCGCAAGATACTATAATTAGAGATTGACTTACTAGACATTTTTGCATCTAGATCTTAGGATTTCACTCTACTGCATTGAATCACTTTTAAAATTAGCTGCACTTAAGACCATAAAATACGCAACAGTGATGAAGTTACAGGTTTCATGAAAATCTATTATTTTTTCTTCCTCTCCCTAAACATAATGTGTTTTCCACAGTCATATCCAAGAAAGATATGGATTGGAGATAAAATATCACCAGAAATCACACCTATGTGGCAAACTATTTTATACAGTTACATTTCACCCCACTTTAAAAGTGAATATACTAACATGGCATCGTTTCAAACAGCTCAAAATAGACTTTTTTTTCACAGATATTAGTCATGAGACATGTTTTAAAATATCTGGGCCTCAATCTGCAGGTCTCTGACAGTAAAAGACAGCTTTATGGATTTGAACAGAGTAATGGTAATAGTGACAAACCCATTTGTTGTCCATCCACTCTTTCAGTATTTCAGCTCAAAATGTATTTTGCTGCCACAATGATTCCCTCTAAGGTAATCTTCTGCCAGACATACTGAGAACTCCACAACTCAAAGGCTATTTTCTGGTCTTACTCTACTAGGAGAGAAGGCCCATTTCAGTGGCCTGGACAAAGTGGACGGATTTTGTATTTTTAAAGCCCCAGACCTCTTTTTCCCCACGTTCCTAAGGACTGTGGCAGCTTGACTCTCAAGGAATTTGTTACAGAATTATTTTCTCCTCCATTGCTAAGTCTCAGACCCATAGAAGAAAAATGGTGCACAAAAAACATCATACACATGTTACTATAACCTCTGTAAGAAAATAAATGGGGTAAAGCCACTCATAGCACTATTTCTACCCAAAGTCTACAGTAAAATTATGTGCTCTTCCAATCTTAACCTCACAAAAACAAAGCAACTTTTTATGGAAGTAAACTTCATTATGAAATCCAAAGAAGGATATTTCACATGATTCTTTCTGTAAAGATATATTTAATGACAACCAAAAGGTTTCAGAGATAGCTTCTCTCATGTGTACATATCTCTCTATTTATACTGGATAGGAAAATATTTTATCTTAAATATGAGAGGCATGTGGTATGAAACCTAAGAACTGAATAGCTCTTGAAGGGGCCATTTCTCATGTAAAGCATATTTTAGGAGACAAAACTGGAGGAAGGACAATGATAACAGCTCTGTTTCTCAAATTCTACATCAAAGAAAGTCAGGAGATTATCAGCTAGATGCAAACATGTCATCAACTCCAGACACTTAGAACTGAGCTGCTCAGGCTGAGTGAGCGTTCATCTCTGGTGGTAGCAAAAGATAATGATTTATATTTCCATGCTAATTGACGTCTGCACTTTGCAGCCTTGTGTGCTCATAATCAAGCACCTGATCTGCCTTGGCACTGAGGGGGAGCAGCCAGCAATACCTCAGCTGGAAGCACATGCTTCAGGTTTTCCAGGGTGAGTACATATTGCTTATCTGCAGACAACAGAATATCACCTTTTTGAAGTCAGAGTGCTACCAAGCCTCATGAGCAATACATCACAGCAGTGAGGGGCGTGTGCAGAGAGTGCCACAGGCTTGCTTTAAAGATTTCTCATGTGTAATAAGTAATTAATAGTTCATAGCATGTGTTTTTAACCACAAAACCAGTTCAAATAGACTTCTTTAGACCCTACTAAAAAAATCTTATTAATTCTCCCAAAGTACTGAGATTCAGTTTCCACCTACTAGCCAGAGTTTGACACATCCTCCTCTGCCAGTCACAGGGATGTTCCCTCTGAAAGGTAAGAGAACAGTATTTGGGATGGATCAAGCAACAGGAAACAGGTATCTCCTGTTACAAAGATGATGTAGCCCAGAGAGAGACAACAGAGCAATTATTGTTACAATCAACACAGCTCTAGATTTATGATGCTGCTCTTTCTTCTGCATGGGCTCTTATCTGTCAATGTCAGAAGAAATGTTGAACAACGCAGAATTATAAAAATGTAAACTGTGTTGCCCAGGAGACAATACAGATCTCTACATGAAGTTCCTTCAGGAGAACCTTCATATAACATTTTTTCACAAGCTTTTGTTTCCTCTTATTCTTGCCACAAAAAGTCATCCTTTTAATAATCCTGATTAAATTCTGCTTTGAACATTTACAGCCTGACTATCCACTAATGAATATCTAACTTTGTATTTCCAGCCCAAAACTGTTACACAGTCCTTATCTACTAAGCATGCTCAGGTTGGAATGCCACAGCAGAGAGACACACGTGTGACTGTACACAGTGAGAGAAACATGAGACAAAGAGCAAACCAGCAAAGCACTTCTGGGTGCCTCTCAGAAAAGGAGGATTACTCTTATGAGTGCACAAACATCTAAGAAAACTTCAATTATAAACATACATGTGAGTTCTGTATATCTGAGGCCCATATGCATTCATACAGAGAAGCCTGAAAGAATAAACTGTCTATTGCTAAGGAACACTTGGCTTCCACAGTTCTCGTCAGCCACTAAGACACTCCCAACTACAAGACTCAAAAATTAATTTCTTCACACGGGTCTTCTTTCAATACAGAAGAGACACTGCAAAAAGTCCAGTAGTAGAATATCTGATTTTTTTCACCTGCCTCCTGAGATATCAAAACTATACAGGATAAGAAGCTGTGAGAGTAGCTAATGGGGCCTCAAATCTCTGTGGAAAACTGTCACTAAAACCTGGAAATGCCACCCTACATGAGTTAACATTGGCATGCCTTCCCACAGTTTCATTTTGAACCTTGCTTTTTATGACTGTTGAAAAACCAGACATGAAACACCAACATTGACATAAATTTCAGCTGTCATGATTTTTCATTTAAATCCTGAATTTTCAGGTTAACTTCACAATCTCCAGTTTTAATCCCCTTCTTGTAAATGCATGGTACTCAAGGGTAATGAAAAAGGATACCATATTTCAATGGCAATTTCTTACCAATAAACAGCCTCAATTTAGCAAAGTGCAAACAGTGTATCAATCTGATTTTGTTTAACCTTATCCTTGTGGCTTTTTCCATTATATGTTACTTCTGTTAATTTGTTCTGAAGGAGAGCTTGTCTCCAGCTGTACTTTGCCAGAACAGATGCACATACCATACTATCTGAATCTTTCCCACATGTGAACTTTATCTGCAGGTTATATATTGTCATTCTTTCTGCTGAAATTACATAAATCTGCCTTTCCTTTAAACCACTTGTACTCTTCAGAGACAAATATATGAAAAGTTATTTAGAGGACCACGGAGGTGATTTCATTGCTTCCTACTTAATTATAGTTTGCTAGATCAACACTTTATTTACACTAAAACAATCGTGTCTCATCATGTTATTGAGTACACTTGTATGTCCTCCTCTTCAGGAGAATCGACAACAAAACAGCTCTAAGACTTACTGGGATATTAAATATTCTCAGGTAAAAGATGGGCAAATGCTAAGAGATGGCAGATCTGAAATGTACCTGACTCATCCATGTGCAATGCTTTGGTCTGGGTTCTGTTCTCAGGTAAGTTATTCTGATTAGAGAAAGTGTGTTATCATCTCTGTATCTAAGTGTACAGCTTGATAGTCTGTGTTTACTGCTACTGTCTGCTGCCAGCACAGGGTGAATCTAGGTAATAAGCTCAAGTTCACCACCATCAAGCAATTGTCCTTTACACTGATCTCAGCGCTGAGGGAAAACTATTTCACACAGGATAAAAACTCCTCTGCTCTGCCTCAGAAACTTTGCAGGCAATATAAGTGTTTGCACAGAAATTTAATAGACAGATAGGTCTGGGTTCACACCCCATGTCCTTGCTTAGCAACATCCTACAGGGTGTAAGTACCCCACAGTCACTAATCAGTAATAGTGAAATGACTCATTCCAACCAGACAGAGCAGCGTAGGCCAGGCACTGCTTCTTGCACTTTGTTTCTTGCTACAATACATCATGAAAGAGATGAGAAAAGCTAAGCCAATAAAGACATTAGTGTTATATGATGTTATTTGGCATTCTTGTACTCAAGATTTACGTAGTTCCAGACAGACAAAACCCCTGACAAAGTCGGGCTCCCAAATTAAGGTTACTGTGTCTGTGTAGACACTGGCTATGGGACACAGTCCCAGCCCTTGTTTGCTTTTGAAGGAAATGATACTTGCTGTACTATTTAGAAAGTAAATACAAAGGAAAAAAGTAAAGTGACTTAACAACAAATATCAGCTCTGTCAGAAAGGTCTCATACCCCAGTACCCTTGCTCTTGGGACTAGAAGTCATCTGTGGGATGACTAAATTGTCAGTCACTCATGCATTTAATGTCTCGGCAGAACCAATGAACAACCTGAGCCTGGTCTGCTGTGTAATACAAAGGAATTCATTCAGCATGTTTTTCAATCAGGAATATAACATCAGCAGTTTCATTCCTGTTTAGGTGCTGAAACATAAAAGACAGAAAACCAGAGAATTTTTCATTCAGATTTCCTAATAGGCAGTGATTATTTTACCAGTTTCTATGGCACTATCACCATGGCAGCTAGCCATTTTAATCAAAGGCATTCGAACACATTTCTGATAACATCACACTATTACATCTCCTGGTCACAAGCAGCAGTAACCACTTTGTACATTTCCATAGGACAGAGGCCATCAATGTCAGCAGACATCAGGATTAGAAATGTGATATTTCAAGCATCTAATTAAAGAACAAGTTCTCAGTGTTCCTTACTCTAATTCTGAAAACAATAGTGGAAATATAACCACTGTGACCAAAATGAGAATCAAAATTCTTCCACAGCTTGCTCAGTTTCTACATGGGTTTTACCCTTTCTTTGATTAACTACTCAATGCAAATGATTACTCAGCAGATCCTAAGAGAATGTGCAAGTGAAAAAAAAAATCATTGTAGAGAACAGAGCATCTGCAAAACACTGACAGATAAAAATAGCTACTTTACCCTTTGTACAAACCCCCCATACTTTGTTCTGTGTACCGGCTAAATTGATGCATTGCATACAAGACTGAAATCATGAGCAGAGAGCAGCAAAACTCAGGGTTCTGACCAAAGGAATTTTCAACGTACAATGGGAAGCATTCCAGTTTTACTAAATATATCATAAAGCATTTGCAAATACACTCAATCTGAAAAATGCCCTGCAAGTATTGAAAAATACTTCCAGCAACAGCAATCCTTCATGTCATCTATAAAATACATAAGAAAATACATTTCCAAACTAACTTAGAGCAAATTCATATTTTTGTCTTCAGATTTCTGGGGTTTTTTTAATTGAAAATGTATTTCAAAAGGCTGAGATACTCTAAATAAATGAATTTATAAGCCCTCCTAATAAAACCTAATAAGCAAGTTGAAGAAATTCTCTATTTCAGGCCTAAAGCTTTTCAAAGGGTCCACACAAGAGATATTAAATAAATGCAGATGATGTCAACAATCCACAGTAAAACACTATGACTAAAAATCACTGGTATAACAGCATCCTAAAATAGACAACACCAACCTCAAATAGAAGAACAAGAAACTTAAGTAAACTGAGAATGAGACTTGAAATACACCAGAATTAGCTTTGCCTTTTTAAACTACTTAAACTCAGAAATAATCACAAAGTGGTGCTAGGAGAACAATATGAAAACACAATAGTAAGGCTTTCATATCTCCAGTACTTCCACGTTTGTCAGATTTACAATTTTTCCTCCAGTATTTGGGGAAGGACAACAAACAAATGTCTAGAAAATATCTGACAAGTGAAAGTGTTGTAGTGTTACATTTACAGGTATATACTAATTAATCTGCCCTTAAAATAAAACCAATCAATTACCCACCTAGGATTTGAGACCAGTTCTGCCATCTTACTCAACTTCTCTGATTTCTGTCATGATTTGCCTTAGGAAAACAATGATAAAGAAATACAGGAAAATGCAATATAATACCCATGCAGTATCTGTACCACACTTCAGCTGGTACATTTTACATTTGTTTAAGTCTATACAGCTGAATTTTCAGACCATCTAAGTAGCCAGGTCAATCTCCCAGTGTTTTGATTAGGGCCATCTGATTAATTTGTTTAGAAGGTTCACACAGCATTTAGCTCTCTGCTTTAGTCTAAATATCTATGAATGCTTGTACAGTCATATCAATGATAAATGAACCAGTAGAATATAAAATAAACAACAACAATAAAGCCTTTTCTATTTTCAGTCCTCAATTTAAGAACAGTTGCACCTGGTATTTTAAGCTTACCATTTGCTTAATTAAAAGTTTATGTTTAATTTTTGCTTAATATGAATCCCAAGATATCTTACAAAAGTTGAGTCAAAAGGAGCTTCAAATTTCATTATGTTTTTTAAATGCTGAAAATATTAAACAGCAGGAGACTTCATTAAAAACTGCAAGATATGAGGTGTAGACTATCTGGAAACAAACATTCTGCTAGTTCCCTTAGTCCCTTACTTCTCTCAGGTCTAACTTTCTCTCCTGTGTAATTCAATATATAATTATGAGTTGCCAGTTCTCCTCCCTACAGAGGGTTACTGTGTCTAAAGGCAGTAACAGGCAAAATAACAGTATGTGACAGCACAATGATATATGCATTTTTAAAATTCTTGAGTTTATGCAGTACATAACAAATTTAATAAAATCACTCTTTTCCCCCAAACAACACAGATGTAATACCAATGAACTCATACAAGACTCTAAATGATCTGACAACATCACAAGGATTATATATAAAACATACGGTTTTAATTTAAATTAGATGTTCTATGTATAGTACTGGTTAAAACCTAGATTACCTAATTTTAAGTAAGTAACACAAAGGACAGCTATGGCAACAATCAGCACAATGGTTGCATCAGTAATATCAGTCAGTGTTGATAGCCTGCATGTGTGCAGCTCTGAAATCCCTTACCTGGAGTCCCATTCACTGAATGGCCTTTTTGCTGAGTTTGCCAACACGACAGTAAGAGAGATGTGCCAGGGCAGGGAAAGATGCAGAGTTAGGATTACTAGGGAAGGACTAAGTAACCTTTTTACCTGCTCATTACATGCTTCCTTGGGTCTGCAACATCCAGCCACCATCACCATTACATGAATTTGTATACACCAAGGCTAAAATCTTCTAAAATCCATTGGGAAAAAACCCCAAACCAACAAACCAAGCTCTTCCAAAACCAGGCACGTTATGATGAAGCAATCAGTTACTTCTGCACTATACATGCACAAAAATATGACTCTATAAGACCTGATCCCTACCCAGCCTCATTCCCTTGACAGTTATAGCTGAATTAAGCTGAAGATAACTGAGTTTCTTGTAAAAACTACAGACATGAAAATGTAGTATCACAAAAGAACCAGACTCACAAAGGTGTCATTGCTGCCCCATGTCACACCACGACTGCTGCTGTGTGGGCACGCACAGCCCACAGAGGTTCTGTACTCCACACCAATGTTACAGCTTCAGCAAAAGCATACAGCCCTGTAACAGAAAGTGTTCCAGGCACTGATATACATCTATATTCCAGATTCAAATGGGAAAAGTCTAGCTTGCCCCTGTGTGAGCAGCACAGTCATACCAGGGAAAAATCTGGCCTCCATCCATAGAAAGGAGACCATTTAGTCAATTCACACCAACAGCAGAAAACAGAGCCAGATCCAGCCTCAACAGCTAACACACTCATATTTTAATAACAGATTGTAAATAACAAAACAACACTTCTCCTATCAACAGCAGTTTCAATTCCAGAAGCTTAATACAATTTGCTTTAAATCTGTGCCATAGCAACCTTTATTAAAGTCAATGTCATCTGTAAGGACTGAGTTAAAATAAAATGTGGGCCAAATTTATCAGACATTAGTTCTCTTTAATACAGAGCTCAGAACAGTGACTGTGTGCCATCCTAGATATGGTACGGGTTGCACACGTTGCAGCCAGCAACATATTTTAAACCAGGCCTTTCCAAAATACATTCCCTGATCATCAGTTCTGAGTATTTGTCTGAGATGGTGAAGGTCAAATGAAAACTGTGAAAGGTTTCTTTCTGTTTATATTAAATTTATATCCATATGCTACAAAATGCAGCCCTGTTCAGGCCTAGGGAGAAAAGCCTCAAGAGTTGATTAAAATATGACAGTGTTTTAGCTGGTCAATTTAAAGGCACATGCAAGGGACAGCAGAAGAGACCATTCCCCCTGGCTGTGGGAGCTGTGTATGCCCATGTAGCCATGAATATCACTCTGTGTGTGAGACACTGAGCAGCAATGAGGAACTTACTGTGACAGAACTACAGCAAAAGTAGTCAACAAATTTATTATTTTATTTTCAGCACTGGCTCAGAGGGCACGCTGCATCTTTATGTCAGATAGGTACCGAAGGAGTCTCCAGAAAGCGCTGAGAACAGACATATTCCTACAACCTCCAGGATAAGCGTAGGGGTAGTGAGCTTTTTAAATTTAGATTATGTAAGGTCGTGTGCCTCTCTGCATTATGTTTTATATGCACATTATATCTCACTGCACTATTTTGGACCCTGTGAACTCCTAATGAGCATTATTCACACAAATCCAGGCAGATGCCCTTTTGTAGCTGTTTTAGAAGGAGAACAAATATCATATGTACATCTAATAGTTATCGAATGAGGTCAATCCCCTCAAATGTCCTGACACGGTCCAAGAAGCACAGAAGGATATACCACCTGCCCGAATCGGCCTCTTGCCCAAGCAGCACCGAACCACCCGGCCAGGGAACAGGTTCCCTGTACCGGCTGAAGCCGCGAATGCAGGAGCGAAGCGAGTCTGCAATGCAGAAGCCCTTCCCGGAGCTCATCAATGAGCCGGGGGAGACGGGGCGGGGGCAGAGCCGGCAACCCTACCCGCATCCCC
>VXBR01005794.1:309036-345132 GCA_013400215.1 Cisticola juncidis
CCGGCGCCAAAGCTCGGCCGGGAACGGTGCCCAGCCGCCCCTGCACCACGAGTGCTCCTCCGCCCCGCGATGTCCCGCGGCAGGGGGAGATGGGAAGCGTTGCTTCCTTTCCGTTTCCATCCTCGCTCTGGAAATCACCGTGCCCCGTGTTGCCCACTGCAAAGTGGGGTACGTTACAATAAGTTACTGCTTTCGCTGTGCCTTGTATTTCGACACGAAAGTCTACTTCAGGCTACAGTAACTTCTCAACTAACCTGGTTCCAGCTATTCCCGTGTGCACACAGGTGTGTTCCGTCTCAATCGGTTAAATCTACCTCCCCCACAACAAAGCAGTCTCTTTCACTGTTACTCTTCCAATAGAGTTGAAAAGGAAGTGGATTAAGGAATATGCCTCTAGAGCTAAGCACTACATTTTTCCACTTATTTTAACAAAACCAGAAGCATGCAAGACTAAGAACAAGGCAAAATATGTGAGATAGAAGGAGGGAAAAAAATCACAGGTGTACCTGTTCAAGAAAGGCCTCCTTATCTAGAAACACCAAGGATTCTCACCTGAAATCAGTCTGCTACAGATGACATGTAGCCAGTAACAGATACAGCAACCCTAAATCATTCAAAAACCCCAGCTGTAAACAATGTAATGTATTTTGCACCAACACACCCAAAATAGTGCCTTTGGTGACACATGAAGACAGTTTTGCAGATACACATTTTCATATCATAAGCAAGTGAGGTTAGGGAAGAAAACCAGATCTAGTTCTCTGGTAGAACCCCAACATCAGTTTAGAATACTGCTGAAACCCCCAAAGAATCTCACCTTTGAAGAAAATTTCCTTCTGTAGCTAATGTGAAGGACAGGAAAAAAACATTTGAAAAAGTTCCCAACAGTTGTACATATAACCTTTTCCTGTAAATGCATTGAGCTTCTGGCAAACCATGACAGGCAAAAAGCAAAACAGTTTTGTCCAATACTGTTTTGGACCTGCATACAATGAACTCTCACATTCTCTATTCTCCTTAGAGAAATTCTTTATGCTCATGGTTGAAGATTACTTCAAAAACCAAAAAGCCAGGAGCAGAACAGTTCCTTGGTTTCTTCACCAGTGCAAAGTCCAGCATTCTTTATATGTGGCAAAGAAAAATAAACTGTGAAATGTATGGATAACACACTCAAAAAAGAACCATAATTACAGAAAGACATACTTTTTTTCTTTTCTTTGATGTGACTGTCTATACAGATTGTCTGACAGGTCATTCCCAGCCCGTGAGAGTTCTGTCTGTAAAAGAAAGAACAGTTTAGCAGAGTTTTGCTAAAAGCTCTAGTCCATTTGCCTTGCAAAGGAAATTAATTAGTATGTGACCCTCAGGTGGCTGCTCTAGAGGTCTCAGGACTGCAGATACTCTAAAAGTAATCAGAGAAGCTATATAGTGCCAGATATTCAAACACTGTGATCTGAAGGCTCCAGTTAGCCAAGTGGGGACAGAGCTGGGGACTCATTTCCATGGTCACTGCAAAGGGAGTGGCCACTTGTCTCTCTGTCAGGCAAAGCCAGGGATGCCAGCAAAAGTCTGAAGGGCTTGGCAAAGGAAAGGCTGGCCAGGTTCATGTGACAAGAGACTATTCTTTGAGGCCTGAAACCAAAGTTACAGGTCTCCTGGATTAAGGAGCAGAGGTAACAGTTCCTCATTCTTCATCTTTTCTCCCTACAAGCAAAACTTTATTTTATGCCACCATTATGGGAAAACAAACATGTTCCTAACAAAGTCCCAGATGAAGTGTGAAAATGCAGAGATGCTGGATTTAGGTGAAGTATACTTGGAGGCCATTACATTCTGCCTCCATGGAAGTGGTAGTATCTCCAAAAACAGCAATGTGAACAGATTCTAGAAACAAAATTCTCTAGACTAAAGAGATGCAGCAAATGCTGCAATGTGTCACCTGAACATCTTCCTCCTCTTCAAATTAGGCAGCAGGTTGCAGTAGTCCACAAAGATGAGGAACCCAGAGATCAGAGTGTCCTTCAGAGACCTTAAACTTCGAGGCTACAAGAGAAGGGAAGCATGCATATGACGGATACTGCCTGCTAAAGCTGCTGTATCTTTTCTGTGACCACACACAGACACAGGGGCATGAAATGAAAGCAGGATTGTCAAAACCAACGCCTGACTCTGCTCATTGGTCCTGGGGTTGGGTGACTGTCAGCAGAACACAGCTGTAAGAAGCAGAGAGGTTCCTGTCATGGGGGAAATGAACTGGTATCACAGAATAGTTTGGGTTGGAAGGGACTTCAAAAGGCCATCCAGTTCCAACCTCTGCCAAGTTGCTCCAATCCCATCCAACCTGGCCTTGGACACTTTTGGGGATGGGGCAGCCCCAGATCCCCTGGGTAACGAGTGCCAAGGCCTGACCACCCTCATGTCTGATGGCATAAATCCAGTCCAAGAGTGTACTTCCCAATTTCCATGGGAAAGAGCTATTTTGCAGAAAATTATAAAAACACAGAATTCATAACATTTAGCAGATAAAATGATCTTAAATAAAAATCTGCTGACTCCTCAGCTTGAGGAATGAGGTTTCCTGCACAGCATTTGCTGTATATCTCCTTGACATACTTCAATGTTTTCTTCATCCATCATCCTTTTTTCTTTAGCCTATCCACATTTCTTCACCTCACTGAATGCAGGAAGTTCTTTAGAGGACCACAGATGTGCTGAAGCTAAGAAAGAAGATGTAAATACATATATATATATGACCCCAAAAAAGTACAATAATGTATCTAACCAGGCTTCTTTAGTCTATTAGGTATTTCACCTTTATAAAACAACTTTGTTTCTATTCCATGTCTTTTGTCTTTAATATAATGAAGCATCCACTTTAATCTCCCCCTTCAGAAAACATGGAAACTGGGGCAAAGTCGTTAAAGACAAGTTATATACCACAATTTAAAGTAGATCCAACAGAAATGCAAATTGGATCTCTTTCCATTGAAACTGATACTGAACATAAATGCTAAGCACAACATACAGTGCTCTTTTTTCTGCTACTACCCTTCTGCAAGATCATTAGAGACTAGATGCAAATGGATTGATAACAGTTGCATCTTGATTACTAAGATAAAGAGATATTTATCCCTAGAGTCCAACAGGAAGATTTTCAGAAACTCTAGCTTTGTCTAGTTAAGTGAAGACACAGTCAACTCTCCCAAAGAAGAGAAACTCCTCTAGTCATCTTTTATGGTTGCTACATGAGAAACAGCCCTTAGTGATACTTTGATGGTAGCATCTGGAAGAGTTTCTAATGAAATACCTCTTAATAAGATGTATTATTCTATTTTAACATACAATATCCACAGAAAAATATTTCCTTGAAGGCTTAGGAAAATTTTTTTAATTGTAAATATAAATTACAGCTTTAAATAAATAAAACCACAGACACGAGGAGACCAGTTGAAAAGGCAAGAAGGACATATTCACGTTATGAATACCTCCAAATATTTAAGTTGAACTAGAAAGGAGGGGTATAACTATTTTTAACTGGCTTTGAGTGGTTGTAGCTGGTAGTACATAAAATTAGGGTTACTATGAGTTGCTGCTTCCCCTCCTTATGCTTACAGAAATCAAATTATCAGAATTTTTGCTGCTGAACCCTGCACTGTTTAAAGCACATACACCACAGGCCAGGACAGAATAGGGCAGGGCAAGAAATCAGACTGGTTACCTCTTCCTCCTCCCGACCTGTGAGACTGGGACCAAGAAAACATTATTTCCTAATTAATTTGATTTTTAAAGATCTTATTAAGTGCCACTGAAATCAGCAGCATTTCTTAACAACCAATTACTTTTATGACTTGTTGACTCTGTAAATATCTACCCAAGAAAAACACATTTTTCTGTCAGGTCAGCTGGGAAGTTTATTTCTCCCGTCATTACATCACATTACTGTTTTACAGTTGAAGACAGATTGTTATCAGCCTTCAGAGACTTTAAAAATAATACAATATGGTTCCTGACACTCACAAGCAGACTGACAAATGCCACCCACACAATTAGCCAACACATTTTTAATGAAGGCTGCAAGAAGGTTTGTTTTACAGATGTTTTGGAGTTAATTATGCAGTGAAACCTGGTACAAAACAGAATCACCATGGCATGACACCTCCACTGAAACTTGCACCAAATCTGCAATGCCTTTGCAATTTACTGGAGAGAAAAGTAGATCTGGAAATTGTTTGTCACAGACAAAGGTGACATGACATTCAAATTTAAATCCTTTAATTTCTTATTTTTAAATCAAGTTGAATGGCTAAAAGGTCAGCACAAGCATAAGGAACACAGTAAGCATTCCTGATTTATAAATAATATGGGAACGTTTTGCTTTGTGAGAGTGATCACACTTCTGGCTGATACTTCAGGAGTGGAGCAAACTTCCTAATGCACTGGATCTCCATGAACAGAGAGGTCTTTCAGTACCAAATTTAGAATTTGAGGAAGAAGAAAACTGCCTATGTGGTATGACAGAGCCCTCAGAACAGTCAATTCTGGATATAGACAATAATCCAGTAATGAGGATCAACTCAGCTTTCCTTAATAGACCATTACCCTGGCATTACCATATTACTGTGAAACAGGGAACTTGTTCATTTACCAGATAAACCAACAGTAGTGAAAGAGCATCCCTGTGCCTTCCTGACTCCTGCTGAATTGCAATATATTTTTCACATCTATGCAAAGGCACAGCAATACTGTTCCAAAAATCATAGAACTGATTATGGGACTTGTGACAATTGGTTTGAAAAGAAACAAACTACAAATTTTAATGACTAAAAGCTTTTACAAAGTCCTAAGAATTAAAAGTGGGAGATACATTCTGCTCAGTTTGCAAGAGCCTTGGAGAGAGCAAAGAAAACACTGTCTTTCAAAGGTAGCAGCAATGTCAAATATTTTACTACTGAAAGGTAAATTTTCTTCTGGATTATTGTGCTCAGCCTGAAAATGCCATCTATGAGTAGAAGCTGAAGAGACTCAGAAAGATATAAAGAAAGAAAAGACTTTTAGGTGAAGAGACACCACAAGCTATATAGTTAACAGGACACCAATCATGGGCTTCTATTATCCTCAGTGAAAATCCAAAGGAGCATGTTATTAAAATGAACCCCAGTGACTGAAATGATAATACTTCCCCTTCCCTTTTAACACATTAACTGCCTCTGGAACTCAAATTCTCAACACATCTGAGACCAAGAGATTAAAACAAAGCCTGGACAAGCAGACAACTTGGGAATTCTCAATATTGCCTAATGACATGAGGTGCCCAATTCTCACCAAAATGTACATAGGAAGAACATTACTAAGGAATATTTTCATTTATTGGCTCATAAAATAAGACATTTTACTGCCCCATGAAAGAAAAACATTATGAACAGTTAAAATATTACTTATGGTTATTCCTGCCAGGAAAAAGTTTGCTACACCAGCACACCAAAGCACTCAATGGAACATGTTGCCATCTCTGTGATACAACTTGGGACAGACAAGTTTTCTCTACTCAGTAATTTTCAAAGGTCTCCATCAGCATCTAGTTTTAAAAGCTAGAAATATTGATCAATATTTAGCTGCTTTATTTAAAGTTAATATACTCAGTTTACACATTCAATTCTAGCAAATGGAGCATAAATCTGAACAGTTTATTACCACCTTTGTTTGTTTTTAATTCTTAACCAACCAAACACAATCATGCTAAAATTTCTACATCATTATTTGAACTTGCAAAAAGGCCATTCTAAGACTAACTTAATGGTCCAAAGACTGCTTCAGATTTGAAGCAGAAATTATACGTTGGTCACACTGAATTAGCAGTTGTCATAGGGATTTTGGAGACCATTATTCCCTGTATGCACATGCAGCTCCCACTACATTACTGGGGTTACCAAGCACACTGAGAGGAAAGCTGGCCCATTAGGTGAACACTGTTGCAAAAAGATTATCTGATTTCTCATCCTAGATGGACAGAATAGAAGTTTTCAACACTGATTCGTTGAAGAACATGAAAGAATATGTTGCTATTAAATGAAGGCATGGCACAGGGGAGAATTGAAAGCCTGCCTTTGGAAAAAAGGGGCTACAGGGAGCAATCCCATTCCCTAGGAATCCTCTGCTTTGGAGCATGGACAAATCTAGGAATGAGGCTATAGGGACTTCATTCAGGTTTCTGCCATGGATGGATATGAGGTTAACCACATGGACAACTTAATCTCTTCAGAGACCATCAGTGCCATCTAATACAGGTGTACAAATTAGGAGCCTGCACTCATTGTACAGCCACAGAACCTTTGGAGGACTCCCAAACCCAACCCTACCACTCTCCACTGAGTATTACAGAAGGCCAGACTGCTGCTGCAAACACACAAGCACAAATGATAACACTTCCACTAGCTGCAAAATACAGTGGTTTTTCAACTTTGCAGGAGGAGAAAAGCACTGGCTGAGGAAGAACCAAACAAAAAAACCACAGAACAGCTCACATTTGAGTAATGGCACAATGGCACAGTACATACCTGTGTGAAGGTCTCCCAGGCTCACCCTTCCTGATGAATACAACTGGAAATGAAAGAACAACTCCCTGGAAACATTACCTGCAGGGATGTCTCATCACCAGATCCTGCAGCAAAGACTTAAAGCATTAAGAAGTGTGAAGGACAGAATGCCAGAAGAATGGAAATGTTTTATCCCTTCCTGGAGCATCTGCCACATATCCCATCCACATGCACACGCACACAAGGGGACAATGTGACTTTTGGGAAGCACTGCAGTGCCCTGGCAGAGCAGAAGAACCTGAGTACACTCTGTGTGATGCATGTAGGTCAGTGGAGCACAGGACAGAATGGCATTTGTGGAAGAGCCATCTAAGGAACAGCTGAGGATCAGCACAGAAACCTGTCCCATGCAGGTTTGCGACAACATGAGTCACTGACAATCACTAATGCATGTGCATTCAAAAGCCATGAAATATCTCAGTCCCATGTCACATGAACAGCAGTGGTTTTTACAGGAACTATAAATACAAGACAATAGAAAAAAACCCCCACTATTTTAAATACAGTGGAAAATTCGCCAACAGAGAAACAAACAAGTTAGTTACCAACCATCCCAACCAGAAATTCATCTACTGCAATAGCATATTTGCTCTTCTTCCCTTCAGTTAGAGAAGGAAGGTAACCTAAGAAGTACAAAGTTAGATGTACACAGCTCTAGTTCTGCAACTGTTAACTCAAGGTGCAAAACCATGGCAGAGTGCTACACATTTCAAGACCAGCTAGTAAAGGAATGTTTCTTGCTTTACCCTGCAAAACCACAGAAAAGAGTACTAGTCAGGTAAGATGTTGTAAAACCACTCTTCAGTGGTAACCAGCCCCTAAATCAACATTTATGTTCCTGCTCAGTTTTTTCCCCAATACAGGGTGGAAAACAAAAATCACACTCCCCTGCTCCTCTCAGACATTTAAAAAAAGAAAATTAAAAAATTGCAAACTAATGACTTAGTACTAACAGGCAGTTAATAGACCAGTACTTAACTGCTAACACCTCCTTGATTACAAGTCCGTGTTTACCCTTTGACTCAGCACATGGCCATTATTTGCCCCTGGGGAGGAAAGGTAGGTTTTATGGACAGGAACAGCAAGCAGGAAGTCCTTTACATCAAAGGAGACAAACCTGTTTCTTAAACCTCCCCTGATGTGCATCTCAAAACACAGAAGGGCATGATGCTTTCTAAGGCCAGTCATTACTGTGGGGTTTACTCCAGGCTGAAAATAACTCATTTATCCAGTTCTCTGGTAGAGTTCAGAAACTGGACAGTGAGAAGGAAAGTCCTGTGTATTGCTGCTCTTGCATTTCTCAGTTCTTATTCTCTTCTCGTCAAGCAGGAACAGGCCATATGCTGACTGAAACCAGAGAATACATCTGAGCAAAAGATTCTACAGCATTGGCCCCATCCCCTATGTCAGGCCAGTTTTCACTGTCCCATGCTACCAAATCCAGCAGAACTTAGCCCACATGTATAGACTATGAAAAGTGGGCAGCTTCTACCAACAGAATTTACTGAAGTGTTACCTAGAAAAAAAAGATTTCAGGAAAAAAAATCAGCTTTGGCTGAGAGTACAGAAGACCTAATTAAATAGTTGGGTTTTCTCCTTTTCTCCAGGAAAAGAGATGAGTTAGGTCCCATCAGAGGTTTGCTGATAGAAAGGATGTTAAATCAACACCACAGAACTCATCCAGTTTGCTTTTACACATAATGCAGACATTCTTAGCTAAGAGAGGGTCTGTGAATCTGAGATAAGATTTTATCCTCGGAAGAAGCGAGTTGTCAACAGTTACCCCATTTGTGCTGATTTTGAGCTGTGGGTTTTTCAATTGGAAGGGAGCACAGAGCACACTGCACGGCTGGAGTTTACCTCAGGACACTTAGCAGTGACTCACCACAGTAATTCTGTGACACCACTGGGTGAACAAGCACTCCTGGGCAGAAGGGTGGATGCCACACGTCAGTCCAGGATTTAATGACAGGAGGAATCCCTGGGCAGGTGGGTGGACACCACACGTCACTCCAGGGTTTAATGACAGGAGAAGCTGACATGCAGCAGTTTCAGGGTTTGCAATGTGCAGAACTTTGCCAAGCACCTGTTCAGGAGGCTTCCTGGAGACTCTGCTGTCAGAGCCAGAGGTGCACATTGCACGTGCACATTGGGTATGTGAAACACTCCCAAATGAGCCACAGCCCAGGCTCCAGCTCCAATCAGGGTGCTCAAGCAGAATGAAAATCTGGACAAGAGTGCCAAGTCTTCCCATTTCACTGTTGAAATTTCTGGGAGAAGCTCAGGATGTATTCAGGGTGTTTGAGAATCAGAAAGAAAAGAAAAGACAAAAGGACAGTTACACATCCAAGTTCTTCTCCTGCTGCAGATCAGCTTAAGCTGAAAGACTACATCTGATCTTCCCACAGCAGCCACTAACATTCCTGTGCCAAAACCAAAACTCATCTCTCTGCTGATGGGAGAGAAAAAAAGCACACAGAGGGAAAACAAATAAAAAGAAACACAATGAAAAATTAATTTTCTAAAAGATGGCATTCAAGATGGATTGCCCTCAGACACAAGGCAGGACCTTTGAGACATGAGTGTCAATTGTACACGTGATGAAGTGCAGGAGGCACGTGGCTAGGGCTGATACTAACCGTGGGGAAGTCAACAGCAAGAGCCTCGTACAATGCAAGATTTAAGTTCTCAAATGAATAGGATTCTTGTACATACAAGATTCAGGGATCTTTATTTATTACAGAAAAGCATACTTTGCCCCTCTACAGATTTTCATGAAAATAGTTCTTGTGTAATTCAAGAAGGTTTTCCTGATTTACACTGCTCTGATAGATGACACTTCATGGAAAGTAGTTGGACATGCATTCATTTTGGTGATTCAGTCTGTCAACATCTGTTAAGACTGGCTTCATTTAAAATAAAACTTTCTTTGGGCAAATATATTTTTACCATCAACCAGAATTCTTTCGTATAACTGCAGCTAGAACTTGCACTAGCAAGCCTGAAAATTTTATAATTAAACCAAAATATGTATATACACAGATAGAACAGAGATAACAGAGTGACAGCAATGTCTGTTGTGGGGTTTTCTTTGGGGTTTTTCCCCCTCCACTATCACTGTCAAGGATGTTACTTTCTGACAGCAATGCACAGCTGTTCTTAATGGATTCAACAGTTGAATATCCTCAAGATGCTCTTGGGTAGTAGAAGTATTTTTTTTTCTCCATACTTAATTCTAAAAGCCAAAATAAAACAAGACTTAACCTGTTTGCTCTGTCAACCTCTGTGGTGGGCACAGTCCACCATGCTCCATTTCATGCATTGTTTGTTTGCATCACCTCCAGACTAACCTGGAACTGAGCCAAAAGTAATTTTTGTTGCTTATTCCATTATTTTCTGTAGTTTGCAATAAAATATGGTAAGACTAAGTTTCTCCAATTTTAAATAGAGAGGAATTACTATCAACAACCATTGAACATTTCACATTCCACATTTGCTGGTTTGCCCCTGCACATACAGTACAAGTGTATCACTGTGGTGCACACAGGTCTGGAGATGGACATTGGAGCTGCTCACAGGGACACAATTTATTTTCAGGGATCGTTATTCTGCTGCAGTTAACATACTACAGAATAGAATGAAATCAGCTTCCTGTAGAGTTTGCCTTTTCCTAATTTTGCCTTTTCTGTTTCTGGGAGTGCTACTGTTACTCCTCTGAGATTTACCAGCACGTTGCTCACAGCCTGAAGAGCAGAAAGCACGTGGCACAGGATAAACAGCCAAACACACTTCACACATTATTCTAGTAGATGGGTCAGAGGCGCTCTCACCTTGCTTTTAAACAAAGAAACACAACACTGTGGGGCTTATAACTCGTTTTAAGCCACAATGTATCTTATATACCAAGTGGGAACCCTGCAGGAAGACTGAAATCAGACCACGAGACACACCACTACCTTCAACAAGAGTTCTGTTTCTGAACCAGCATTCTTTCTTCCCTTGCACTCAGCAAAAAGATTAAGCCTTTCTTGAAAGGAAAAAAAATATCCTTTAAAATTATGATATGCTCTAATTCTCACAATTGTCTACAGAAAGTGTTCCAGTGGCCTTTGGGACTGAGAAAATTGACCTGCAGTTACAGGTTCTTCTCTCACTTTGATCCAAAGTGCCTCAAATGGCCTAATTAAACCTATCCAGGAAGTGTCATAAGGGCTGTCTTGCTCTGCTGAACCTCAGAGGGAAAAGGAAAACATGAACATCATCTTCTACAGAAGACATCCAAGCAATCTGTTCCATACAGCTGATGCACTGGACAGGAATTCTGTATTTCATCGTTTTGATGCTGACAATTAAGTACAAACTACATATCATTGTAAAAGAAATCTCTTAAGGCTACTAAGGTTAAGAACATCAGAATATTAAAAAAACTTTTTGATCCATTTTGTCTATATTTCGATGTTTATAGAAATAGCAATGAAAATACCATTAATGTACATTTAACAGACTTAGAATAGCAATTCCCCTAAATAAGAGAAAGTTATTTGGCTTAGGTGAAGCATCTCTGTTTAGATGATCATTCTTAACCCTTCCTACTCAAACACTCCCTAAAGTTGACCTGTATTGATTTTCCATTCTCCTGCCTCTAAAACAAATCCAAAAAAATCCCACTAAAATTAAAACCTAACTGGCCATAAATATATATGACTGCTTCAGTCATCCTTAGTCCCTTTTACTCATGTCAGCTCACAGACAATGTTTAGATGAGACAGAAGAATGTAGGTTGGAAGGAAGGTAGCTAGTCCAGCTTACTGATCAAAGTCTAATGTTAAAATTACCATAACACATCATCATTTTATAGTAAAATTACTAAGCAACTAAAGCCTGTGCTTACATCCAGGCTTTTTATTTCTTATACAAAATCATGAAATTAGAAATTTTAATTGGTAGTAATTCCTATGAAGTTTATAAGGTGACTTCAGGTGTGGGGAAAGGGTTTAAATGCTACTCCCTCCCTTCCCCATCCAGAATATTCCCCAGTGATAGCTGTCTGTTCCGACTGGTGCGGCCTCACCTGGAGTCCTGGGAGCAGCTGTGGGTACCAGAGTGTAGGAAAGACATGAAGCGATTCGAGGGTGTCCAGAGGGGGCTGCAAAGGCGGTGAGAGGTCTGAGCGGTCTGCGAGGGGCGGCTGAGGGCACTCGGCCCATTGGGCATGGAGGACACTGAGGGCAGCCCCCACTGCAGGTACCGCTTCCCCTGAGGGGAAAAGGAGCGGCACGCACTGACCGCTGCTCGGGGCTGACCACGGCAGGCCCCGAGGAGAAGCCCTGCAGCTGTCTCAGGGAGGTTTAGGCAGGGTATGAGGGGAATTTCTTCCCCAGAGGGTGCTGGGCACTGGAAGGGGCTCCCGGGCAGCGGTGGCAGTGCAGCCCGGCGGGGTCCGGCGCTCCCGGGCACAGGGCGGGGTTGCCGCGGTGCCCCGGAGCCTCAGGGACCCGTGTGGGGCCTTCAGCGCTGGGCACTGCGCGGTCACAGACACCGACACCGCCGGGAATCCCTGATCCAGACAGACCCGAACACAGATATTTGTTAACAAAAGGAGCAGGAGTTTAGGGCAGGCATCCAGGAGAATGTACTCCTAAGAAAGAGAGGTTTAAAGAATATATTCTTTGGGATGTGAAATAGAGCAATGAGCTTTCTCTGTTCTGAAAATGCATTCAGTATTAAAACATCAAAGGCTTTTTCAAAATCACATTTTAAACTTAAAGTAGTGGGTAACTCTTAATTGACTAGACTTAGTTCTCTAGAATTTAATGATACTAAGAAGACAAAATTGAAATGGCTGTAAAACACTTATCAGATGAATGTGAAGGTCAAAATAGTACATTTCACTTGCAGTTTTCATGGACATTATGTAACTCATCTGAAATTCTACTCTTAAAGCAAAAAGTGTTTGATAAAATTTTCCTCCTCCTCTCTAACAGTTAGAAAGAGAGCAAGGGAGAAATCAGATTTGCATAGAATTAATTCTGACTCATTAAATGAAACTTTTTAAGAGTCAGTGAAACAGTGTTCACCTATTATAATTATCATCATCATCTCAAAAAACCCCGGCCTCCCAGGTATGGCAGCTGCAGTGTTCCACAAAAACCCCCTCTGACTCACAGGGGTCATCATTCCTCACATCAACTCACACATTTTACAAGTCTTCGTTCAGGGTAAAGCATTAGGAAAAACCAGTATTTCTTGGCAGTCTGTCTACAGATTCTGTCCTGCTGTCCACATTGTATTTCTCAATGTAACATGAATTTACCTGTCTGAATGAGGAAGATTGAACTTTTCATTAATCAAATAACCTTCCTCACAATCATCAAGCAAAACAGAATCATCAGCTAGTTTAGTACCACAGATGAATTTGGGAAGAGAAAACAGATGCAGTAATTATCTCCAGCAGATCCCCCGTGAGCTTCCTATGGGCCACTTCCATTTGCTGTGTTTCTTATGCCCATAAACCAGAAGCAGTGCAATATCCCTGCAGGGAGTTTGTTCTCTGCAGCAAATCATGAAGGAGTAAAATTTAGATAATAGTTCTTTTCATCACTATTCCAGTCTGAAATAGATCCTAATAATGAAGTAATTTCATCAATTTATGGTATTTTTATATTTTTAGACACAACTTGCTAGTGAGATATTCAAATAGTAGAAAGGCAGTTACTTTAGCAGACACATTTGCACTGTGTGCAAAAACCCCCACAGATCATGCTGAGGTGAGCATTAGGCTTTGAAAACCTGCAATTTCCTTTTTTTTTACTGTGGTAAAGGTAGAAATAGAAAAGAAACCTCATTCATCTACATAGGTATATGCAGCACACAATAAACCTACTGTTAAACCAAAGGCATTCATTTTGCAAGAACTGTATGGAAGCCAAAGTCCAGGTACAAAAAGAACAATTTCAACATATATCCATATGACTCAGTGATCTTAAAAATTCAATATAACACATTTATCCTATTCCTTCTTATCAGCAAGGGTGGCCACTTCTTGGTGTTTAAACTAAAGAAAAATAGCAGAAACCATAAAGCTACCTCACCAAAATGTTTTAAAAGCAGATAATTAGACCCATGTATGAAACCATTAGAGAGACAAAACTCTGCCAATACCAGGCAATTCAGATCAGATTTCAAAACAACCGCTTCAAGGTAAATTTCATGAATAACACAAAACCCCTTGTAAACATTCTGGAGAAAAGACATATTCAGCTGAAGCCAAAGGAATTGAACTGCCTGGAAGTAATTTTAAATGCATCAGACTTCCCCCATCCCTTTTCTGTTTTTATTTCTTAGCTGCAAATTAAAATAATAATAAAAAGAAAATGTAGCCTTCAGATGTATACTGGCAGCTCTGCTTTGGACAAGTAGCACTTGATGGTCTCTTCAGCCTCTTTACAGAGATAATAATACAAACAAATGGCAAATTTCCAGACAGTAAAATACTTTTCTTTCCACTCACCTCATCAGCAATAGCAGACTCTCTGCTCTTCCTAGAAGACAGAGTTTTCTGCTGTTCATGTTGCTCTTTCTGCCCCTGGAATGGGGCCACCCAGGTCTCTTGACCTGAGAACCCTTCATTAGTTGGGTCTTTGCAATGATTTGAATTTGGCACTGTCAAGTTCTTTCCCTTGGCTCTTCACCACTACAAATCCAACCCAACCTCACCACACCTGCAGTCTGATCATAGCCTCAATGCAGTATTTCAGAGATTTACTGTCACCTACAGAACAATTACAAAATTTATTAAATCTTCAATTCTGTAATTAGGTAATCCTGACTTTACAGGCCATTTTTAAGGTCTCTAGTCAATACTTTCAAAGCAGCAATCTTCTAGCTCCTTTTTCCTAAAATGTTCTGGGGGTGCACTGTGAGGCACCTCACAGAAATGGAGTATTTCAGCCCCAAGTGTGTCAAAGGCATTTCCCAGTGGCAATCCCAACAGGCATGGTAACAGTTTTCCTTATTTCATGTGAAAAGCCTGTGTTACTTCTAAGTCAGGCTAAAGTGTTACATGAACTGTTAACTTGATCTCAGGCAATCCATGACAGGATTTCTACATTTTAAAATCAATTTTCCTTATTTTAAAGTAACTTGAAGTAGCAGGGGGGGAAAAAAAAGCCACAAGATTTAAAGTCAGCTATTTCAACATTGGGAGAGGGGGAGGAATAAATACATTTCTCAACTTAAAAGTTTACAGGTTTGCCAGTCTTATTTATGCACACACACACACCATTCTAGTACTAATAATGTTGCTAATGAATTGATAGTTGCTTGTTTAAAAGCACTCAGATGATTACTGCATGAATCTCAACTATAGCACGGTCTTCTTGTATAAACACCAGTTCTCTTTCTCCCTTAGGAACCTTTTCTCAAAATTGTACTTTATTATTTAAATGAGAGGTATAAAAATGTGACACAAAATGTAAAACAGTATTGAGAAGTGGCTGGAGAACAGCTGCTTTGCTCTGTAGCTTCTAACTTCAGAATGGAAATCTGAGGCAAAGAAAGATTGACTCATAATAGCAGTTAATGAATATATAAGTAGGCTGCAATTAATTAAGCAGATATGTTGCTTTTTAAAACTTCCCTTCTGTATTACAGTCTTCCTTTTTATCTCAGTTTGCTCAGTCCAACTCTTCTGACAGCTATTGACAGCAATAGCCAAAAATACCACAGGTTTTCCTACAGAAGCCCTACCAATACTGACTGCTAAATCCAGTGGTGTATGTCAATTTGGTGACTCATGCCTCTTATTTCATTTTAATCTCCTTTCCTTTCATGTTGATGAACTGAAGTTTCACAGTCTCATTAGTGCCTTCTCCCCTGCCTCTTCCCATACACCTAAGTAGGACAAGTAGAAAAGCCCCAGTGGCTGTCACTGGCAGCGTTTGTGCTGTTGTGATAGCAGGCTTTAACAATTTATAGTATCTCTAAAGCTCCAACAAAAGCAACAGAGACGGGAACAACTCTCAGTAATGCCACTCTGCTTGCCACAGAGTAGTAGGATTTAAGAAGGAATTATCCTCTTTTCTCTTTCCTCTTGCTTCCTTTCCTACAATGCTGAGTCTGTAGAAGTGAGAAGAATGGCCACATTTCCATTTTAGGTTGTGCACTAAACAGAACCAAACCAGACATTCAAATCTAAGACTGAGGTGCTTGATATTTGTGGTATTTTTACTTTCCTGCTCAAACAGAGTAACTGCACTTGTGGCTATGATTAAGGCTGTTGTGTCGTTTATTCGAGGTGACCATAGCAGATTGTTTCTTCATTAATGATTTAAAGGTTATACCAGTTTATCTTGCCATGTGTTTTGGCAGAGACTGGAACTCTCCTTGGACAGATATTTCTATTACACATTTCTATTAAGCATCTGCAGCTGCCTCTGACTTTGATTGGGTTTGGATACTTAAACACAGAGATATGAATTTCTGCTTGCAAGCAGGCCTCTGAAATACACAGTATTCTTAAAAAGGAAAAAAAAACCCGCCCAAACAAATGAAAAAGTAAACCCCAAAATTCCTAGAAATTATGGTACATCTCTCAGGACTAGTAATGCTAAACCAACTCCTACACATAGCTATAATTTAAGAGGTGGTGGGATCTAAAAATTTACTCTCACGCTGACTGATATTCTTTGACATTTGTGAACTTACACCTACAAATGGGCAAAGCTACAACGGTAACACGAACACAGTTCTCATTCATCCAAATAAACGTGAGAGGGTAAAACTGAGTCCATGACATACTAGAGTATGGTATGTGTTTTCCAAAGCTAACCAAAGCTGGTCTAAGCACTTTGACATTTATGAATTTATACTTCCCACTCTCAGTCCTTACTCAATTATCTAGATCATACAGCCACCCACAGTAAGCAAGTCATGGTTGAATGGGTGAATGTGAGAGATAAGAGTATTTCTTCACAAAAAAAAATGTGCTATTTGGTTTTGTAAAATATTATTTACAATACAGTTATTGTCAGACCAAATTAATTCCAGTTTTGCTTTTTTACTATGCTGCAATGAAAAACAACTAAACTCTGAAAATGTCAGGTAATTGTCAAGCTATATTTAACTACCACGTTTCACTTGTAAGGAAACATCAATTTGAATAAACAGATGGTGTTGCTATGGGGTTGCCATCACAAGTAGAAGCACACATTTAACTGTGAAAATGGCAGATACAAAGGACAAGAAAATTATATGCAATGATGGGCATTTCTGGAAGCAAAACCATGGTTATACTGGTTCATATATATTCATATTTATATATGAAGCTTTTTTTACTTCATGCCTGCACTCAATAACACAGTCTTACTCTTAGGATCACTTGATTCCTAATAACTAAATAAGAATTTGTAATATTAATAATATTAATCCTCAAATAATATCAGGAGTATTTGCATCTCTAGCTCCACTGCTCTCTCCCCTGAGATCCCTGGGAAAGTGAACGTACAATTTTGGTTACTTCCTCAAATCATTTAGGTGGCTGGGAGTCTGTTGAAAATAGATGATCATGGAATTTCAGGAACAAGGGTGCCACTGGCCAGCTAATGGATTTAGTCAATATTACTTAAATGATGGAATAGAGATTTTCAAAAAGCTCTCAAAATAAAGAAATGGGCAGAGTATTCCAGATCATCCAAAGAAATACAAATAAAGGCCTATTTAGATATTTATGATACCTGACATTACTTGTCTAAGGAGTTGAACTTTACTAAAATCTGGGTATCATGTTAGGAGAGAGGCACTGTTGTATTTCCAAGAATTGCTTTAAAACTACAACAGCTAGAAATTTTTCCAGACTAGAATGAGATTTTCATCTGTTTAAACACCCAACATTCAATTAAATAATTTAAACATTCAAATAATTTACATATTCAAATTCCAAATTAGTACAAAGAGGAATAAAAAGGGAAGCACGGACAATTTCATCAGCTGCTTATGTAAGTTTATTATTGCTCATGAACGCTGAAGATAATGTTGACACTATACTTGTGGATTACTTTGAGATTTAGAAAGTGGTTGATTTTTAGATTTAATTTTGACCTTGTTTATATTTCACTCAAATACACATAATAAAATAACAGGTGTAACCAATAAGTTCAGCAATATATAAAATAGAATTTCTACAAACTACTTCTGATAAGTAGAAAGGACTGTGATTATTATTTACCTCAGAATTTCTCAGTGTACTAACAAGCATAGACCTGTAGGAAAAGTCTTAAGCTTCCTTGAAAACATTACCACCAACATACCACTGTACCAGTGTCTAGGAAAGAATAAAATATGGCAAACAGGAAAATTCCATTACTGACACAATGGCCTCTTCATATTTCAAGAATCTTAGTGACATTTAAGACAATTCATTGCATTTTATGTACAACCACAAACAAGTCAACAGGAGTATGGAATTACTGAGCAAAATGAGAGCACAAAAGAAAACTGCAAGAAATTAAACTGAATTTTAAAAAGACCATCAAAATATTGATGGGGACCCCCTTTAAAGTGTGATACATTAAAATCAGAATGTGAAAGTTCATGTATTACACTGGACAGAGGTAAACATGCTTTCCTTGTTAACAACAAATATATATATTAGACAACTTACCTACCTTCCTACAGATACCACACAAATGCCTATTCAAAAGTTTAAATTCTGGGTTTGTTCAGGAGCAGAGGTTTCTTAAAACCAGAAAATTTTCTTTCTTACTTACTAAAGTACTTACTTCTTACTTACTTACTAAACAACCAGTGCTAATGGTAAGGATGGGACTTTTTCTTTCAGTACCAAGTATCACAAGCTTGGCAACAGCCATTCCCACTTTCAAGGGTATCTCCTTTCTTTCAAGGGTATTTCCTTTCTGAGGTACAATCGTTAGATTCATACTACCTGACAGAGAAGGTATCAAAACAAGCCATTCCAATTCACAGGTAGAAAGGAACTGCCTCAGTCCTTAGTCTAAGGACTCTGGGTAGAACAAATCCCCAAAACAAGTTGCCCATCATGTTTTTTTTCATACCTCCTTTTGTGCTGTTTTGTAGAATTATGAGCTGCCCTTGTGGCCTCCTTCCTCCAAAGTGAGACGCAATGCACTTTATTTGCTTTACACCTGGCAGCAATTACAAAACTTCTATATTTAAATGATAATTAAAAGAGTGTGAGCATAAATAGCTGCATGTAAGTAGAACCTTCTTGCCAGACAGAGATTTATCTCTGTGCAGAAGTACTAATACAGCATCTTTTGCAGCCATAGGTATTACAGTGGAGATGAAGGAGCACAATCACCAGTTTCAGAGAGATCATTGTGTCCAGCATGTAGATATCTTTTCAACATTCTCCAGTTCATTACCACTAACCAGAGATTAGTACCCATGACATTTTATCCAAAAAATTAATCATGCACACAGCTTCAGTCTACCTGCAAAAAACAAAGCCATCCAGGAAATTAGAAACTGTCTGATTTACAAGCTAGATCTGTGATAATGTATTGTAAATAGCATGTTATTGTAATGGGTATAAACTACCTTAGAGCATTCAGCCAGGAGTTGGGCTGTGAAGTTTTTATAATTCTTAGAGGAAAGAAAGAAGCAGCACCCTAGAAAAAGCAGCTTAACTTCAGACGCCAAGTTAATGAATGCATGCAAATTGAGATTCCTCCCCACTCCTCTCAGAGGCAACACTTCCTGCTCTTGCAATTTTATCATGACTCTCACTATTTTTAGTGCTTTGCTTAGAGTCTCTGCTACTGGAATCATGTCTGAGACTCAGCATTAATTTTAAAATAAAATATTTGCACTCCCCTGCATCCCGAGAAAAGCTTGGAAATGTGAAACGAGTGCAGCCTACAGGCTAAAAAACTAGAAAGAATACAAGAAAATCAGGGTGGGTTTTGTTTTGTTCTTAAAAAAAGCTCGTGATATCTAAGCTGATTCCCTGAGTGGCAGGAGCTAGATAATGCATGGATTCCTCCCGCTGACTGTTCCTCAGAATCTCTGCAGAGCAGATGTAAGGCACATCAGCAGTTTTAGTTTTACATGGAAAAAATAGGCAGTGCCACTGTCGCTGCTCTTCCTATGCAGTGGATATTCTTACTCTTCAGAATACCAAAACAGTTTCTCTTGAAAGTCATACTTTTAAAAACAACATTTGAGCTTTTGAACTAAGAAGATATATTAGTTTGTGCACAAATTATTCTTGGTTTCTCTTTTCTGAAAGCTAACCTTCTGCATCTAAGAGCATTTTGCTTAAGAAGATAAACCCAAGAATTATGTTATCTGCAAGAAATATGTAAACACATGTTAAGGAGGAATATAACATCAGGCTTCTTAGGGGGAAGATGATGCTTTATATTCGCTTTTACACAGCTACTTGCTTTAAATTATACATGCAGTTGGAATTGAAAATAGAAAGTTAAAATAGATTATCTGCTTTTATCTTAGATGATTGAGAGGCTTTTTAAAAAGGTACCAGTAGATGGTGCAAGAGTTTAAATAATTCAGAAATCCACAGCTAGTCCCCTGCCCCAGCAACAGCAGGAGACAACTTAGCACTGCCAAGCAAACAGAGTTTATGTGATTTGTACTTGGCAAAATTGCTGACTTTGGCCCTAGAGGCAATAACTCACTCCCTTCTTTGGTATTTCTTTCAAAGAGGAGGAAATATTTGGTCATCTGAGGGAAAACTGATAATGAAATGGCTGTGACCTCCCTAAGGCTCTGAGACTTGGGAGCTGTGGGAGGAGGGAAGTGACCATTGCAGATCAGGGAAGACAGAACGCTGCTCTTGATCTTAAGAAAAGGCAAATTCAGCTCCCTCCTCTGCTGGACAGACTAACTCAGCAAACCCATAAAACAAGTCTCAACCTCACTGCACCTCAGTTCTCATCTGGAAGTAAGTTCATGGACTGTTTGTTAGCACTTCCAACCTCAGAGGAATGCTGAGAGGAAAAACACATTTTAAAATTATGCCATGTTCCAAAATGGTGAAGTATCCCAGTTTATGTACGATGCCTATACTGATGGTGAAGTATGAATGGATTTTTATTTTAGTAATTTTGGTTGAACATTTAACAGGAGTACCAGGAACCATTCATTAAAAATTAAGTTAAACTGATATATAAAGCAAAATGTCTTCTCCAGTTCTAGGTGCACAGCATAGGAAGACCTGAGCTTACTTAATCATGACCAGCAGAACTAGAAGCCTAAAGTGTATGTTATTCCAAGAAATATTTTTTAATGCTCATCAGTAATGAGAGTGTAACCGAAGTTTGGCATAATATGCATTGAAACTTATAAGAATAAGGTAAGAGCTGGGTAGGTAACATTAAGAGTAAGTCATGTAGACAAGGTAAATTTTCTTTTAGCCAGTAGACGTCAAAGAGACGATTTAATTATTCAGGTATGTGAGATAACACATGGAAAGCACACGCCTTCATTGCACAGGATAGAAACCTCCACCCAGCCATGGCTACCCACCACGTGAACCTAAAAAACCCCCAAAGGCAAACAAAGAAAAACCTGCTGAGTAACACACACACCTACAGGGACATTGTGACTAATACATTAATAACTAAGACCTGATGAGAATACATTCACGGGATAGAATTTCCCCAGGACATGGCAGGACTTGTGGCTTCCATTATAGGAAAGAACATTTCTTGGATATATATTATACATTTAACTGTCAAGCCTTTTACTATTCTAAACAAAACCCCACAAAATCAGTCATCAAGTCTGTAACTCTGCTTGATTGGCAAAGAGAAATGGAACTGACAGTCTCAGAAAGGTATGACAGGATTTATCAGGAATCAACTGCCCAAAAGGGATACCAAATGTGCTCTTTTGCTTTTGAACTGCATTCAACAGAATTGTGTAGTAAATATGTCAACAATATAAAAACAAACATGAACACAGAGATAGACTGGAAGTCCTACAACAATCCAGTAATAGCTTAATTATTAATGGAGAAAATGAAGATCAATAATACAGTTACAGTCAGTTTTATCTCACACACCATATAAATTCTTTATACAAGGCAATAAGGCAGCTATATAGTTACTAAAAAGCTTCAACAGTGATGTAGCCTCTTTTGGTGTAGACTATTCCTATGGGAAGTAGAAGAATGTTTTTCCTTGAGGAGAAGCTGAAACCACAAATCAATACTGAGTGCCCATGTGGACTACAAGGCCTTTCCCAGCACAGCACAGCCTGTGACACTGTGAAAGGCCTGTACCACCACAGCAGCAGAGCTGTACTAAGTGCAGTTCATCCTGACATGAATTATTCTGTCACCTCTTTAAGTGCCACAGGGAGAGCTGACCTAACATACTTCCGTGCTGGCAAAATTATGTTTACACTGGAGGGTTTGATAAGACTGGTATTTTGCCAGGCCAAGTCTAAACTTAAATCCCCACAAATGCAACTGCCTGCCATGGTTATTGAAGTGCCCCCTTCAATCTCTTCATCTCAGGGTACTGCTTAGGGCATCTCCCTAGCTCAGCACACTTCACTTGCTCCGAGGTGGAGGATGAAGCCATTTCAGTAAGATCTGTTCTCTGTAAGGTGGGAGATGCTCCTCACATCTAAACTGGATGAGAATCCTCTTCTATTCACTCCCTTTTCCATTCCTAACAAAGCTCTTCCACTTGATGGTGAATTTGGCCTCCATCCTCTTTGTTTTAATGCTGCTGCAGGCAGGGCCACTACACAGAGCAGGGGACAGATAAGTTGGAGAGAAACAGGGGGCCTCCAGCCCACTCTGAATCCCAGCATCAGCCAGCCCCAAAATCTGCAGTGGCAAAGTCACCTTGGTTGCCCTGTGAGCATGACTACAGGTAGCTCTTTTTGAGGCCAGGCTATTAATTTCATTATCAGCCTCCAAGTGACAGAATTTTAGCTTAATTTCTCCACCACAGCACGGTGCTTGTGGCCATTGTAGACAGCAGCAGGGGTAAAGGTGTGACCCAGCCCTGCAACCTAAGAGAAGCTGTTTCAGAAAGCATTCCATGACTCCAGGTCAACCCACAAGGAATTCCATACAGCACATTGAAGTAAATAGAGCCCAGGCTGTGGGACATGTGCTTTTCCTGGATCCTCTCATTCTCAGAACAAACACAAGACAGCAGAGAAACAATCTGTCAGATAAGCTGCTCTTGAGAAATCTGCTGGCTCATACACAGCTCTCACAAAAGCAAACAAGGAAACACCAGACAAGACACAATTTCCATGCCAGTGTGTGCTTTGCAAAAGGCTGAAAAGAGCAGCGACAAGCCGTGCAAGAAGAGATTGAAATGGCCCCAAGCTGCATCAGGGGAGGTTTAGACTGTGACAACCAAAAGTATTGTCAAGCAAAAGAACAGGGTCTGCAGGACAGTGGTTGAGTGATCAGCCCTGGAGATAGAAGACTAAAGGGGTACAGTAAAAGCGTAGCTGAGGCACTTTAGAACAAGGTTTAGTGGTGGACTAAGCAGTGCTGGGCTGACAGTTGGACCTGGTGGTCTCAGAGGACTTTTCCAAGCTAAACAATTCTGTGATTCCGCAGAAGAGGCTACTCTGGGCTCTGTAGGAGGCAGAGATTTTCAAAGCATGTTTTGTATATCCAGTGCTCTGATGAAGTTCATAGGTCCCTGTCAGTGAAGACACTAACTGCATATTTTTCAGCAGATCTTACATATTTGCAGATTTGATCCCTCTGGGTGCCCAAGAATATTCATGAGCCAAAATGCCAATCCAAATGAGGAAGATTACCTTTATGATTAAGGCGTAGGTACTCACATGGCAACTCAAACTGTGAAAGAGATTACACAGAGAAAATATTTAACTTATGAAAATCCCTGTGAGGCATGGAAGATCAGTTCCATAAAAAGAATACAAAAACGAAGATCAAAAAATTACATTACATTGCTTTTCACCAAAGCAAAATCTAAAAATAAAAATTAATCTTATTCCCTGGCTATAACTCTGAATATCCTTGTCTTTTCTGAGGCAGGAACAATCTATTTTCTTCTTGCTTACCTTTTTCTTTATTGTTAGACAGAGTAATAGAGCTGGAAGAATATTGAAATATATGCACAGATTCTATCCAAAATGCACCTTTTCTCAAAGTATTAAATTCTGTGAAATGTGTGGGCTAATTGAAAGATGGCATGACCAAAATTTATGTTGTTAACTAGGATAAAGCAAGGTCAGACAACATGGCTAAAAAAATAATCTGAAAAGCATTTTCTCTGTTAACTGAAACAGATACAACTTTTAGATTGTCTAAAAGTTCAGATTTCAGCTGAACACAGGCACACTTGTGTTTTACTGGTCACTAATGTGGACTTGTAACTGTTATCTAAACAGACATCAGAAGAGGCAACTGAAAGTCTTCCCTTATTGCTCTCTCTCTCACACAAATACACTTTATGCTTTTTAATCCAAACGTTTCTCATTTTCTAATTAAAAGCACCACAAAATATAAAAGAAGACATTGAAAGAACTGAAAGAATGCATAATTTATCTGGAAAATGATTTCATTTTAGTTATTCTAGCAACTTTAAAAGAATTCTTTTCCAAGTAGAGGCATAAACTGATGAGCTCCCATTAAAATAATTTCTAGTGTATTCTTTTCTGTAGTTTAGTTAAATTCTTGTGAAAGAAAGCATAAGAACTGCAGAGAAAAGACAGCCTGTTGTCCCTGTCTCAAGCCTTTAAAATAGGCTTATGTGACTCTTGACTTCTAGGTCACTGAAATGATGACAGAGAGAAGTGAGTAAGTTGAAATCTCTTTTCTGATGTGTCTGCTCACATTACATCACCCTGCTAGCAGTGACAAGGGAACTGGGAGCAAGCAGAGCCATCCCTCCTTTAACCAGCTGAGTGGGCTTATTGCACCTAAGCTAAAAGCCCAGGTGCTCTTAAGGAAGGAGACATGGAGTTATTCTTGCATTACTAAGCAGGCACTTGTCCAAGAACATTGTATTCACATATTTTAAAAAACATAAAACCCATTCTGTAGTAATTTAAGTTCTGCAAGGTGACAAAAACTAATTAACTTTGCTCATTTTCTAAAACGAATTAGAAATCTGCAGGAGAAAAGACAGCAGGTGTTGCTTGAACAACACATATACAGCAAACAATAGTTTTTAACTTAAAAAGATAAAGTCAGATTACTTTGTGATTTGACTCAAAAACAGTACTGCACAAACCAAATAAAACCACACAGAACCTGTAATGTTTGAGGATAGTTCTGACACAAAATTGTTCTTCTTTTCTAACCAGCAGTACTGGTCTTGGTGATTATTTTAGTCATGTTTTATTCGTTTTCCCCTAGAGAAAAACAACTTTCTTTTCCTTTTGCTTGTAGAAGCACTAACTTAAAAATTCCCATTAAAATCACATTCTGTGTCTCTGCAGGATAGTGATTTGGACAGATGGGAGTATGTGTGCATAGGAAACAGTCATTTCTAGCTGAGGAACACTCAAGGATATACAAAAGGTAACATACAATGTGATATACATACGTTCAGTGGCAGAGGCAGTGTCTAGTGTCTAGTGTCAAATGTTCATTGGGAAACAGAACAGGACTTGTAACTGTGGCTGAAAGTTCTCCCTCACAATGCCTTTGTGTTGATACTGCTCAGCTCCTTACTGGAAACCACCAAAAAGCTGCAAAGAAACATAGGGAGTAACTAGTTCACATTTAACTAATAAGACACATGCAGCTTTTTCACCATAAAAGTGTCATTCTATCAACACATGTGACACTGCTCAGAAGAGGGGTATTATCTTTATATGTACACAATATAAAAATCATTTACTTGAAGTTCAGAATTAGAAATTGGCAGAATGTCTCACACTCATTATTTGAATCATCTGCTGGAAACAATAGAAGAATTTGAACTACAGTTGAACTCTTCACCCACAGTTGAACAACAGGGCTAGTCAATGGAATATAGCCAGTTCCCTGAGCAGTAAATTAACTTCAGTTTAATTAGAAACACAAGTGGAACAGTCATAGACGCAGATCCTGCAATCAGATCCTGCAATCCTACTGGATTTGGCAGATCCTCTCTCTCAGCTTGCACACAAGGTGTTGCTGATACAGCCAGTAATTTGGCAAATATATCTACTTCAAGTGCTTGGCTAATTTAGTCCCACTGTTAGGCCATCCAGTTGGGTTGCAGAAGGTTGAGGGTTGCAGAGTCCAGCACTGGACTCTGCCAATTTTTCATTCTGAAGTTGAAAAGAAAAACAAACAATGCTGAGATGACTCTGAAATATAGAGAAATTGCTTTTTACAAGTATGACACGTGTCTAGTGTTCCTTTCGAGCTGATTTGAAAACAAAGAGTAGCTTGGGTTCACTTGTTTTTCAGTTGTTTCCTTCTTTTCCTGAAGGCTTGTGTCTCCCTTCAGCGTTACTCACCTTGCACTAAAAATGCTGGACTTGCAAAGTGGGCCTTGTGCACTTTGCAGGTATTGTTTACACCTACAGTTATAATGTGGCACTCCATCTAGAAGGCCTTTGACCACACTGGCAGTTTTAAGCACACACAAAGTATTAGCAGTGAACAAAATTGATGGCTGCAGATAATCCCAAATTAATCATTAATGGAAGCTCCAAACACAGCTGGAAACAAAAAACGGACAAGCAATTTACATCAATCCTCTTATGGAGGGAGGAAAGAAAAATGGACTGCTACCACCATCCTAGGAAAGATAATCTTTTGTTATTTAGAAAATTCTATAGACTATCAAATATTTAGCATTTGTTCTGGGTTTTGAGTACCTTGTTTCAAACTAGAATTTTTCTAATGTAGTTTTCAGCTCACCACACCTATTATGGAGGTAACAGAACCATGGAATGGTTTGGGTTCAAAGGGATCTTAAACATCATCCAGTTCTAACCCCCCTGCCATGAGGATTTGGAAGTAGACAACTAATACTTGCCCAGCTCTTCCATAGGAAGAACTATTGTCTTCCTCTCATGTCTCTTCTCTAATTAATGCCTCTCCTTATCTTAAGTTAGGTCTAATCCCAGAATTCCAATGCTGCATTATTGATAAATTTTTGGCCTGTTTCTTTAAAAGATAAGAGTCACTAATACCTAATGAAAAACCTCATGCCTCATGTCATTAATTGATAAAGTTTAAAAAGATAATACAGAGCTGTTCTGATCTTTGTTCTGACAGTGCTCATTCAACTGTTTGCTCATGAAAACTCTGTTATCAATTCCAGTAATAAAAGCTCTTTTCAGCGTATTCCCTTCTCAGAAACTCAGCTTTTTATTGCATATTGCCCAGACTCTTTTGGGTTTTTTTCTGTAGTCACAGCTGCAAGTTTTCCTGATTACTGCTCACCTAGAGATCAACCACTACCTCCTCTATGAAAGTACACAAGGTATTTTTTATTCAAATGAACACAATCATAAACACCACATTTCCAGGCCCAATTTTTTGGTCCATGTTAAATATTCACAGTAGTGAGTATATATGTGCCTTTCAAGTCTCAACAGGAAAAAAGACACAGCCATATTGCTAATCAGATTTATGGTGCCAGTTACACTAACACTCTTACAAGAAAAAATATAAATACATACTAAAAAAAAGAAAACAAACCACCAAGGTATTGATTACCAATACTCTGCATTTCCTGCTGTCCATTATCTTAGGCAATGGTGGCTGACACCTTGGCCATACAGATGGCCAATGCCATCCGTATTCCAGGAACTCTGTCCCACACTGGCACAGCATGGGGCATCCTGCCACAGCACCAGTCAGGATTTCCACATCAGTGCTGGGATCTCACCTTTTAAATGTGGAACAGTCTAGCCCTTTTTGCTGCATTATTTCCAAGCAGTTTCCAGGAGATCATGAACCATAACCTTCCTGAAATAAAAGAACATTAGTGCTCTCAAAGAACACCTTGTTTCAGTATGTAATCTATTGTTTGCTGAAATATACCCTTGCAAAGCGTGGTAGGTTTTTTGGCATTCTTTTTTTCGCTTTGTTTTTTGTAAGTCTACCTGGGGAGGAGGGGATGGAAGAACACTTCCAACTTACTAGAACCCAGACTTTACTGTCCAAGAGCTGTTCCACAATTAGTCAAACACGCATTTTGCAAACATTCTAATTTTTTATGTGCTAGCATGTGGCAAAATCGTTGTGGCCAAACCTTTTTTACATATACACCTGAGGAGTCTGTTATGGTTTTAGTGACAATTCCAGAGGCTTTTCTCTGAAACAACCTGCAAAATTTCATCTCAGTTGTGACTAAGAAAAATGGCCTGAATCATTTTTTAACTGAAAATATATTTCATAGCACCATGTCACTCTTCTGCAAGCTGCTTAATAACTAATGATGCAAACATTCAAATAGTTATTTCATAATCATAAAGACATTGGCTCTATGACTTTCAATTGCTAACAGAGTCCAGAGAGAAAGTGATTAATAATTACTCGTGACAAACAGCAAAATTGCTTTAAAAAGATGGGTGAAATACTCTGGAAACAGCTATTCATTGCTGCATTACACAATAGTAAAGTAATCTAAAGCCCAGTAAATCACCAAAACTCTCTCATTCAAGTATATGGACTATTCAAACAAGAAAAGACACTGCACATTTTCAGCTAATGTCAGAGCAAACTTGAGCTCAGAGGTTCAGGTACAAACTATGAAATTATCCCTGTTAGAAGTAAAACACAAACTCATTTCTCTTCTTCATCTGATTTCACTGAAAGAGTGCTTCAATGCACACTTCTCCACCTGGATTTATTGCCACTGTTGTTTAAACTGGACTCCTAACACCCTCACTGCTGAACACAGAAGTAGAAAAAAATACTTAATCCAAATCGAGAACTGAAAATAACATGAAGGGAAGGACAATGCCAATGTCATGTTTTTTAAGGATAAACTAATACTCTGCTCCACACTGCTGAATTTGTAATTAAGATGTTTTACCATAGGCCTACATTTTGGTACTTCTGCAAAGTGCATTATTTGCCTAAAACAAGTGCCAAAACCATGGAGAATGACATTATTTTACAGGCAGAAAATGCATGTCAGAAGGTTAGAAGCTATTGGGTTTTTTGGTTTATTTTGGGGGTTTTTATATTGTATTTTTTCCAGTAAGAATAGTCACCTATTCCAGTATTTGATTTATTGATATATGGCCCTACCATAACCAGCTTTATTCACGAAGATAAGCTCAGGCATGCTCATTTGCACACACTGAGGAGCATGACCTTCACTCAGCTAAATCAATATTTCAGTCCTTGGACCGTAGACACTCCTCAAAAACCTCGAAAGCTCCTTCTTCACCCCTCCCTGCATGGGCAGGACACACCAGCACACAATATGTGCCAGAAGGAAGATGCAACTGCTGTCTGCTGCCTCTGCACTACTTGCACAAAAATGTTCCAGAATACAGGTGCACACACTGAGGCACTTGTTACTTTTAGATGGGATGCTCATACACCTCAGTGGTTCTAGACCTCAGTTGTTTATCTGCTGTACAGAAATATTCTCTCTTCCTGTTGCTAATTTTTTCCCTGGAGGCAGTTTACAGCACTGAACAGCTTCTAGCTTTGTAGAAGGAAGCAGAGTGTCAAGTATACAGGAGAATTTTAAAGGGTGAAAAATATGAAGCAAATAGATCACCTGAAATAAGGAAAAAATAGTACTATACTCCCCACAACTGCATTTTCCCCTACAAAATGATTTCATATTGATTTTTGCTGTGAACATATGTCAGAAAAAGCAGGGCACTCAAGCAATTATGAAATACTTTGGTTTCTTTACAGAACTGCAGCCAGAACAAGGGCAACATGCTGCAGCAACCTCAGACAGAAGTGAAGAGCCATCAACATCAGGTCTAGAGTGACAATCACCTTTCCCCCACTGATTCCTTGACTTCCCTTGTAGTGTACTCTGTCATTGTGAAGGTAAGGAGTGCTCTGTGTGAATCCAAGCATTGAAGGAAAATTTACTGAACTCAGCAACACCTATTCAGCAACTGGATCCAGTTCCAGCCCAAAGTATTCTTAGGCAGCTGTGGGACATTCAAGGGCAAGCACACCAGCTGTAGGTCTAAACATGTTTAGATGTTTCTGGGCAGCCACAGAGACAGGAAAGCACCAATCTCCATTACAGAGAAGCTTTGGACATGATCTGTGTCAGCCCTCACTCTGTGCATGTATCTGTGTATCAGACACTCTACTTGTGACCACATAGAACTGCACTGATAGATTGATAAAAGTTCTACCACAGAACAGAAACACCTGAAGTTCAGAATACTATTTAGACAGCTGAAAATGAGGCAAGAAATCTAACATGCTTTTAAGGACAAAAGATAAAAACCTTTGTTAGTAACATTTATATCTGTTTCAGCAAGCCCCTTATCTCTTAAGAAACAATCTCTTCAATAGGATAGTTATAATAGGGTTTTCATCGTGGGAAAGGTACAAAATTAAAGCCATTCTTTTTGGTTCTTTATTCCTGTAGCCCTGAACTCCTCTATCATTTGTCTAAAAGAGTTTTGTTTTCTGTTTTGTTTATATTTCCCATGGTGTATGAAGCAATCCTCTTCCAGAAACAATGAAGCATTAGCTAATGTACTTATGATCTCCAGAATCACTGTTATCTTTGTGTTACATCCTTCAAGAAAAAAACAGGTCAGGCTCCCCCAGGACACAGTCCAGTTTACAGTGTTGGGCACCACAGTCAGAAACAATGCCAGTTTTAAGAGTGTTTAAAGGAAATTCCTTTAAACATCTTTACCAGCATCATCCTATTTATTTGTCTGTCTCTTCAGCAACCTGTATAAGGTGAGTAATGCCTTATCCCCCTATTTTGCTTTCTTATACAAAATGTAACTGAGGAAACTCATTATACCTTATGAGCAGTGTTCAGCTGTTGTGTAAAATTTCAAGTAACCAATTTTACCCTATAGACTGTATGTCAGTTATGGTTGTCTGCTTCAACTTTCTGCTAAGCCATACTCACTTATGCACTTCAGTCCAGCAATTTTGCCTTGGATAAAAATCTCTGAAATCCTCTGACTTCAGTAAAAGTGCACCAGAGGTCCAGAAAGAGCAGAGCAATGAGTCTGCAACTGTAAGGTGAATAGCATCAGGCAATGCTCAGTTAAGTAACAGGAACTGGTATGCATGCTACAAAAACTATTGTGGTTTGATATTTTACTTACTGCTTTTTACTGCTGCCTTTTCATGTCCTTTCTGAATCAAGTTCAGAGGTTCTGCATGTAGTGCTTTCAAACCATTTGTCACAAACTAGCAATGATGCAGAACTCTGAAAGCAAAATTAGCATCCAACAATTTCTTCAAAGATGAACTTGACCTCTAACTTGCCATCAGACTGACCCAAGACTCTGCTAGTGGGGATGCAATCTCAGCAGCTTGTAAAGATACAGCTTGAACTGTTACACAGTACAGGGCTGCGACATAATTCAGTTGAAATTAAATGGAAGCAAACAGAAGCTCAAGTCTATAACCAGAAAGTTCTCAATTTCAAAAAGCAGAACATGCACAAGACCATGTTCATCATGTTAAAGTTTTACAGATAAAGTGTACATATACAAAATAATTATATTTGCCTAAGGTTTGTGTATTGATTTTGAAACCTCAATGCTTCCTTGTTCACTTCCCACTTTTGCTTTGTTTACTTTCCCACTCTGGAGTTTGAGCCAAATACTCCATATAAAAAGAACATTGAACTTATGGTCTCTGAAGGTACATAATGAGAAAGCTATCATGAAGTTTTCCAAATGTTTGTCAGTAATTTAAAAACTATAAATCTCAAAACTATAAGCCAAATACAATTCCATGATTTTTAGATAAGTATCACAATACCAGCAGAGACAATTAAAAAAAATCCGAACAGTCAAGAAGATGAAATTTCTTGAAATGTAATTTTTTCTCAGTGTCTGTCATAGTTTAAAGGAAATACTGATTTTAAAAAGAATGGTTCTTTTGCAAAGGGCCATTACTACTTGACAGAAATAAGAACATTCCTAATGTAAGCACAAATAAAAAAAGTGCAATTCAGTGGATCACAACAGGATGCTGTATCTTACTACAAGATATGTTCTTCACAGCAAATTACATACAAAGTATACCCAGGAAAAATTTTGCTTAAACAGCAGTCAGTAAGAGTATCACTAATTTTGCTTAATAATACTTTATTACATAAGCAAAAACTAAAGGAAGATCAGAGCCTGCCCTAAGTATTTTCAGGTGTGGGCCTACAAAATAATTTTACAGGCCTCATGCAGGGTTAGATATTTCTCACATGACTAATCCAAATATCTCTGGAGAGAGGCAGCAAGCTGATTCACCATGGGTGTAGGTCACCTGTTACCTATAAACCTGGATATTCATCTACACGTCTCTGACACGTTACCTCTACCACAAATTGGTCAGTGACAAGAGGGTACTCAAGTGGCAATGACATTCCCCACTTTCAGCAGCAGTCATTCACATCAGAATGAAGCAAACTCCCATGTGTTTCACTCAGAGGGTGTTTTGGCACTGGAACAGGCTCCTCAGAGCAGTGGTTACAGCACCAGCCTGACAGAGTTCAAGAAATGTTTGGACAATGCTCTCATGGTGTGACCCTTGGGGTGTCCTGGGCAGGGCCAGGAGTTGGAATCAATGATCCTGATGGATCCCTTCCAACCCAGGGAATCCTGATTCTACACACTTTCCTTTCTGCATTTAAGTCTCAAATTCTGTCTGTAAATCATTCCATGTAGAGTCTATAAACATTAACAACTTGCAGTTCCACTGCATGCCTTCAAATATAGGAGGAATCTCTGGAGGCTTTCAAGGTGCAATAGGATGAGGTGTTTATCATTTCATTTGTGCTCCCTTTCCTGTGAGCCTTTGGGCCAGATGATTGTGTGAGATCCCTTCTAACCTGGGCTGTTCTATGATTCCATGATCTTACAGATGTAAAACACACTAGTGGGCGCTGGGAAGGCTAGAGTCTTCTTTCTATGCAAATATGTAGCCAAATGAGGGTGGGAGAGTATGAATAAGGAGAAGATAAAAGCAAGAAAGTCTATTCAGCCATTTTCTTATTGATGTCACACCCTTATCACTCACCTTGCTTTCTCCCTGCCATTAGTCCAAGAGGTTCTTATAACTGGGCTAACATGGCAGTAATTTTGTAGGAGCCAGAGGAGTCTCTGTGGTGAGAGACCTGAAGCCATCCCATGTCAGACATACAAAGCTGAGCCAGCCTTGCAGACACCGAGGTCAGTGCAGGAGGGCAGGGTAGCTGGTGTGGGAATCTGCCAAGAGGAGCCACTGTGGAACAGAAATCCTGGAGGCTCTCCTGTATATCCTGTAGCCTAGGACACGACCCATACTGGAACAGTTCACCAAGGAAAATGCACTGCTTTCTGATTAGAATTATGCCTCATGCACATACTTCTGTAAAGTTAAGGCTTCACTATCTACATGACACATGAAAACCAAACAGCTGTGAGACACGATGGTCAAATAACAAGCACTGTGCTGTTCATACAAAATTCCTCCTGTAGACACAAACCTTATGGACAACACAGAACTTACCTGTGAGCTAGTAATGCCTGCAAAGCAGTTAGGCCAACATTTCACAAAGTATGCTATGGCTCTGAATGAATGAGCAGGAAATAAGGCTCTCTTCTGAAAACTGAGAAATGCAGAAAAGCAGCAGAATTATACAGGCAACAATGGCCTGATAGCTTAGAAGGGGTATTATAGTTTCCAGGTGGAATCCTTCAAAATCCCCACAGGATGGCCTGTAATAGGGAGGGAAGGAAGGAACTCAGAAACCCCTCAAATAAACCAACCAAAACAACAACAACAACCAACCAACCAAACAACAACAACAAAGAAACCAACCAAAAACCTCTAATACACAAACCGTTTTTGACCAAGAAGCTGAAAGTGAAATTCTTAGCCCTCTCAGTCAATGGAGTATAACACACTGGATTTTTATTGTTGCATATTCAAGCCTGGTCTCAGATGTCTCTTTGACTAAGTTCACAAAACTTACTACTTCCAAATATTAAAAGTCATGCCAAAAAAAGCTGGCAGTGTATCTATATAAACAAAAATCCATTCCTTACAGATCTGAGCAATCACTACAGGCTGATCTCTCCGCATGAGTTGTCTTTGTTCCTCCTTATTCAAGTGTCTTTCACTGGGAAACTTCCTTTTACAAGCTAACTGTGTACAGGTGAACCTGGTGAGGTTATGACCCTTGCCATCAGTGTAAATTTCTGCCAGGTGCTTCACCAGATCTGACAACATCAGCAAATAATGACAATTTGTTTCTTTTCCCTTGGAGAAGCAAGCAGAATAGATGTTCCTTCTCCACTCTCCAATGCACTTATCTGAAACACAGCCTAGAAACTCTGCAATTGGGCAAGTAGATAGCAGTTAGCTTGTGAAGGTTCTTTTTATCCCTTAACAGGAAGGCTAAAACAGCAGGAACTTCTGACTTGATATGGTTCACTGAAATGGAAGCAGGTACAAAAAGGCACTAGAGACATGGCACCTAGACTTACCAAAACTATTTTTTTACTTCAGAGCTTTAAGAGCCTACAAATGAAGAGTTGTGTACCACAAAGCAAATTATGAAGCTACTAACTTAGAAACTTTCAAAAATGTCAAGCTTCTTGCACTGAACAAGTTCAAGATGTTAATGCTAAGCAACAAACTTCTTCCAAAGAAGTTCCATATTAATGAATCTGCAACTATATTTACAGAATGTTGACAAATTAATCCAAAATAATTTAAGTACTTTTAATTGCATTCCCCAAGCTTTCCCCCCCCATATTTCTCCCAAGCATATCCACTTTGCTATTCAGCACAGGCAAACTGACATCGTGCACATAGGAAATACTATATGTATCACATAATTTCTTTTCATAATGCCCATTAAAATTTCTGGGCCACTGAACTGTCTAAGACAGTTGTTTTCTGAGTTGGTTAAAGTTACTAATTTAACAAATAATCTCAGTTTTGAAGCTGGAGAAGCAACTGCTGTTTTTTTCCTAGAACTTGTGCAGAACTGCACTTACAACTGTCCTCAGTCCAGCTGCAGATTCTGTGAGTTTGGTTTCTTTATACATCTGGAGAAAGAAAAATATGCTTTCTATCTCAAAAAAACTCATCTTAGAAATTCTGACTCATCATTAAACAGTAGAAACTGGTCCTTTTTGATAAACATGATACCACATACTATATTTGGTTCAAACCACAAAGTGCGATTCAAGCCACAAAAGATAACTGCAAAGCTTAGGGAGCATTATTTTGTTCAGCACAGCACAAGGAGTGTTGTATCACTCATGAGTTTCTTTTATGTGATCCTGCCTTTGCTAGCGTGCTGCTGCAAATATTCTCTCACTTTCTCCTTTAAACAGCCATTTTGTGGGAATTTATAAACCATAGTCTACCTTCACCCTCTGCTTCCCCCGTAGAAACAGAGACTCAACTTTGCCCAGTCTTTTGCAGTAATCCTTCACTAAAGCTCAAAGTACTCAGGGACAGCAAGCAGCTTGTTGAAACTGGCCTTCCAGACTACAGCCCTAAGGCTACCGCTTCCTTCACCTATAAATTGGGATGATCACGTGTGGAAAATCACGCTATGTAAAGCCAGTGTTCACAAAGGAGACAGAGGAGTCTTGCGACTTAATTCGAATAAAGGGAGAGAGCCCACTGGAGCGCACGCCCGTGGGGTTTTCTCTCTCGAGGTTTCAGAGGAGGCAGCCTCCTGTTATCCTAAGTCCCGGCTACACGTTGCCCTTTTCCTTTGCCCGCTGGCTGAGGTACCAGGAAGGTACAGCCTTCCCGAACCGCCTACCACATATCCCTCCCTTGAACGTGGCATTTTACCCCAAAGTTCGGAAGTTCGGGCTTGTGCAGACCCTTGTCTGTCTCAGGAGTCAAACTGTCCGGGCTCTGTAACAAACCTGCTGTCTGAAGTTAGTAGAGACACTGAGGTTAAGCTCCCACACCTTCACCCATCGAATTTTTCGTAAAGACATTAACACACATCTTCCCTACCAATCAGAGCACTGAAAAAGCAGGTTAGACGCCAAAGAAATCTAGTAAAGTCTTTCAAAGAAGTGCATTACACAGGATTGAATTTCAGAGGACTTTTCCTTGCATTACACGTTGGACAGGGGTAAGATGACATATCTTTTAAGCAGACACAGAAGATAGAGAACCACCCCCGGTGTTGATAAAACCAAACAGAGCCACGCCACGGGGAGGGAGGGGACTGTTGTACACCTGTGGCCACACCGGGATCGCCCGGGCACTGCCTCGCCACCTCTCAGAGGCAGCAGGTGCTGCCGGGCTGCTCCGTGCGGCAGCGGCTCAGGCTCCCCGGGGAGGCGCAGCCAGCGGGCAGGGCAGCCCCGCCGCGGGATGCCGTGGTGGGAGCGGGCAGCGGCGGCG
>VXBR01005794.1:346706-372594 GCA_013400215.1 Cisticola juncidis
CAGGGGGCGGGATCGCCGCGCTGCCCCGGACCGGCTGGAGCGAGCGGGCGGGCCGCGCTCCAGGCCCTTCCCGACCTTACGGGCAAGGGTGACCCCAGGGCTGTGCCTTAGACGGGCAGGGCCGGGTCACGGCGCCTTCAGGTCCGGCTGGGGCAGAGCTGAAATCGTGATTCATTAGCTTTTCCACAGAGCAGCTGGCAGCCGCCCGCCCGTTCCTGGCACCCGCCGCCCTGCTCAGTGAACATCTGGCTGCTGCTTTTATCGCACTTTAAACTTTCACCCTATCAAAAGCCGGTAGTCATTAAAAGCCAATCTTCAATAAAATCACAGATACTAAAATACATAGTGCTTCGGTGTTTTGTGTCCTCTGAGGAGAATGGTTTGCGCTCTTGGGCAAAGCATTAAACCAGTTAATCCTTTGTGTATCCACTTCTCTGAAACACAGAGGGATGCACACAATGGTGTGCAAACCTACATCTTCTAAGATCCTCCCCCAAAAAGAAGATATTTTGGTGATATTTTAATACTGTAATTACCATATCCAGTAACGAACAAACCAATCACCCAACACATTGTGTTTTTTTAAGTCTCTAGAAGCTGAAAGGAAGATTTGCAAACTTCTGTATTTCACCCACAAGTGTTTTTCTCACCTTCTCATATTAAAGCCAGCCATCTTCCATGGATCCAACAGCTTTTCATTACCTGTAATGCTGAGGGATTAATGCCATTGTCTTTACATAAAAAAAATAAAGAAACTCTCTTGTAAGTAAACTCTCACCTTAATTTAAGGTCTACAGTGGAGAAATAGCACTATACAAAGAACATCTGAAGCAATTCCATAACATCAGGATACGTTTAGATGAAGGTATAACTGCAGTCACAAGGAACTCTAAAACATTGATTTAAATAGGATGAGAAGATGAAGCAACTGACTTGAAAACACGTAATTGCAATTTTGTTAGACATTTTAAAGTGAACTTGGTTATAAAATAGTGATTTTTTAAATGCCATGGTGATTTTACAGACAACTCCAAGTACTGGCAAGAAAAGCTCTCAAACATAAATACCCAATGTATCATTGGGCATTTGTTTATGCAAAAAGAGCAAATAGATAGGATTACTGATCCTGGGGGTGCTGTTGCCAACTTGGGTAAGCAGACATTTGCTAAAGAGATTAAAGCTTTATGCTAACCTGATGGTAACATAGAACTTTTTAAAATGGTTCCAGCAGCAAATTCAGCATTAAATAGAAATTATCTCCATGTCACTTACATTCTCTTAGAACAAAAACTTCTCTGATGACTTAGGATAAGAACTCAATTTCTCCCACCATAGAAAACTGCTGCCTAACCCGATTTTGCTCATTAGAAAAATGAGCAAAATTTTGCTTTTGCTTACTTTAAATTAATACATATTAGTATGTAATATGTATTAGTTTGCTTTTGCTTACTTTAAATTAATACATATTAAATTAATACATATTAGTTCAAACAAGTCCACTGGGGCTGGGATACATTCAAGTTTCTGGTCTGAAACAGGCAGGGAAGGGTCACCGTGTTTCTAACTATGGCAAAGTGTTGTCCTTTTCCCTTGGAAAATGGAGAAAAAAAAGTGCATATTCATAGATTTTAAAAAATCCCCATATTTACAAGAAATTGCATCAAAATCAATTCCATCCATGAAATGGATGTCTGTAAAACCTAAATAATTTATTTCTCAAAGAACAAAGGTGTCTGGGGGCTGGAAGAAATTCCAGCTTGAAATAGTGAAAGATTATTGAATGAGGGGCTTCTCTATTATTTTGCAAATAAACCTGCAGAGAAAGATACATACTTAAGTTACTTACAGACATGTCAACTGTAATTTTTATCCCCTTTACTTTGTAACTATGTTTACCTTCTTCAGCTGTTTCTTCTCTCACAAATATGAAGTATTGCTTGTAGACACTGTATTAACAGTGTTTCATCTGTTATTGTCAGACACAAAAATGTTACAGATGGAGAAACAGAGACAAGGATTTAGACCGGGAGTGCAAAGTGCCATTTCAAATCTGCTCCATGGTAAACCTTTAAGCAAAGTCAAAGTATTTTTTCTTTTAATGTTACTCACTGCAATCTGTGCAGTGAGTTAGACTTGAAGACAGAGAATCTAAGCTTTTATCCAGATTTGAAAGAGCTTGCCCACAGAACATGAAGGCATCAGGTGAAGCCAGCATAGCAGAAAACCGGCTTGGTGACTCAGTAGGAGGGACAGCAGTTATCTAACAACACAGCCTAGGCAGCCCTCCTGTTCAGAGATCACTGCTTTGGGTGAAAATGACTGTCCTGGTGTTATTACCTGCAGAGGGAAACAACTTGCAAATCTTCACATCCAATTTTCTTGATCCAAAGGAAATTTCCTGTTCCTGACGGTGCTACTACCCAGAATTCCTCTCAGATGATTTGGTTGCAAAAACAAAGGCTATCTTGTGCAAATTTATTTTCAAATCACTTCTTTTAGTAGTGACCTAATTTCTTGTGAAAGAACGAGCCTACTCCCAAATGCTTATGGTGAACTAGAACAATAAGATTCTCACAAAGGAATGTTCTCAGCATATCCTCTTTCAAAGACATTACAATTCCCATATTTATGAGTGCAATCATGTATCAAGGCAGTGGTATGTTTCTGCCACTAAAAACAGCAGTAAAACCCACTCCCCAACTCTAATACAGAACTTTGCCTTCCAGAGATCTCAAAGGGCCCTAGAAATCAGATGGCTGGCACCTCAGAAAGTTGGCAACAGAGCAGAGCAAGCATGTAACTTGCCAGTTAGTTGCAGAACTCAAAAAAAGAATGAACCTAGAATAGAATAGGACCAGCTCTAGCCAAAAGTAGCAGAATCACATCAAATTATAGGACCACCTCTAAAGATAGGTTAAGCCCCATATGAAATAAATCAGTAAAATCATGGGCTGTCCCACTGGAAGTAATATCAGAAATATTAACTTTGTGTAGTAAAAAATCTACTTCTGACACTTCTGTCTACAATCGTTAACTAACAACTTGAACTTTAAATAAGCTGCCAGTTGTTTAAGGAGGAAATATGCTGCAAATTTTCCTTTCAAGAAGTGCACGGGAGGAAGATGAAAATATAATTCTGAAATTTTCTAACAGACTTGTTTTTCTGGTTTAAACCTGGCTTTAAATTACATTGTATTTCCAAGTGGTTTTCACTTTATTTTTACAAGAACAATGTGGCTTATTACATACTTACACAACAGGTCCATAACTGCTCTTTTTAGCTTTAGCTATGAGGGTCTATTTCCTTCTTGCTTCACATTTGATATTTTATATGATCGTCTCTGAAACGCCCTATAATAAAGAGATGGGTCAATAAAAACGAATTTGGAGGAAAACAGGTAGTAAATGCTTAAGAAAGAAAAAGTAAACATGAACTATATGAACACAGTACCAATAAAATATTTGCAGTCATGGGTAAAATTGATTCAGGGAGCAGAATAGGGTGTTCTTTTTTCTTATGACTGCAACAGCAGTGACCATAAAATGTTAACTAGACTCTCAGTGAACCATTTTCCACTTCCTTGAAGGATGCAGGTTCTTTTAGCACAGGATGCAACCCAAAATATTACTGTATCTGTAAATTACTACTTCCTAGTCCATAAAGGCTAATCCTAGTAATGACCACTCTTTAGGTTACAGTGAAGAAAAAGTTCATGTCTCCCAGCACAGTCTTACTGAAGTGCTTTGTAACATGCTCCTACTTTCCTCCCAACCCCGAAATTTTAACTACAGAAAAGCAAACCCAGATCAGTAGGACCGTGACTGAAATCCTACCCCCTAAGCTGCCAAGATCCTTGAACTCAAGAATCTGTGCTTTCAGTAACTCTCCTCCACCTCACTGTGCCTAGTCATCGTGCAAAGGTACACAATGATCCTGATTAAATTTGTCTTCTGGAAATCCATCATAAATTCTTCCTGCTCAGCACTTTAATTAGTGCCCCTCTGATAACATTTGAAGTCAAGTATTGACATCCCTGATTGAGCAAACAGTTTACATCAGGTAACATCCTGGTTTGCACACCTATGGAATTGACAAAATCCTTTTTCTTGGAAACCATGTTTAAACAGGCAGTCATCCACAGCCAGTTCTGCATTGGTGTTTATTCTTTCCTTCATTTTCTTTAAGTTAATTTACTTTCTAAATAGAAACATCCATCCCAGTTCAATGTCAAAGAGCAAAGGTATATTTTACTTCCTCTCTGCTGCTGAGAAGTGGAATTGTGATCTTCCTAAAGAAAATCAACAATGAAATACACAAATAAATGAAAAGGTCTGGAACACTATAGGCAAAGATCCAAACAGGCAGCAGCAGTTGTGCTGATGCTCTAGCAAGTGAAATGATGTGTTTTCCACTGGATATTAAAATAGCTTAGTATAGTAGAAGTGCAGTTGATGCTTTTTGTTGTAAATTCAATCTTCCAAGACAACAAAGTGCGTTAATCACATGAACTTGGCAGGATTACCTGAAATTCAAACACAAAAGATAGCAAGTGGCAAGAAAGCAACAAAAAGCAGAAAGAACACTGGCACCAGATTGCCTGAACTTCCCTTTGCTCCCTGCTCCATCAGTGAACTGAAACAACCTGCACAGAAGGAGCAGATCCAGGACCTGGATAAACACCATCCCAGAAACATGCTTAAAGCCTGGAGCAACAGAACAAGGGGGAATGACTTCAAACTGAGAGAGTAGTTTAGATAATAGGAAGAAATCCTTCCCTAGGAGGGTAATGAGGCACAGGTTGCCCAGGGAAGCTGTGCCTGCCCCATCCCCGGTGGTGCTCAAGGCCAAACTGAACAGGACTTGGAGCAACCTGAGACAGTGAAAGTGTCTCTGCCCATGGCAGGGGCTGGAATGAGACCATCCTTAAGGTCCCTTTCAACCCTGGCCATTCTGTGGTTCTAATACAAACTTAATTGGAACAAAATAAAAGATGTAACTGTTTGCATCAGAGGGTACAAAGGCTACAGAGAACTCGAAATGGAGAAGTCTGTCTAGAGACAGGAAGAGATAACAAGTAGCTGGAGGTAGAAAAAGCAAATTTTTATACTTGTATAGGTTGAAATTCAGTTTACATGATTATCAGAGAACAAAAAAAATTAAATCTACAAGACTAAGTCTGATGTAGAACAAGAGAAAACCACAGTGGAGATACACAAAGAAAGACACTTATTGTGCTAATGAAATAAAAGCAACTTGTCTCTTCTTTTGGTTTCACAAATGGTTACTTGCCAATCTGCAGTGTGCAGCAAAAGGCACGTAGCAGAGCTATTTATAGATAGAAAGATGCAGCCACAAACACACAAACATGTTGCCCAGCAAGAGCTGCTAAGCTTTTGCTGATGTTCCCCTCCATCATTCTGTAACAGCCATTTCTTGCAATGCTTAACACTGCAACCACACTCAGAACCCTGTAACTGAAAGACTTTTTAATTTACAACATTTCTCTTTCCACACAGAAAATTTTGGGAAAATATGGTATGTTAATGCTAGTTTTTAAACAAAGTTTTCCAATGATCACTCTTTCAAAAGTTTTTAAATAAAAGTTTATTACAGAAATTATTTTGAACAAAAAAGACAACAGTATCTTGTAATTTAAAAAAAAAGGTAACATTGTATTCATGCCCTATAAGGTGAAATGAAGAAATGCTACAGGTATTTCTTCCGCTGTCATTCTGTGATGCTTTCTAGTATGGATTAACTCACATCTGCATCAGAAGAATTGAGTATGATCAGTCCCTTTCCATGCTTCTCTCCAGAAAGTGCTGCACATTAATAGAAAATATTGCAGACAAACCACAGGTCTATTCATTCTGCAGTATTGGAACCAGTGTCTAGGAAAGAAAAGAGAAAGTGAGACTGGTACACACCCCCACGGACAACAGAGAACCAAGAACATTCTCTAATACCTTCCCCAAGCATTTCAGAACCTGTTCTGTACCTACCCAACTCCCTCTACTGCTCTCAGTGCCATGCATGAACTGCTTGTGCTGTTTCACTCCACTTAGCAACACTGAGAAGGGCCAGCACAAAACTCCAGGACTGTGCACACAGACACGTTAAAAATACTGAAAGCTCTGCTCTAACATGTGATGTAACATGTAAAAACCCTTTACTGCAGTCAGCCACAAGCAGATCTGGCTATCATCTGCTAAGGAGAAAGGGTTTTGCACATCCAGCAGAATAAGCTATAATGGAGTGTGAGATATAGCTTATCATGCATTTTGAAATAGATGCAAGAATGAGCATGATCTTCATAAAACAACTGAGACCAATTCTCTGTTCTGACCTTTTGTCAGAATCACCAACAAACATCAGTGCAGTTTTTGATACACTACCATTACTGCTTTCTTGTTTTTAGAGCTGTGGAAAAAGTATGTAACTCAAACATGGAGAATGAGAAGGCAGAGTTTCGTACTGCTCCTTCAACAAGTCAGCTTCTCGTGGGAAAAAAAAAAAAAAGGCTGCAATGTTAATAGCAACTTCAAGTCAGCCAGTTGTTTAAATCTTATCTGCACAATTTATCAAGAATGAAAACCATTAATACTTGGAAAGTAAGGTTTCCTCCACTAGCTATAATAAGCACACAAAAACCAAGCAGTAAGATTATATGCTTGGCTAATACCAGAAGTTGAGAAAACAATAAATTCTGTCAACTCTTTAGAACTACAACTTGAAGTGACTATTGTAAGCATGCCAGGGTCAGGAAGCCATGAAGAACCTGTTTCAGAGATCTGTGGTGCATTTAAATAAAGCCTTTTCCATGCTCAATTCCTGCTTTTAGCATCACTATCTGAGGATGAAACGAGTGGCACCATTTCACACAGATTCAGCAAGACTCTGCCACACTGATGGCTTTTTAAGTTATAAAGCAGCTTGCCACAAAAGTCACTGAATTAGGCTTTCCAAGAAAGAATCTCAAGGCACATGGACAAAAGTAATCCAGTCAAGCAGATATGGACTGCAAACTCCCACAGGCAGTGTACATACAGAGGGTCTGTTAGGCAACAAGGAACCTCATGACTTGCAAATGCACGCATGCTTCTCATGGGTTTGTGTCCCCAGCTATAAAATCCACAGAATGCCTGCTTAGACACTTTTCTCAGACAATTCCTTGCTCAGGCAGCTGAAACACTCTTCAGATTCAGTAAAACATGGTGCTATCCTAATAGCTAATGATAATCCAAATAGGTTAGTACTAGAAAACTCACCATACAAAAAATAAGGATTATTTCTTACTTTCTAATTGTTCTAGTATTATGTACTTGCCAACAACAGGTGCACAGCAGCCCTAAGACGGTTATACCTCAGTGCTTGTGAGTCAGGGAAGCATTCAGCTGGCTTTTGTTTCATTTCTCATCAGATGTAAAATGGAATGCAGAGCCCTACTTCTGTCTAAGTCATATAGTCAACCTGGCTTTAGTAAGACATTTGGTCAAAGCTTTCTGAAAACAATCAAGTCTCGTGTCTCAGCCTATTTAGATCATATTTTATACTCACTTTTTCCATCACATGCTACAATTTTCACTTTATCCACTTTCACAAGTTCGGTGACCTCCCTAAACTCCACGTCATTGAGTACAAATGTCCATACATTGTCACAGAACCTGTATGTGTTCAGAGACCCCTACAGAAAGACAAGAGACATTTCTATAGTACACACCTCAAAAGCAACAGGAAATATGATGAGTATCTACTGAACTATGTCACTTCTAGAACAGATTTGCTACAAAGCCAACAGTGGACCTGAATGCACACAAAATGGCAAGCAAACAATTCTGAGGAAATCTGGAGTTTAAATGCCCTCCAGTGGCCGAAATTCTCAAGAACATGTAGTGACATTACAGGATAGCCTGTGCCAGGCTCCTCAGGTAGGCAGAGAAGTTTTACAATTTTTCTGATGTGTACAAAGGATCAGTGGCAGAAAACATTTCTTGAAATATTGAACCATAAGATAAATCAGATACAGCAGTGATCATAACAAGATGTGAATTCTGCAATTGCTTTAACAAAGTTGTAGATTAAATTAAAAATCAAGTGACATAAAGGGGTGCCCCTCCTATATGATATATTACTGAGGACATCAATGTGGAAAACTTCTGACCTTTACTTTTGTGCATTTTGAATTGACATTCTTGAACTTAGAACTTAAGCTCCAAATAACATTTTCCAATTTATCCACTGAACACATGCTAAACTGTTTTTTAAACCATGCTACATATATAAAACAATTCAAGCATGCAAGAGAAACCATGCTATTTTTTAAATCTCTATATTGTTTAAAAATCTAGTCTCTTAGGAACCCACATCATGAATGTGTTCTACACAGCCTGTAGAGAAGTTTTAAGACAAAAGTTAACAGGAAGCTGGGTTTTGTGGGTTTTTTTCTTAACATTACATTCAAATTGGCATTTCACAACTTGCTGGCTATCTAACATCAAGTAGGGTGGATGACTGGGAACACTCCCCAACTTATTTTTCTATGATACCTACAGAAAATGCTACAACATGATCCAGTGAAAGGGCAGATCTAAAACTCTCTAGTCTCTCTTCACATTACTCATGTGGCTAAAATCTGGCCTCATTTCACTTTTGCTAGGGACAGCTGCAAGAAGCAGAAGTCTCCCTCCTCATCTGCAAGACACTGAGGATGGCAATGTTATCCATCAAAAAAGCATTTCCCTCTTCCCTGTTTTCATCATCTGATTTTTGCATTCATTCAAAAGACCCCTGGCAGAAGGTAACAGAGGTATATGGAGCCTTACAGCTGCATATAGAATGTAAACAGTCATTATCAGAGCCAAATGAAGCCTCTTAAATTCTTGCTTACATTCTGCATCAACGCTTAGTTGCTGTATCTCATAGAAATTTTAAGATATAATTTCCTTACCCTGAAATTGACTCTGTTCCTGACTCGCTGTGCCAGTGCTGAATTTATAGCTTTATCAAACTGAAGTAGCACCTGAAGGGCCAACTGAGGTGTGATTTGCTGTGACTAAAGCAGTCGAAAAAAAGAAAAAAAGTTTTGAGTAGTTTCAAAGGAAGCTCAAACATGCAATATAAGTTAAAAATATCATGAGAAAGTTCATTTCAATGAAGCAGATCTCCAGAAAAACAATTTACCAAAAAAAAAATCCAAAAACGTTCCTGCATTTATTCCCATTTTTGTATTTCAATTATGTACTACACAAAGATTTCTTATAATAAATATTTAATGGAAATAACCAGAAAAACAGCAAATTGACTGCAGTGTTCCACCTTAATCTAGTTGTTTATTTACTGAGCGTCATGAGATCATGCCACTTACATAAAACACTTCCCTTTACCCAGAATGTAAAGAAAGAAACAACACAAGTGAATGGAGTACCAAACCCTTACGATTTCAATCACTAAGTTTCCCAAACCTTGGCCAAGTACCCTGACACAGGAACGACAAAGCCGTTCGGATAAGAACTCCTGTCTGTATTGAGCCACCGGCGCAGACCGCGGGGCGCCCACCTGTATGAGCTCATCGAGGCTCTCCTGCAGGCTGTTCCCCAGCGTGGTGTTCCTGTACAGCTGGTACGCCATGGCTCACCGCGAGGGCTCCGCACGGCCTGCGCATCCGCGGCTGCGCGCCCTGCTCTCCCCGCTCTCATTGGAAACAAACACAGCGACAATAAACGCTCCGCGCCCCCACAGCACGGCCTGAGGCACCCGCGGCACCGTCCCGCACCGGCCGCGCTCCCGGCCCGTACAACCCACTGCCCGGCCCGGCTGCGGGACCGGCCCGGCCGGAGCCACNGCCCGCGCCGCCGCCGCCCTCACGCCGCGGGCAAAGGCCTTTAGTGCACACAGAGGCGGCTTCTTCCCATTAAAAATACCCCCCAAATAATTACCGCTAGCACATTCACACACGTGTTCAGCACATTACCCCGTGACGCCCTGGACGCAGAAAACAAGCTCATTTAAAAAGAAAGGATCAATATATTCTTAAGAGGTAGGTGAAGAGTCTTCTACTTACGGTTTCTTTCTGTTAAAGGGACAAAAGAAAACAGGCACAAGCTGAAGAGTGTCACCAGCCCAGTTAAGCCATTCTATTATCCGTGACTCACAACCTCTGCTTGTGCATGATTACTGCAGCTTCATTTTGTTAAACACTGCACGTTTCCCATTATCACACACAATAAAGTTTACAGACACTAATTGACAGCATAATCATTCCATCTTAACCCTTCAATTTATGATTCAACCATTAGAGCACCTTGCTGCTCAGGCCTTTCTTGTTAATAAAAAGGTTTTGTTAAGTTACTAAGAAACATTGCAAACTGCAGAGCCGCTGCTAAACCAAGCATCTATCCCCCATGAATATTTATTTGTAATTACTAAACTGGAACTCCATGTTATCAGTATTGACTAGCAGTTGAGCAAGCTAGAGTAAGAAACATGGTAAGATAAGGACTTTTGGAAAACACTCTGACAACTTCTCCTCAAAAAAAAAAATCCATGTAAATCAGAGTAATCTGGGCAGTTCAATTTACAAAACTGAAAAAAATCTAGTTGAGCAAAGAATGGCTTTAATTTCACTGACCTCAGTCATGCTTCAGGGAATGATGAAAAACAAACAACAGCTTTTGAGAAGACATGAATTTAAGCTATCTTTCTAGATACTAAATACTATACAAATCTGTAGGATACACTGACAAAAATTTGACACTGAAAGAAATAGGCTTTTAACCAAGAAACTTTCTACCTTGTGAGAGATTTAGTTAATAAAGTGCCTATTCATGATGTAGTTCAACATTTTTCAGTCAACTACAGACATTTCAGCAGACAGCATCAATGAAGCTGACATGACCAGGCACCAAGGACACCTTCTCCTCCCCATGACACATTTCCAGGTCATTCCATAAAAGATTCCATTACTGCCACAAGTAATCTAACCTTGAAGTGTGACACAATTAACTGCTGGAAGTTTTCAACTGTCATTAGAGCATTTAGGGTATGATGCAATCAAGTTGCTGAAACAGATCCAGGCTCCAATATCCCAGTGCACTGCAATTTGGAGTGTGGCTACTGTAGCTGAACTCTCTCAGTAGAATGTTACCCACAGTAACTGCTCTTCACTTGTTTCCTGAGAGTAAAGGAAAAAGATACACCAAACTGTGTCATTATGAACAAGGTTACATATCATTCTAACGAGTTCTATGCTTTTTGGAATAAAAGTTCTTCATTTCAATATCCTAGAACCTCGAAGATTTCAATCTGCTTCGGCACTAAATCCTTATACATCCCTTCCCACTACCCTCCAACAGAACATGGCTCTGCCACAGTACACAGATCAAGAACATTCAAGCAAATCCAGAGTCTGACATCAGTTTTTAATGACACTTTTCCAGAATCTCTTGGCCACTTCTGAATTTACCCTGTTGCAGAAATCATTAGGAAATGTCACATCGAGAGGCCACTGGCCCAAACATCTCTATTTCAGTTGTGAACAGCAATAATGAGATAGGAAATGACTTCTTACTACATATACAAATATATATAAACTAATGAGACCTCCAAATCAGAGGTAGATCAGTGACACATGAAATTTTTTCTTGACAGAGCTCACCAAATTCTAGCAAAATTACTTTTACTTTCAGAAGGAAGTGCCATTGAAAGATGAATTCCCTACAATATTGTATCTTATCACAAAGTGATGAAAGTTTAGAAATAAGTTTTATTTAAGTATGACATTCCAACTTTTAAGGTTTTTAAATATTAAAATATATTACATTATATTATAAATTTCAAAAAAGTTAAGTTTGACAAAACATTATCCATAGCTTTGGGACCACTTTGCTTTTTGTAAACATCCACCTCACCACTAAATGATGAGCTGCAGGAAGTCAGAGGTGAATATTCTTTAGTACACTTCTTTCTCCAGCTGCACATCTTTAAAGACAGGACAACTGTTGTGCTGTATACTCATTCACAACAAATTACACTAGAGAAATAAACCATTTATAAGCACATACACATTTCCAAAAGAAATCATACTACTGCAACTGTAAAATGCTTGGCCACCAGGAAGCCCAGTAACAATCCCATCATTTGACAAGCCTGGCATATACAGAGAAACAACTGCTCTGTACTGCACTACACACTCAGGAAGCCACAGAACAGAAAGAACTACGGCCCCTCCAGGAAGAATATAATTTTACTGAGACTAATCCTTTTATCAATTAGGAAAAAAATGGGAAGGAGATAATCAGAATGCTTCCTGTTTAGCTTAGGACACATGCAAACCCAGTAAAAATCAGATTTGCATGGTTGTACAGACCACACTGTCGAAGTATCAGAAGTAAACAGGCTGCAGATGCTCCATGTACTGACTTGCACTTTACATTAATATAAGTCAATGTCAAAATTGAAGCAGGAGATAAGACAGCCCCAAAGAAAGTGCATTTGTGTTCTACTTTCAGAGCAAGATCCAAACCCGATGGAATGGATGCAAGGCAATGTGGCATTGGTATACTGCCTGTTGTGTGAATACATCCTGCCTATCCATCTCCTTCAAACTCTGACACAGAAACTACAGCAACAAAAGGACTTTGACCTTGAGATGAAAGTATCTGAACTGCAGACTTAAATAAACTCCCAGAGACATGAGCAGTTTCCTCTCACCTGACATCCATGTGCTCTCAGAGTCTATACAGATATCACTGGAGACAGTGGATTAATTGTTACTTGGTAAGTCTTGACCATGGAATATCTCACAACTGCTGTTTATCAGTGTCACGTAGTAATCTGGCTGAATATAACTTTTTTTTTTTGAATAAGGTAATTGAGTAACATTAAATATAGTTAAAAAGTGATAATTTTTGGCATTAAGACAAAATTGTGAGCACAATAAACACCAAAAACCAAGATTTAATATACTTGCTACAACATTATATTGCTCAACGCCTGAATGAGTTTATTTGCATATACCTGCCCTTACATGGAAAATGCAATATTTATCAAAAGACATTACAAACTTTTACAATGTAGCAACCAGTGCATTACTGTTGTCCCAGTAAACCTATACACACTAGTTATGTGTCCAAGAACACCTCTTAAAGATTTACCACCATTGCAGGGATTGAAAACACCCCACCTTTAAAACAATTCTTAAAGGTTAAATTGGTGCTGGTTTCATGTGCCTAACAGCTCTACAAATGGAGGTTTCATCTACAAGAATGGACCAGGCAGCATAAGACCAAAAAATGGTAAGACTTCTCATATTTCTGCCCAAAATAGCATTGGGGCTAGAATACCTGTGCAGCTCCCAAGTTCTACTGAGCATGACCAGAGCTCCTCCCATCACAGCCAAGCTTCATCCATAAGTACTGCCAAGAACTCATTTCCTGCTGCTAGCTGAGACACTCTTGACACACTGAAGCAGAATCTAAATTCACAACTTCAACTGAGAAGGGTCTGGTATCCCACCAGTCAGACAGTTCAGCTTTTGTGGCTTAGGCTTGAACCCCGTGGCCAGCAAACTGCCACCCACAGAACTGCAGTTCTGCATCCTGGACCACTGAAAGACACCAAAGCTGAAGCTCACTCCAGTGAGGTGAAGGAGTGAGCTTGTGTAAGGTAAGTGAACAAAAAATACGTATCTCTATATTGGTGAAAGCCAAGTTAATGTGATTGTTAATATCCAAACAAGTTTTCATGACAACAAAGAAATGCACTTGACCATTTACAGCGAAACAGATTTATACAATAACAACAAGTAACTTATGGCCTTGTCTACCTGCAAATGAATTCCTTCAGCAGGTACACACAATATATTGCTCAGTCATAAAAATATATATATTATCTCTTTCCTTTAACATTTAGGTATATAAATATTTTACTGAAGAACATGCATCATTTAGATAAACAGTTGCAAGAACATCCTCTGAAAACATAGGGTTCTTTGCCATTTAGCAGTACAAAACGATTACATAAACAGCAATTAAAGTCAAGACAAACCAATACAGCAGTAAGCAGTTCATTGTGTGCTAGTCCAAAGCACCTTTTGCAACAGGTTATATAATACATACACACAGAGGATGCACTGTAATGCAGCACAAATGGCATCGTTCATCTGCGTGTTCCTCAGTCTTGTTTGGACTCCAAACTTACTGTTCACTTTTCTGCTCTTGTTTTCCATTCAGCTCTTGGTCAATTCTGCTTAGCAAAGAAAGTAGTAAAATAAACTGTGTTAATATAGTTTGATAGCTTAAGTAAAAAACCTTATTAACCTTAGCAGGAAAACACTAAGTTTTTACGTGGGAAAAGTTTTAGTAAATAAATATTAAATTAAGGTTTTTATTTAGTGTAGTCATGATGTTTGGGTTTTTTTCAATATCTGTTTTCCTACCACCCCCTAGAAATTAATTAAAATTGTTAGGAAACCATTTAAGTAAATACAGCACTTGAGAGGAAGCTCTTAAAAAGTGCAAGTGAAGTTTGACTACAGCAGAAAAAAGCATGGCCTGTGCTCACAGTAACAAATGCAAGCAGGAATACAATACAGGTAACATGACAACAATGATGGATTCATAAGCACTGAATTACTTCTAATGTTATAGCAATTAAGCCAAGAAGGTAACAGCACTAGTTGAATCAACAAAAGTGAAGAGGCTCCTTAACTGCAATACCTTTTCTATTACATTTTAAGACTCTTACAATTACCTTGGAAAAATTCACCATCATCCTGGTAAAAGTGGGTTTGATTTTGTACCTGATTTTTTAATATCTGCCTTGGGACCAGGAAACAAAATGCAGAAATCAGGAGATGATTGAAAGCCCTGCACAAAATGTACTTTTCCTCTTTACAGTAAGAATAAGCTACAATCTTGGTAACATCTGGCAAATTAAGTTGTGCATGGAGGTCAATTAATATTAAAACCAACAGCAGTTCTAAAGTGAGAGACTAAGACCAAGTTTGTTCTCTAACAATCTGTCTAACATACCTGTCCAGACTCTCAAAATATAACCAGCCAGTTTATAAAAATTATAGAAACAGTGACAGCTCCTTTGGCCCATGAACCCATAAAAAGGAGCTGCTTTCTATCTGATTAAAGGCTCAGTATCCAATTCTGCCTGTGATCTCTAGATCTAATTTTCACTTAAGAACATACTGCTTTTTACAAAACTGATGGTAGTATAGGTGAAGTTATCAACAAGGACATTAAAAAGTGCTTGTTCTACTGGAGATTCTTTAAATTATCGCTTAATTGGTGTAATTCCTAAAGAATTTTCAACACATCACTAGATTTACATGTGAGCTTCTAGAATTCCTTTAACCTCAATCTCAGTATTTGTCTACACAATTTAGACAATAAACCTTCCTTAATAGTTAGGCACACAAAGGAAAAGTAATTAAAAAAACAAAGTTAGCAGCAAAATCTTTCAGTATATTTGTTAGTTAGTAAAAAAATAACACATATTCATTCAAAAAAATTCATCAGCTGTGGAATAGCTTGAGAAGTTAGCAGGAGACTGGAAATTAAAGTGGAAATCCAATATTTATTAGGAAGGAACATAGGCACTGCAAATACAAACAGCACTAAAATACTAATTTAGATTGCATCTATGCAAGTTAATAACTAAAAAAGTAGTGAATACCAAAAATACAAGATTTAATATTAGAACTTCTTACGGAGTTGCATCTCTCCTAATGCATAGCTACAGCTTAGCACCTAAATACAGCTCATCTCCAGAGATCAGTTCCTGTTAGAAACAATGACATTTGATTTAATGGGTTCATACTTTGGCCTCTTAAAGACTTGAGAACCCATGTATCCCCTTAAAAGTGAGCATCTCACATAAAACTGTAATAAAAACTATTCACAAATAGCTGTCTGAACACCCAGGGTGAGTTCTTACAGATCCCACACTGCCTGCAAGTACAGTATAGCTGCTGTCATGCATAAAAATTTGGGCACTAGTGCATGTTTATATTTACAAATGCTTATTCCTTTTTGCAAGCCAATCAACTGGGAGTTAGTTGCAGTGCAAATTGTCTTATCTAGATGCAACCCTAATCAAAATATGAATATACCTTTTCTGTTTCTTTCTAAACTTTTCTTCTTCATACCTTGGTGAGGAAAAGTTTTATTTCAGTAAATGTAACACATGAAGGCCAAAATCAACAGAAGCTGCAAACCAGTATTAATGTCAACAGAATTTGCAGAAATTTATCAAATTTTGAAACTGATATAATTAAGAAAAAAAATACACTGTACCTCCAACATATATTAGCATTAAACAAAAAACATTAAGATTTAGTTACTATGACATAACAAATGAATTCAATATAACCTATTGTACAGCGTTAGCATTCATCACTAAAACTTAAAGTCTCTATTTGTAACAGTTTGTAGCCAGATATAATCCGCCACAGAAATCTGAGAATTAATTCCTCAAGTTAACCAAGTCCAGACTTTGCAGAACAGTTAAAGGCTCATCAATAGGGAAGGAAGTCTTTAAAACTTGGAATGACAATCTGAATATTCATAACACACCCATAAAACCCCAGTCAAAAAAAATTGTAAAGACAGCACAAGGCCGTCTCACCTTTGTCATGTGTTTCACTCCCACCCCATGAAAACTGTTTTTCTGTCTTGCAGAGTTAAAGTGTGGAACTGAGAGCAGCTGATGTCTGCTGAAATAACAGCCATGTGCAGGGGCATGAGGCTTTGTCCAGCACTGGTGTGTCCTTGTGTGTGCTCAGTGACACTTGACCACCTTCCCCAGTCTGTGCTCACCCATCACAATGGGGATTACAGGGTTTGGGTGTCACACCCTCTAACAGGCTGCCATCAGGATTGTTAGTGTTTTCATCTGGTTTTCTTGAGACTCAAGTTTAGGGTTTCTACTCTATTACTGCATTCACAAATGCTTTTGACAAAAGGGTCATCATCTTATTTGAGAGCAGAATTGTGCTGCTGTTAAAATGGGTATTTTAAAATGGGATGGGAAGGAAAAAAATTACACTGATGCTGTCTTTAGTTCTTTACCAAAGTAGTACCAAACTGTGGTGGGTAGGGAGCGATTCAGCATTTTCCCATTGCTGCTTTTCTTTTAAATGAAAACCCAATCCAAGTTGGGAACTTAACTTGTTCCACATTTTAATTAAAACACTTCAGAAGACATTATAAATAACTTCAGTATCAACATGCCCACAATTTCTCTCACAAGCCAGTTTAATATACACACTGAGGTGCAGAACAATTGGAATGAGACCTTCTCCAGAAGGCTTAATTTACACACCACAACTTTGTAATTGCACCAAGCTCCACTGTGAAAATGACTGTACATGAACATTTTGGCTACTCGTGCTACTCCACACCAAACTGCCCTCAGCAAAGAGCCCAAACATGGACATTCCTAGAGACAGCAATGATCTTAATTAACTCATTATGTGTTACATTCAAACCAAACACTGATTATACAGCATCTACCACTGCTAAACCACGACCAAGGTAGAAGATGTTGGAATAAAAACGTACTGTTTTATGCATTCTGGGATGCCAACGTATTCCATGGGGATGAGTTCAGCTAGTTCTGCCAGGGTAAAGACATACCTAATTTTTTGGCTGAATTTGGAGCTGTGGAAGAACAAATGCAGGGTACAGTTACAACTCTAAATGTTTTTCACTAGGTCAGTATTAAAACAGTCTTTTAAATGCAAAGCAAACAGCTGTCAGAATTATTTAGGGAAAAGCTTTCAGAACATTACCTAATAAAAGGCTTTGTGATGGCCAGGAGTGTTCTGATGAACCAGGAAGGATGAACTATGATCAAGGATTTCAAATTTTTCCTTAACCTGAAGGATTTAAACAATAGCTAATTACTAGAACATAAAGGCAGCATGACCAGGGGGTTTAGAATATATAAGAAGTATGTTTTTAAAAGCACAACTGTCACCTAAAAACAGTATTCTGACATCACATTTTTAGATGTCGACCTCCATCAGAAGAAAAAATACTACACAACTGTAAAATAAGGAGTAAAGAATCAGTATCAATTTGACAAGGAAGTAACATTCCAAGGAAAAGCCTCTTTGAATCTTTTAACACAGCTAATGATGGAGTGACTCACAAAGAACCCCTCCTTATTAACCTTGTGTTAATACATTAAGTTATTAGAATATTCTACAAGATATCAATAGTCAGTATTCTAAGAATACTATTTTCACTAAAAAAACACCCTGAGAACAACAGCAACAAAAAGCACACACAAAACCCCCCATCAACCAAAACACCACACAACAATACCCAGGCACGTTTGTAACATCATCTCACATTGCCTAGCACAGGAAGAGGTTTTCAGTTTCCCATTTCCTTTATCAAATCTTAACAGAAGGGACCAGACACCACATTAAACAGCAGTTTTCCCTTAATATGTCTATCTCTGAGCATGTGAATATTATAAGAAAATAATTGCAGAGATTCTTACCTTCTATCAATTTGCTGGTAACATTTCCTAAGCCAGCCTAAACTTGGCATTTTTCTCCTTGTTGTTGCACCATTCAGGTAAACTATCATATAGTTCTCTGCTACTAACAGCTCTAAAGTGCCAATTACATATCTGGAGAGACAAGCAAAGAGAACTTTAATATCTACACTCTTCATCTAAAAATAATTCCTAGTAGCGCTCAAATATATTAAAAATAACAAAAGCCCAGAGAGGCAGATGATGACTTACTTAAATAGATTGTCCATTAGGTATCTGTAGTTAGGCTGGCTGCTCTCAGGCATGAAGCAAACAGCAAAAACAACAATGGCATTTAACCCATCACCATAATAACCTAAAAACAAAGAAATAAGCAGCAGTACTGACAAAGGTGACAATACACTGACTATTTACACAAAGTCAAGCATATTCAGTAAGCTTTTTCATTATTTACCTTAAAGAAATGTACAAACATCCACATGGATACATTCATACAGTTAAAAAAAATCAAGGTTTCTATTTCAAGTTTGTCTGCTTCTAAAGCAACAGCTGAAGCTGATGTAGTTAGCTATAACTAACATTTCAGTGTAGAAACTCGGTACATATATTATTAAAGTTTAGTCAGCTTTTCTTCCAACCTAAACTTCACAGACTGTTGGGAAGAGTCAGGAATTGATTTCTGTCTTAATAGTTAATGTTTCAAATAGTCTAGAAGCCAAAACATTTGGTAGCAGTGACACTGTAGGATAGAGTAAATGTATCTTATTACATTGGTGCATTTTGGTACATGTGACCACCTGTACATTTTGGAACTTTAGTTTAACAGAGAAAGAATTATTACATCAACCCTGTCTTCACTCTGCAATAAATGAATTGCCACAAGTCTTCATGCCCAAAGCTCTTGTTCTTCCTCCCCAACTCAGCATAAAGAAGCAGTTGCTCAGTAGCTCCCCCGAGCACGTCCCCAGGCCTTACCACCATGGCTGATAACTTTTTTGTAGGGCTCAATTGCCTTCATGTCCACCCTGTGGTCCTGCTCCCCGATCCTGAACATCCGCCAGCGCCGGCCGTCGTCCTTCTCCTCGGCCACAGCGTACTCAGCCAGCGACCCCTTCCTGATCACATCAGTAGTTTTTGGTTTTGGAAGATCATCTGCCAAAATGAGAACGTGTTGGAGACCCATTATGAACACCATGCACAGTGACAATCAGCTACAACACAAGTTAACCACTTTGCTATCTCATCTATTTTGGTATTTTTTAGCCAGTCAGACACACCATGATGTCATGGGTATTATATTAACACACCCATGTTGGCAATTATCTGTTGACTGTAATTTTCTCTATTACAGGTATGTGAAAAAATTCCATTCATGGAGGAAGCCTAATTAATTGTAGGCTTTCAGGACACAGACTTCAATGGTTTTCACCAAAATAGACAAAGTGGTTAACTCCAATGAGAATTACAGAGGTTGATCACAGATTTACATGAAGCATGATTTAAAACATTGAGGTACCTTGCAAGCAGACATGCAGGCAAATCTATGGAAAATTAAATGTAATTCACGTGTGCAATCAAAATATATGAAATTTGTGCTGACAGCAATCTGTAAGACAATTTGCTCCAATGAAATTATGATTCTTGACGTTGTTGCATGGACCTTACCCAAAGCGAGAAAAACCTACTGCAAGTTAGTTGTCTGTTCCCAAGACAAAGCTGTTAATTGAAACTATCCTTCCAGGAAAATGAAGGCAGCAGCATTAAAGAAAGAAAAGACAGAAACCCTTTTCAGCCACTTTTGAAAACAAGACACAAACATCCGGAACATTTCCTTCGCATCACTGCAAAATTAATCCTAAACACCAATTATTCTTCATTAAAACAATGAAAATCCTTTTACAAAATTTAAACACACAGTCTCTGTTAAGAAAACTTCCTCTGCAATATGCCTTTAGCTACTTAAAAACCAAACCCACCCCTGTATTCTGAAGAGTGTTTCTTTCTCCACAGGTAGTGTTTCAAATGTAACAGTGAAAAGAGAATTTCCTGTTTATTCAGGAATTAAAATTATTTTATTTTCAGGATGAGAAAATAATAATTGACTTTACACGTTACTTATTAGAGACATTCCTAAACCATGAAGTTCACAGATACTAAAGACTCCGACAATTTGCCCAACACAACTGTTCTTGGCTTCCATAAGAGGGCCTTAAAACATCATTAAACTCCAAGTTTAAATTTTGTGCTTTAACTCCTACACAAAACATTTATCTCAGATAAAATTTGTTAGAATCTCCAGGTTTTGCCTATTAACACCTATTAATTGCCTTAAAAACGAGATAATTACTAGTGTGACTATAGCTACTTTAACTTCCTATGAAGTTCAGAATTCCTTGACAAAAAATAGAGGCTTTTCTACTCCCTCTCGTCAGCCTGGAAATATGCACACTCTATGGCTACTGAGCTTTTGCCATTCTCACCACAGGAAGATTTGAGATCAGATATTACTTGGTATTTTTAAAAATACTATTCGGTCCTCCTTGAATTGCAATTCATCAATTTCTGAGTAGCTAATCTAGATGCCTCTATTTAAAACTCATTTCTAACACATGTAAAACACCTTGGATACTTTCTTCTGTTGGGTGGTTCTTAAAAACTTACTGCAACAGAGGATTTTCCATAACTTCAAGCTTTACAGATACACATATAGATCATCTTCACCTAGGTTTATCTGCAGCTACACCTATTAACTGCCTGTTTACTAATCAGATGAGGTCTGGTTTGCTTTTTAAAAAGTCACTGCACCTATTGCTAATTCCTAATTTAATCACTCCCTTTGTATTTCTCCTCTTGCACCATTGAGTCAAAGCTATTTCTTAATAGAGAAACAGCCTAAGAAAAGATACTAAAAAAATTTTAGAACATCAGACAAAAGGACCAAAATACTCACCTTCCCATTCAAATTCATTGCTATTTTCTGAAGGAGTATCTATATCATCCAAATCAATCTCTCCACTCTCATCCAAGTCATCAGACAAAACAGATTCCTCACTGGGATCCAAAGTTAAGCTAATATCTGGAGCCATCAGTTTCTTCCTCAATTTGGTTCCATTACCCTCTGTATCTAAAGAAAGCAAATTAATTATTTTCAAAGCTAAAGCAAGTTTAGATAAGCATATTACCAAGAGAGAAGGGTACAGTCCTTTCTCATAATGCATTAGAAATTAATTTAAACAAGGTGGGTGGGAGACACCAACCATACCCCCTACAGAAGAAAAACCTGATGAACTGCCACCACCTCAGACACTACTGCCCCTGCCTGCTGCATCCAGGAGCTGTTCAGGTATTACACTGAACAAATCTTGCAAATAATGCAACAGATTCATGTCCCTAGCACTTGCTTTTGTCAGGCTTCAGTGACATCATAACCATCTTTGATAAAATAATATACAACCTGGAAAAAAAAAGACTGACAGACAGCAGTGAGGACAGAAAATGAAAGAATCTGTTCTGTGAATACACAGAATACTTTGAGGTACAAGGCAAATATTGCCATGATTTAGACAGGAATTGAAAGCAAGGAATAAAATCAAATTACCAATCCAGCACTGGAAATGCCCCAAGTAAAGCAGACAGACAAAATCTAAAAGTTTTAAATGTAAAAACCTCCAGAAGCCCAACCAATGAAATGAAAAAAGCACAGAAACAAAAACCCCAAAACAAAACAAGCAAACAATCCCCCCACACCAAGGAGCTTTAAAGCAGCCTTTTAAGGAGGAAGCAGTCAGCTGGACTGGGGTGGAATGTTCTTACTGGCTTCACTTTCTGTTCCAGCTGCAGCCAGTGCATCAGACTCAACAGGATCATCCTCTGGCAGGGGCCTGGGACACAAAGTACAAATTATTGTTACAAACCTGCTTTTACACTTTTTTAATGCCATATATTTAGATTTACACACTACTACAGAAACCCACTGTGGGACAGCACTGAACTAACTTTACTTACAGCCTAAGTTGAAACTTTCAGTTAACAAACTCCAAGGTAGCAGAAAATTCCTTTACAGCATTCAAATGACCATCCCTTCCTGTGACAAATACCTAAACACTGACTACTACCAGTGTGTCATCCTTAAGAAAACTTGTTGTATTCTTGCTTGACAAAATTCAACTTGAAATAAATTACAGAAGCAGTTGACTCATCATAAAATGTGTCTAAAGCTGATTTAGGTTTTTTGTAGGCCCAAGCATCAGTAGAAGTCTTAACTTTTAAAGACTTTCCTGAGAAATTTTGCTTAATGAAATATTTGGGCTATGAGGCACTGGGAGTAATATGCAAATAATGTAGTTGCAAAATATTATCACAGGAAATAAACAAGCTTACAAATCTAGATTTCAGAAACACTGGAATGTCAACAGTGGCAGTCGTGAAGAAATATGCCACAAAACCTTTTCAAAACTGCTATAATAATAGATCACTTCAAGGTTATTACTGAGTATCAGTTCATCAGGAAGACCTTATTGCTGATGTTATGTGTTTGATCTGAATTACTTTAAAAAAGAATTCAAAACCTTGGAAAATCTTCATCTTGCCACTCTTCCTTAAACTCAACCCCTTCCATTCTCCAACCAACTCGAATTGCTAACAGAGACTCCTGATGAGGCAGCACTTCTGGTCTTCAGCACAATGGGCTAAAGAGGAGCTGCAGGAATAAAACAGATGCTGTTAGTTCAATACTGTGGTAATTCCCAAACTTGCAACACATCCTTTAAGTTATCATTAAATTCAGGTATTATGCAGAATAAAAACCAAACACAGGGAAAAGGCTTTTGCTTGTTCTACTTTTTTTTCCAGATAAAACTACTTGTGGTATGGTCTGTCATACAATAATTTAGGTTGGAAGGGATTTTATGCAGTCAAGGAGGATCAACCCCTCATTTAAAATTAAGGCCTTCAGCAACCTGTTCTATCATTTATGATTACACTAATTCACTCCAACATGTGAGAAACCCGATGTCTCTAGACTCTATAGTACGTAATTAGTAAGTGTATATTTGGGAAAAAGTCCAGATGTTCATATCTAAACTACAAGCAATTTAAAAAGAAAAAACCCAAACAACCCAAACACTTTTAAGATAATTATTTAAGACGGTGTTTTTGAAAACTCACCTTATAATGTGCAAGTAAAGCTGTATTTTTTCAGGCTCACCCATCACCAGCAACAAGGAATCCCCAATAATGGAACATGGTAAACCATTCTGCTGACATAAAAGTCCAAACCAGTTGAAGCTCTTGGCTGTGTTGGCTCTAAAGATTGGCAGAAACAGGGAAATTTATCAATGAAGGCATTAAGAAAATCAACACTCATCAAAACAAGAAACCATGGTATTTTGCAAAGAAGCAATGAACACAGAACACCAGGAAGTACAAAGTTTGAACACAACCAATACCTCTTATTAACTGAGGGATATAATTTTTTACAAGGCTGAAAACCAAACTGCACTTACTGTTCTGTAGGATCAGCTTTTCTTTCATGACAAATCCCAATTTTTCTTCTCCTGACCTGATTTTAAAATATCCTGCAATGCTTAAAGCTAAGCTATGCAAGTTGATTAATAAAGAAAAATAGAGTGATCTTTTTGTAAAACTGCAGTAGTACAAATTAAACACTACTGATCTCAATTTAAGCCGATTTTACTGACATTTCCCTGCTTCCCTCTCCCAGAAAACTTTAAGAAAATTTCTAGAAGGTAGCAACCTAGTTCCTCTTAAGGGCCAGAGTCTCCTTGTTTGAGACATTCAGCACCTGCACCTCTCAACTGCTCCTCAGCAGTGTGAAGAAGCTGCCCCAGCTCCTCCCAGCTCTCCCTGTTTGTCCTGACTAAAGCACTGCCTGGAAACAAGTCCTGCCTCTCCCCAAGCTGCTGATGCTCTAGCACACAAGGTGTGGAACTCCTGGGCATCACCTGGCTGAAACAGGGGGTTTGAAGTATTTGCTCAGAGGGGAGATCCCATTTGGATCAGCAGTCACAGTGAAGGTGTGCAGAGCTCTCTCTGCATTTGTTTCAGCCCAAGGAGCCTCCCCAGGGGCCCTCAGCAGTCAGGAGGATGCAGTGGTTACCAGCAGCATGGAATGAACTGATGCAAACATGCTGTAAACCTGATAGAAAGTCTTAACTCATGACTTCACTCTTAAAGGACAAAAAATTGACAGCCAAAACATCCAAATACCACCCCCAAACCTGTCACTGTGCTGGTGGCTGTAAGATGCTCCTCTTGGGCTCACCTGCACTGCATTCCCTATACAGTTCTCAGACAGTTTAAAGCAGGGGTTTGCTCCAAGACTTGAACAGTTTTCTTCCCACACTTTTGGAGAATACAAAACATCAAGTAACATCTAGTGATTTCAAATGGATAGCCCTTCAGTACAGAAGCATTTCCACCTACACTTACTTCATCACAAACCTGTGTACTAAGACAAGAGTTTAAAAGCTACTTGTACTGTTATCTAAGCTTAAGGTGCTTTTATGGAACACTCCTCACACTGCTTGTAGAATTCTCAGCAGCAGCTTCTCATTAAGATAGATTATAAAGCAATAATTTGCCAAGTACCACACAGGACAACTGAAAACAACTTACAAGGCAAGCCTGAAGTTCAGCTTCAGATAAGACCGAATTTAGGTTCTCAGCTTCCTACTTAACCCTCAGATTAAGTAGATGTTTTGGATGTTTTGACTTCAAGTCTCACCTATAAAAGCACTTTACCACTTGTAAATTTGCAAAATGAGACGATTTGAGAACTATAATCAATAACAGATCAATTGTCTCTTTTTACTGTCTTCTTTAAGCATCAAAGCACAGAGAAATCAGACAGCTAAAAGAGAAAACTTCTGAAAACTCTTGCTTTCCTCCCGTGGGTACTATTTTAAACTCCACATCCAGAGTAACAGAAGAGTCTGTACTTCTGCGCCACTCAAATTTATTTAAAGATAAACACTAACTTCTCAAAACAATCCCTAAGAACTTTTAGCCTACCCAGATATTCTTTTGTAAGACTTAAATAAGCTTACAAGTGAGCTAGAAATAATCAACTACTATTTAGTGTACTGAACCAGCAGCAGGAAATCAGGAGGAACTAAGACAAAAGGCACTAGAAAGCAACTTCCGCGACCCGGCTCTGCCCTGCGCGCTGCGCCGCAGCGGAACAGCCGCTCTGGGCCAATCCTGCGGGGCACGCCAGGCGCTTTTCCCCTCGCAGATTTACGCGCCCACAGCTCTTCCCTCAGCGACGGCAGCGCCGCGGGCGCGGCCGAGCGGGACCGAGGGGCTGCCCGGCCGTCGGGCCCCTGCTCACCGCCACCGCCGCCCCGGCCA
>VXBR01005794.1:372608-412239 GCA_013400215.1 Cisticola juncidis
GGCCGCAGAGCAGCCGCCGTGAGGGCGGGCGGGGCCGCAGAGCAGCCGCCGTGAGGGCGGGCGGGGCCGCAGAGCAGCCGCCGTGAGGGCGGGACCCGAAGGAACTCCGAAAGTGACACCGTGAGAGTAATACCGCGTGCCTGACAGCGTCATCCAGACGCTCCTGGAACTCTGTCAGCCGTGCTACTGTGACCACTGCCCTGGGGAACGTGTTCAGTGCACGACCACCCTGTGGGTGAAAGGCCTTTTACCGATACCCAGCCCTGCTGTGCCCCGCCCCAGCTCCGGGCGTTCCCTCGGGCCCTGTCCCTGGCCACGGAGCGGATATCAATGCCTGTCCCTGCGCTACCCCTCGGAAGCAAGCTGCAGCCGCAGCGAGTTCGCCCGTCAGCTTCCTCCGGGCTGAACTGGCCAAGGGCCATCGGCCGCCCCTGCTGTGGCTGAGGGACGGCGCCGGCCGAGGGGCGCTGCCCCCGCCCGGGAGCGCGGCGGGGACGGGCCATGCACCGGGCAGCCTCGGCTGGAGGTGATTAACCCTAATTAGCTGCTCTCCCTGCACTCAGTACCTCCCTCCCCACTGCCCGTGCCGCTTGTCCTAGGACTGACTCGAGAGGTCGAATCCTGGGTCTCCCCCTCCCCCGCAGGACACGGGATGGAAAACGTCAAATCCCATCGCTGAGTTGTGTGTGCGGGGTTGGAGTGCCGTGCCTGATGCTTCAGGAGCCCAAGAAGGTGTAAGATGAGTGTCAAAAGCACGAGGGGAATCTCCTGCATGAGGGAAAAGAGCATAGGCAATGTCAACACTAATAGCGAAAGCAGAGGTACCGAGGAGACCCTCAGAATCGCCACATCATTTGCAGGTACAATTTCACCTGTATAAATACAGCATCCAAAATACACACCTTCATCACAGTAAAATCATGGGAAGTTAGATAAATCTTTTTTTTTTTTTTTTTTTTTTTTTTTTTTAATTTCTCACGTGCTCAATGGTAATGGTACTAGGTTTAAAACTAGTATTAAAGTTTTGGCTAAGGTTTAGAACTTGCCACTAACACACATAATATACAGACAACTCCTGACTTGATCACAGCTGATCTATTGCCTGAAAGACAACAATAGCAGCAAAGTCTGTTTTATTGTCGGGTACTAAATGAACTTGGAATGAATTGATAGGCAGAAGTGTGGAAGGAATTAAAAAGCACTGCATTCCCTATACAGTTCTCAGACAGTTTAAAGCAGAAATTTGCTCCAAGCCTTGAACAGATACAAAGGTGCAAAAAATGCATGGAGGACAACATGATAAAGAAAAACACCACTAAAGAAAAAGCAAGCACTATCAAGCAGCAAGGAAAAAAAATACAAACAGCAGGTAAAAAAACACAACTAGGAAGGTATATTAATTAGAATGTTGAAAATGTATTCATAAAGAACTAGTATTATGCACAGCAGATGGCCTGAGGGCTGTATACATTATCATATAAAAGTTACAAATGTAAAGGAAGAGCTCGCTGAAGTATAAAGAAATAACATTTTAAGAAAAATTGTCATAGTAAATACTTTTGAATTTTTTAAAAATGTGCTTCAGTTGATAAACTGAAAAGTGTTTTCAAAATGCACAAATACCACCTGCAGGACACCAATGCTACGCTCAGGTCACAGCGGTCAGAAAGCTGTGCAATTTCCCATCTCTTACACGGGGTGGCACAAGATAGCTGGAAATGCACCAAGTGTTCAAACTGAACCGAGAAAACAAGCAAACAAGAGGTCAGAGCCAGCTACTAGGGAATGTTGAATAATTCTATTTTTAAACATCAGATAATTGCAAATACAAGCAGTTTCTGACACAAAAGCATTACCAAACAGAACAGGCTTGAAGGAATCATGCTCTGTTGTATGCATTTTATCCTGTGTGTGGGGAAAATCAACTGTTACACAATTTCATGGTCTGACATAATTGACAATACCTTTAAATAGAAATTAATCCAAAGTATCAGAATACAAAACATACCCCTTTTTAATAATCCTTTCACCTTTTACATATTAGAAAACTATTTTCTAGTAATTCAAACCCCCCCATCAACTAGATGGGAAGTACTACCCTTTCAAGTGGTTCAAGCAACAGCTCAGAAGTGTTGGAACTTGATAACATTAATTTGAAAGTCTGTCTCAGTGGGGTGGATGTGGAGGCTGCATTTGTACAGAATTCCTCCTTGCCATTTTCCCTATACAGGTAATCCAGATGCTTTTGTGTGGATTTTTTTTGCAACTTAGTTTTGCCCTTTTTTGACGGTAGGGTTTTTGAGTTATAGCTTACCTTGCTTTTGTACTCCATAAAAATAATTTAACTCCTGCCTTAGACAACAGTGGGACAAGATCAACATGTTGCAGAGTAGCAGCTTTCAGGTACGTGCATCAGAGGTAGGTAGTGTATAAAATGCTGCTTTACTTCTGATATTTCTGTCAACTCTTTAAAGCCATTCTGTTGCACTCAGTTGTCCCACTGCAATAGTGGCTGAGTTTTTGCATATCATGAGGTAAATTATTGATCCAAAAGCGACCCTCACACAGTCTGTGTTCCTGTGTTCTCTCTCCCCAAGCTTCCTGAGCTACTTCAGATACAGCTCACGATGCTGTAGTGGATTAGTTCTTAAGCAGACTTGCACTTCACTTCCCCTAACACACCCCTCTGGTGTTTTTTCTTTTTCCTTCTCTGAACAAATGCACGGTTGTTGAAAAGAAGCCAAGTTCTAACTCAGGTCTATGAGAAGATCTTGTGTTTGGAATTCAGCTGCAGAGGTACAAAAATTGAGAGAGAATGTGCATGCTTCTAAGAGTCAAACAAAATCCTGCACATTTGCCATTTCAAGGACATAGCTATTACCCACATACAATCTATTGGTCCTCTCTGTGCATGATTTTCAGGGGGGTTTATTTCTTTTTCTCTATCAGAGAGCATCTCTGTGTGTTGGCTACAAACAGCCATGCTGGTATGAGAGAAAGCAAGAGCCAGCTTAGTACCCATGAGAAACTTCCTGTCTGTGCTTGTGAAGGAGGGGATATATAATGATTATTTTGTTTACAGAATTTGTCAATGTTTTTCATTAGTCTTTAAATAAGATGTCTGTATTGCATGTGAAAGATACTAAATACATGACTATTCATATCATATTTGCTAACTTCTATGCCCTCAAGAAAAGTGAATATTAATCCTGAATTTCATTTTGGCTGAAAACTGGGGGACCTATTAATTGTGGGAATAATGCATAAAAAGAAATGCAATAGATCTCTTGCATCCCCTTCTGGGTAGGTACCACTAGATAATTGCAGTACAGCAGTAGAATTGCAGACAAATGTGTGGTTGTATACCATTAATGCAACATTCCTAAATTTGTCCTGGGAAGTGTGCCTGTCTCAGAAAAGGGAAATTGTTAGATACAGATAACTTTGGTTTTCTGAGGTTATTTTCTGCATATTTATTTTTACATGGTAAACGTTCTTACCTTCCTGTGCTTTATAAAAAGTGTCTGCTCTTTGCCATTTGCAGTGTTAATATCTACAATAATGCTGTGTTAATATTACAATTTTTATCATATTGTGGTCTAAATCCAGTATCAATTGTGGATGAATCATACCAGGAAAATATTTCTGTATAATCAAAAAATGTGCAGCTTCCTTGATATGAAACAGTTGAGTTCTCAAGTTGCGTTTCTGTGTGCTCCCATGGTCAGGCTGTTATTCCTACCTGCATGCAGGATGCGTTCAATTCAGCTCACTTCCAGCAGCTCCTGGAAAAAAACCACAAAACACATGAAGTACCCTGTTCCACGGACAGAAGATATCTTTGCTGGTTGAGCTCGAGGGGAAAACTGGGTGCAATTATATATTCTTTTAATTATTCATGACTTGGGTCTGAAGTGAATGTGTATACATTTTTCACTTATTCACTTTATAAAATTCAAAACTAAGCCCAGGAGCAGTTTTATTCTTGGCAGCATGACAAGTTTCCTTTCCTCAACGAACCAGTCAAAGGAATTGCTCCTCAGAGAGTTTGTCATCCTCACATATCCCAGAGAGGCGGGAGGGAAGCTGGCATTCATTACGCCCCTCGTCACACATGTGTGTGTGCTCGCTCTCCTTCTCCTCTCTGACTGTGACAACAAGCCCATCTCAGAGGACTGTGTTTATCTCTAGCATGTGGTTTCATTTGTGTAGCTGATTTGCAGTTCATTAATCTAGAAAGCATTGCTCAGTTCTGGTAAGGATGATGCATCCATCCAGATTGTGCTTACTCCCCCTCTGTCCCTGATGCAGCTCAGTTCAGAGAGAGGGAATTTGTGCTGTTTTGCAGAGCAACTACAGCTGAAGCAGCTCAGAAGCCAAAAGCTGATGTAAACACACACCAGGAAATTGTTTTGATCTGGCCTATCAGGCTGCTGGCAATGCACTGTGCTTCCTTGGGAGACATGCAAATTTATGGGACACAACTTGACATGATTAAGGCAATGCATACAGAATAGGTAATTGCCCTTTGGCAAGAGAATGATGTCAAGAGCCAATGATTCTTTACATTCTTGGCAGTGCAGGTAGGATTATGAAATTAGGGGCCTCTCGGAGATTCATTATAGTTTAGGTGTTGGATTAGGTATTTTTTAACTATGTTTTCCCAACTTTTATGTGGTATTATTATCAATTGTCTTGGTGGGAAACCTAGGAACAATAGTAAATTTTTAACCTTCAAATTCTAAATCTGTATCTGCTGATATTATGACAGCTTACAATAGTTGTTGAATTTGGAGACAACAACAACAACAACAACAAAGAGGAGTTAAAATAATGCCACAGGGAAACATCAACTTCTGCTGCTCACTCACAGCAGTGGGGTTCTTCACTTTGAAATTTAATTATCAGAGATACTGACACTCCTTGTTGACAGACATGTGCTCAGAACTCATCCACATGCCTGAGTGGAGTCAGATTCAGCTTGTGTCAGGGTTAATGAGAAATTACTGATCGCTACCTGGGAATTTGGGGGTAAGAATGGCTGAACTTAAGGTGAAAGACTCCATATCCTATTACTACTCCCCTGAGCCTGCCTAGCAAATAGCTAACTGTAATGTCTTAATTAACCGTGTGCTAGAATCAACCTTACTCTCCCTTGCAAGCTGTCCACATTGCTAATTACATTAAGTAGGCACACAGGAGCACAAGGGAAGCAGGCTGGGGCAGTTGGTTTCCCACTGCACTGTAGAGCCAGGCGAGTCTGGTGGCACTGGGAAGATGTTGGGATGGCACCCTTTGGTTTAATGCAAACAGGAGAAGGGAAATCCCTCTCTGTGTGCCAGAGAACCTTACCCTTCCAACCTCCTGGCCAAGGCAGGCCCAGCAGTCACAGGAGACTGCCATGGACAAACTTAACAGGGGAAAGCAACGCAGGGGTGCAAACTTGTGGTAGAAGCACAAATGATGGAGCTGTCACCTGTCTGTGCCACACAGAGAGCCTGTGACACAGGTTCTGTGCTGTGAATGCTCACCAGCCCCAGTGCCAGCACAGCGAGAGGAAAGAGCAAGTGTGCTTGGAGTGTGTTGTGTTCTGCCTGTGAACAGCTGGCACATGATTCTTCAGGGACTTGTGCCATCTGGTAGCAATGAGAAACTATCATGTTACACAGTGCCTTTATCAGAAATAGGAATTTGAAGAACATCACAAAGCTGGTGTTAGTTTGCCGCTATAAACTGGACATTACTACAAAACTGGTTCTAAAAAGCACATTCTCTGGTTTGTCCAGTACATAGCTGATAAGTACTTGATTTACTAGGTTCTGCTATTTGGATAACTGAAAGTGTGTAATTAAAAAAAATGTGTAATTTATTGAGGAATTTTAGATCTAAAAAAATATAGTACCAAAGTTCTTTTTAGAGCTAAAATGCTTCAAATTTGGTTTTTGTCATCCTTCTCCATTAGTACACAATTGACTTTTCCTCCACTGATACCTGTCATGTTCTTTTTAAAATTATTTTTTAGTTCTCTGTTGCTTCATATATTACATGAAAGTTTTTGAGGTAACTTCTATCTAAGCTTTCTGCATCAAGCCCTTCATGTCCAAGCTTTTATTCAGGTAGAATACTTGGATTTTATCCTGACCATTAATTTTAATTTTCGAACAGTATTTTTTGAAGATTAGCTAAATTAAATCATTTTTGCAATTAGTGTCAAATTAATCCATAATGGAAGGTAGATAACAGCAGAGATGAAGTCTCTTAGATTTTGACAGATACCCTCATTGGGTTTAATGTTTTGTATAATATCTCCTTAAGTGAGGAAAGAGCTCGCCTTGATGACTTCCTTCCTCATGCCCAGGCTGCTGGCTACAGAGAATAACTCTTTTTCCATTTCTGCATTCTAAAAGGGAGTGCTGTTAACCCTGATTACGTTAAAACCCATTTTTGCCTTAATTAGCCCTTATCTCCGGCACTTGGTAGCTGATGGTTGCTGAAGCTCCATGGATTGTAACATACAAAGTCTACCACAAAATATAACAAAACCAAAAAACAAACAAACAAAAAAACCCCACTCAAAAATCCCCCTCAAGCTTGTTTTCATATGGATAGGGGAAAAAGTAGTCAGATGATTAATCTGACCAGTGAAAACCAAGGAATAGTAATCCTTGGCAAACTAGTGGAAAGGAGCTGGAAATGGATTAACAAAACCAGTTATCTTAGAATCAATTCCTGGATCAACAAGACTTGGATCTGAAAGTACCTGAAAATCCTAGGAGTTTGTCATTTAGACTGGCCAAAATGAAAGAAAGTAAATATGCTTCTACTTACATTAGGGTCACTGGAGTGGGGCTATAGATACATCTGTGCCCAAAGTGCTGCAGTTTGAGACACCTGATTCTGAGCAGCCCCTCTGCTCTGTCCTGGGATTGAACTGAGCTTCAGTTTCTCCAATCATTAAATGCTTACTCCTGACTGCTCAATGTCCTCAGACACTTTCATTTTCTTAGACAATTTTTTTTGTTTTTGTAATAGGCAGGGACATTGATGTAATGGTTCATTTTTTCTGGCATCATATGGCATCATTTAAATGATTGGTTAAAGTCAAAACTTCTTTTTGTGCCTGATCTGGCCTCCCTGAATTCAGTGGCAGTTTTGTTTCAAGTAGTAGCATTTCAAGTAGTAGTAGTTTCAAGTTTAAAATTAGTGAGATTCAGGAATAGATGGATAATTTTTAGAAATTATCTGTTAAACCTGAGAAGACAAGTAGGCAGTTCTGCTGGGGTAAAATTAATTATAATTTTTTACTGCTTTTGGATGAACATTTCTTGTGTACTCTGTGAACATACTTTGGGCTTGGTCATACCGTCCTAGTCTAGCAGAATTCTCAGAAAACCTTAGTAGAGCTGGCGACCAAAACCCAAACAAACATAAAACCTCAAGAAAGCAGTCCACTCCCCCGACCCCAAACATGACTTACTGACATGACAGGAAAATACCCAAGCTTTGAGGCGCTAGGGCTAAACATACCAGATATAAGTGGGTAAAATTAAAGAGCTGAAGTCCTTATGCTGGGGGTTGTAAGACCTTCAGCAAGCAAACAGGATTTTACCTTTCTGGAGCTATAAAGGCCCCAGTTTGCACTGGCTGTCTAAGTGCCCCAGCCCGACTGCACCTTTCTGGCAGAGGTTGCCCTCCTGTGACACAGGGGGCAGAGCTGAAAGTTAGCTACTTCTCCCCTACCACAGTTTACAGCCTGACTTACCAGAACCAACTCAAAGCTGTGGCAATTTTAATTAAATGACTGCATTTAATGAGTGAAAGCTGTCTCTGCTGGTTCTGGTATGGAAGCAGTAACAGAATAAGGGCTCCTCATAACCACTCCTGGAGATAATGAATCAAAACCTTTTGGATGCCTTTGAAATTAAGAATGACATGTAGCAAATCTGTGTGCAGTTTTCAGTTCTGCTCTTTTCATGACCTTGGCCAAAGAAGGTCACAATGTATTCTGGTTCCTTATTACCTCAATTCACAAACAGTGTAGACTATAAATTCTTCTGTGTAGGATGATGTTAAGCTGTTAGTTTTGCACAGTGAAGCCTTGACTTTCTCTGGAGCTATTTAATGTTAATCAACCAACAATGCCAAATGATTTAGGGATCATAGGGATCACTTAAATTCAGTGTTAATAATATTTGTACAGCTTTACTCTGTGTATGAACCCCACAAATGAAGAATACTCCCAAGTCCTTGAAACTCCTTCTGTGAATATCCTCTGGAATAATTAAGCCTTTCAACTTCCTTCGTATTGAGCTGAATGTGTGAGCTCTGCAATTAATGAGATCTTTGAGAATGGGGATGTCTCCCTCAAATATTATTTCTTGCAAAGTTTACAACTAAGTGCTTGCAGAGACCTAATTGCCATTTGTGGCTATCTGTCAGTTCTCTCACAGACACAGAGTGAGTCTCAAATTCTAGAGAAATAGGGAAGACAAGGAATGCTGTTAAAAGTGCTGCATTTTGCAGCCAAGTGTTCATAGAAAATCCAATCACTTCTGCTTATTGGCTAGAATATTTGGAAGGAGTAGAATTTTCTTGAAAACAGAACTGAAAATCCTTTGCTATTCACTCTAGGTGAATAGCAAAAATCAATATAGATTTGGCTAGAGGTGAATTTAGTTAGATTCATGGTCAAGCAAAATGTGAAAAGCACTGTCACACAAGACAATGTTGGGGCATCATAAGTGCCACAAGAAAATAAAAAGACAGTAAGAGATGCATCTATTGTGTCCCACAATCTTCAGTTTATCCCTCAAGCATGAAAAAGAGTTGAGCAAACCAGAAAGAGCATTGTATAATGGAGCAATCTAGAATATTTGCCTCAATTTCCAGTGCATTTACAAACTGCTATTACTAACTATGACTCATCAAGATTAAAAAAGGAAAATAATTTAGTCAGGGCTGTTGTCAAGTCAGTATTTAATGTTACTTTTTGTATTTGCTGTGATAAGCAGTAAAATTTGCACACTCCTTGATAAATCATTGTTTAGCAATGTCTAGAGGGTCCAGTAAATGGTTTGAAATTGCCACAATGTAATAAATGGTTATTTGATAATGAATGAAATTGTTTGAAAATACTGTTAAAATGTCAAGTTTTAACATATAGAACATTAGTCAAAAGGAGTGCAAACATGGAAACCATAGTGACACTATAAATATACTGCAACAAATGCATTTATTTGTACAGGGCAAACAGTAGGCGCTGTATACAAACCAGTATAAATTGATACATGAAGTTAATTTCAATCTGTAAAAGTAATTGCATTGGTTTAACTTATTTAACTCTCCTTACAATAATATTTATAGCAGGGAGAGAAAGTAAAGAAATAAATGATGATAAATAGATAAAATACATAGGAAATGGGAATTGTTTTCCAGTTTAATTATGCTGTCACATAAAATTATCACAGAAATACACTATGCCAACAAGAAGAATACATTAAAATCCCATTATGCTGTGCAGAATTGGCTGGTTTGTGTTGCTGTTTATTCCAGAAAAAGCTTTTCATCTTTTCAACTACCATGAGAAGTTACACTTTGTAAAAAAATAAAGTGGTGCAAAAAGGACAATAAAAGCTGTGCCAGCTGATGATTGACCTGTGGAACAAAGGTGAGGAGCAAGAATGTCACATCTTTCTCTTCAAGAATAAATGTGACCACCAGCAAAATTTGAAGGAAAAAAAATACCCTCTCAGAACAAATAATTTTCATTTTTTTTTCCTCAGACACAATTCCAGTTGGAAAGTTTCCCGTGGTTGTACTCTCCATATAACGTGCTCACATACTGTGGTGATGGGGCATTGTAATTACCGTAGTAAGAGCAGGACCAACAAGCAGTCAAAACATGATCGTAAAAAACCATTTGTATTCTTCTTCCACACCAGATATTTGTGGTTCAAACTGAAGTTAATATGATAATTTCTTTTCATGATGCATTAATACATGTAGCATTTTTAAACTTTTTGCTTTCGAACAACAAAATCACATCCTCACCAGAGCCAGAAAAATACATGGATTTCTTTGAAGGGGACTTGGTTTTTCTACTCTATTTTTTTTTTTTTCAGAAAACTTGAAGCTTGGTTCACTTGAAAATAAGTATCTGCTACTATGTAGGTAATGAATACTATAATGCTGTAGTTAATGCTAATAATATGCTGCATTATTTTGATCTCTCAATGATATAATAAATCTTGCTGTGTTTTTAAATTTGCAACTTCCAAATCTGAGTGATTAAATAGAAATTGGTGCTTTACTTAATTAAAAACAAATTAAATATTACTCTTTAGGACTCCAGTTAATATCTGGAACATATATTCTTCAGAGACTGCAAATTCAGAGGACAGTTTTTAATAGGTACTTCCTTATTTTTTTTAATCTTATTTTTTTAAACATACCAAATCAGAGGCACACTAGATCTTTAGTCTCTGACTCATGAGTTTGATCAATGAGGATAAGCAATACCCTAAGTAGAAAGGAAATCTCTAGAATATGAAATACCTGGGAAGAAAATACTGTGTGCAAAACCCGGAAGATAAGGCAGCTTTCTGTGTAAAATGAGATTTAGGTCATCAAAGATACTCCTAGTACTTGCCATACCTGTGTAAATTAAATGAATGGACTAGCTCCAAAACTTTATGCCAGCTCCTTAAAATTATGTGTATGCAGCAAGAATGATTTTTTAAAGCTGTCTATTGGTATAAAAGAATGGCTATAACTAAAGTAAGCTATCATTAGACTTTGGAAAGCATCATTTATTATACTTCAAAATGGCCTGTTATTTACAGTTCTTATTAAAAAAAATTGAACATGGAATGCATTCAAATTTCAACAAAGTTGTAATACTGTTAACTTGCCTTCTGACAGTGGCAAATGATATTTTGGCTCACAGGAATGATTTGTAGCCTTTACACTACCACATGAGAATTTCAAAAGAACAACACTGTTGCACTTTCACACAGCTTTTTGGGATGAGGGGCTGTTCAAGCTAATAATTATTAGTAATTAACATTAGAAGTATCACAGTAATGAACAAGTAACTGACAAAGACACATAGAGTAAAAGAAGAACTAATTATGTCCATCAGATTGAGTTATCAACTATTTTGCTTTATGCAGGACAATATTTATCATCAAAACCATGCAGAAATACTTGACAAAATTGTCCTAAATTCAGAGTTCTTGTTGGGTCCTTTGCCCTTCCTCCTTAATTATGGCCACACTGAGGACTCCAGTGTGTCCTCAGTGGAGTCAGCAGAAACACAACACAGGCAGAATTCGGGACCTCAGGCTGCACATGAGACTCTGAAAATCAGTAAATTATGAGAATTTCACTTGAAATTCCAGTAGTGGCATTCTGTGCCTCTTCAATGGCATAACAGAAGTAATGATTGACTTTAAAAGCATTTTCTAAGGTCTGCATTTGTCACCTTCTTATGGCAGGGCATTAATACTACTTTCCATCATATATTATACGCTCATACCTTCAGCAAGAGCACCAAGGTCCTCTTGGTTCTGAATATACTCCTCAAAACACAAAAATTTACACGGAGGTAAAAAACTCTATTTCTAGCTAGGTTTTTTGTTTGTTTGTTTTCTGAAAAATTAAACTACCTATGTAGAGAATCAAGAATTCTGTGAAAGAAAGGAAAGGCACTGTAATAGTTGTGGTATTTTAGTTTTGAAAAATCAAGACATTTTTAAATGGCAAGAGTTGTTAGAACAAATAACCCCCTAAAAAGGTATCTTCAGACAGAAACTCCAATGTTCTTGTAGATTCTATCTGTGGAAAATTCCATCTACTTTCAAGGTTCAGCCAGATAAACGACTCAGGTAGAAACATTCTGATCATGTGATTTAGCTGAAGTGCAGGAAAAAAAAAATTCATTCCTTATTTGAAACTTATATAACTATATAATACACATACATTTACATAATATACACGTATGAAATATTGCAAATTTGACAGCTTAGGTCATTTTGTTTGAATAGCAAAGCAGCAAACAGGATCCTAAACAAAAGGACAATCTGATTTCATTTGCTAAAATCTGAAGCAAATTTAATGTTTCTTACTACTTGTGAATAACTGCTATCAAAAAATATTCATCTATATTACTGAGCAGTGCTTAATAGGAACTAGCAATTAGTGTATGTAAATCAACAAAGACAGCAGCATCTCAGTGGCTGTTCTGCATAGAGGAATAGTTAATTTGTAGGAGTACATGTTTCCGGTCCAGATTTTTAAAAGTCACGTTTTCTACTGCTGAAAACCTCAACACCTGTAACATTTGTTGTGCATTTTATGATTATTCTTAATGCCCTTGCAAACACATGTAATAAAATGCTAACAAACCATCATCCACTATTTAATTATGTTTATCTAGATGGATAAAGTTGAGGTGGGGGAAGCCTGTGGTAAAAAAATTGTTTCCCACTTGGCAAACAGAGACTACATTTACAGCTTAATTATTCCTTGTAATGCTGTAAGAGAAATCTTCCTGTTAATCATACTCAGCAGCAGAGTTGATTAAAATCAGTTGTGGGTGGGGTTTTTCTGTTTGGTTTTTTTTGTGTTCTTTCTTTTGTAATGAGGTTTAAAAAGTGTGTTGACTCATAGTTAAATCCACCTCCCCTCCAGTAGGGGATTTAAATGTTTGTGAAGCTTCATTGGGAACTACACAGGAAGCTTCTCTGAGAATGATGAAACACCTTCTATAAGACAAGACAAATATCTCAAAAAACTAATGTGATATTGCCTTTAGAAACTGTGCCTATGGAAAATACCAGAATAATTTGTCTTAATTAAGAGAAATACTTCTGTGTTTCAGCAACATACAAGAAAAATAGAGGTCAGTTCTAGAAAACCACTAAATTCCTACAGATTATTTGTGTGCACAGTGATGGCCATGTGATTAAAGACTGCAGTTTACATCTACTCATATTTTTCTGTGCTCCATTTGGAATGTTTTAATAGTGTTTTTTCAAAGCCAAATCTATGCCAATTGTCACGGACCACTAGACTTTAAAATCAAAAATCAGAAATTGTGTCTTGTAGTGCAGTTGACTCTCATTGCAAAGCTAGCCTAGAAGTGATTGCTGAGAATCAACCAACCTTCATAATTTATTCTTCAGCAGTGACTGCAGAGGCATTCAGTGCAGTGAATGTATTAAAAGCAGTCACACTGAATTTGTGGCGTAATCCATGGAAATGCCTCCTTTTAATGCTGCAGCTGACAATCTCCATAGGTGTGAGATAAATCCATACATCAGTCACTGCATTTGCAATGGACAGCTTGGCAAAAGAGCATTGGCATCTCTGTCTTGGCTCTAGCCAGCTGTGATTTGATTAAACTCTGTGTTAACTGGCTAACAAAATGCTCTCTGCTGTGTGTTTGGAAGGAGAGACTATGAAAAGTTTCTCCCAGAGTACCTTCCAATCTTGGCACAAAGTCTGCCTTAGCTGCATGAACACACACACAAAAAAAATCACATCAACATTTTAAAGGGTGTCTGAACACTGGGTATGCAGTGCAGTAATAAAATACTTCTCCTTCCACCCACCCCCCATATGGGACCAAGCTGTAGTTTGTTAAGGCCTAGTAAGAAAAATAAGAAAAATATACTTTATGTACAAGGGTTGAAAATCTGTTCAGTGAAGATACAAGCAGAAAAAGCTTAATCCAGGATCCCAAACACAGATATCGCTAAAATCTCATTTATCAGCCTAACTAAAATGCTGCATTCATCATTTTTACATGGATTTGAATTTTTACTATCAGATCATTTATGTAAACGTAGTAATTTACTACATGACCATTTGCTTTCAATTTTCTGGGCATTGGTGTAGTTCTTGGATAGCTTATTATCAAATGTTATACAACTACATTAGGAGTTGTAACAATTATATTAGTACTGAAAGAATTATGTTAGTAGTTCTTGAGGGCTGAAAAAGACTACACTTTGAAAAAACAACTGGAAAAGTTTTTGGTTTCATCTTGAAAAATAATTTCTGAGAAAGAAAGCAAATATTTATTTCTGTGGTTTTCTAAGGATCACTAAGTTGCAATGAAGAATCTGTAACAGAAAAGAACTAATCAATACTGATTGATTAGTCACACCAAGATAGTTACACAAAAGGCTGTGATTTGTTTTCCAAAATCATGCCAGCAAAAATTTTGACATACCTGAAAGTACAGCAATTTAAAAGGTGCTTTTAAAGACTGAAGGATTTGTGCCTCCTTCAAAAATTTGTTGTATCAGTGTAAAAAAATGCATACCTATCCCTATCCACATCAAGGAAACCTTTTACTTTTCATTAGATCATTATAAAGGTGCAGGAGCTTTTAAACTTTTCTTTAGGCTAGAGACATCCTAAATAAGACCTGATTTTAATATCTGAATTATCTGAATGTGCTTTTTAAAAAATTACAGAAAAAGAAGGAAAAAGTGAAATCTGAAAAAGGAGCTTTTAGGAGAACTGTTTATGGTACTGGGTGATAGTATACATGTAAAAAGGTTAATAAAAATAACAAAACATTGACGTTAACCACATGGACTTAAAGCTTTTGAAACTCAATATATAAACTCTACATCCAAACACAGAAGCAATTTCACAGCCTTTCAAGCATTGCTACAAGAAAGGCAACTCTCAGCAAGACAGGATGTATCAAACTCATTACGGATCATGTGTTCCCTTCAGATCGTTGCCTTTCCTGATCCAATAATAAGAAGAAGAACAGTCAGAATTGGTCAGTAAAGTCTATAACAGAATATTCTGAGACCTGGAATTTAATGTTTTTTAAAATTGACTAAGAGAGGAAGAAGGGTTCAAAAATAGTTTAAAATGTTTTTCTTTCTCTGAAGGAGCTTAATATGTTAAGTTAGGAAAATACAAAGCTTTAATATGTTAATTTGAAAAGCCGAGGCTGTGTTCCCTAAATTAAGTCGGTCTGCAGACATAGCCTACCTTATTTAAGACAGGAGAATGATAATTAGGGTCACTCTCGAGGAAAGCTCTTAATCACAGCTTACAGTAGCTGATAGCTTGAAATACCTGCCTAAGCACTTCCCTGAAAGGGCCTTCCCAGGTGAAAGTTAACATGTGATGATCACATGGAAAGTCTCTGAATAATTTCATGCCTAGTTATAGTTCAGACAACATGAACTCCCGTTCCTTACTCAGTTTTCACCTGTAAAGGATTTTATTGAACTATGGGATTCCTGGTAATAGTGGGAATTTTTCAGTTGATTACATTTGTATCAAGAAACTTATGAAGCATCGTTCAGTGATGTCTGCAGTGCCTGCCTAAAAAGGGCTGTACACGCCCAGAATAGTAGAGCATCTTGTTTAAAAGAAAAACAGATATTAGGAAAGAAATTTAAAAATTTGTGAATATAGACAAGTTAATACCGTCTAAGAGGAGAAAAAAGCGTTTTAATATTTCAGAGTCTCATAAAAATTCCCCTGACAGATTTAAAAGGTAAAACATGGTATGTTTATACTGACATTATAATAATTTTCTCTTAGGGGCTGGTTGAGCATTTAGCAAATATAAACAGCTATAGTATGAATATTACAGTTTCTGAGTTTAACTTACTCATTGACTGCAAAAACTTCAGAAAAACCTGGTGAAATAACATCAATGAAGGTTAGCATTGAAAGATTGATATACAATTACCTTGTCAGTATCTGCCTTCAATTATAGACATTACCTGTTGTTTTTCCACTTTTGTCTTTACCCAGGCCAATTGTCCATTAAATTGATATCTGACAATTTAAATACAAAATAAAACATTAGGATTAACCCATTGCTCTTATAAATCCTACTAAATTAAACTAAAACAGTTTTGTTTTAGTTTATTTAGTTTTGTTATTCTAAATCTGACTTAAAGGCTCCGACACCAAAGGACAGCTTGATGCTTCAGTTTAACCTTAGGCCTAACAGCCATAATTTTGTTGAATTTAAAAATGGACACTATGTTACACTCTAAAACCCAAAGCACTTTTTAATTAGGGTGTAAGTACTACACATGGCTTTATCAAATTCTGGTCTAATTGCACTGGTATTACATGAAATACATGTAGGCTGTATTTTTACATTTTCTTACTCTGTGGAATGGTAATGCTGAATAATAGTAAGAGAGCAGAAGCTGGTATAATGGGAACCTTCTGCTTTTTATAACATGGATTGTTATAACATTTCTATTACAAAAATGCTATGGAGAGACTTAGCAAATTTAATGTCTAATGTCAAGCTACAGTAATAAAGGTGTGATCAAATATTTGCAAATTATATGAAGTCGTTAGCAGAAAGCTTTAGTGAAAACTTAAATATCATTATCAGAAAGAATATGTTAAAAAATATTTGTCTAATTCTATAGTAAAATTTTAGTTCTTTAGTACAGAGCTGTATGTCTGGAATGTCTCTCTTGGCAAGGTCTTGCCTCATCCTTTGCTCCTGAGACAAAAGTTCCTGTTGTCACCCACACATGACTGAAATTCCATTGGCAGAACTTTGAACGCTGAGATTCCCTTACCTTTGAAAGTGATTTGTAGGTGAGCAGGGTGAACAGAATACAGTGAACAGTGTTGTTTATAAACTGGGATTTTTTGATCTTGCCACAGCTCCACACTAAAGACCAAATGGTCACTTCAGGTAGCAGCAAATTTAGAATCAAGGCATGGGAAAAAAATCTGCATTTGAGTGATTTGCACAAAACCTAACAGAGAAAAAAATGCCCCATCACTGTCGAATGAATATTCTATCAAAGGTGCAGTCACATTCTGTTCTATTGAGATTAACTTTATCTGCTGAACGCTGTGAAATTTATTTCAGTGGCATATGACCACCATATATCAGCATCCGACCCCTATCTATATAAAACAATAAGCATGATCTTAAGGCTGTCTTAAAGGCTGTCTGAGAGATGCATATTTACTGACATATAACCTGACTAAAGCCAAACATCATTACCCCTGTGACTGATTGGAGGGCAGTCATAACTTAACAGTTTTATTTCCCTTCTACAGCTGAGCTCCTTGACCACGCTGGCTGAGCTGACACGGCATTTCAAGTCTTGTTACCAGCTCAATGGTTCTCTTATTTAGAAAAAAAAGGGCCAGGGGGGAGATGCAGGGAAGGCTGGAAAAGAAAAAGAAAAGGCACCTCTTCATTTAGGTTTTCCATCTTGATCACTGCTGATGGGCTATCAATAATTTCAGCTTGGTTAAGCAGCTGGCTGAAGGTTAAATAAATTCTGCCTGTTGTTTGCATGATCATACTTGAATTCAGAAATTCTAATTTGAAGCAAATTTCTTTTTGGTTGCTCCTTGGGAAGTTCTTATAGAGTCCATAAAAGGCTAAAAAAGTTATTTTTGTGGAGAAGCACAAGAACAATATTAAAGTCAGTGGGGCAAAGCAACTATACTTTGAAATCTCTAAAAGGAACGTAAAGGTATGATAAAGGCCTTATATGTATATATACACACTCCCAGTTCAGATGAGCATGACAGGAACAGAGATCATCAGTAGTCTTCAGTGAAAAGGGTTTTGCCCAACTGCTTTAACAGATTGTTAAAATCTAAGAGCTGTCCACTGATTCATGAATGACTCATGATTTTAAAAGAAAATTAAGTGTCTCGTGCCATTTTGCCGGCACTGGGTTCAATTATCTTGTGCACTTCTATTTTGACAGCCAGAGAATCATTTACAGCATACACAACTATCTACACATCTCAGCCAATGTGGGTACTAATACTCTGTTAATAATACATTCTGTGGACTCAGCATTCCTCTTATTTGCATCAGCATTATTGTTTATTTAAGTATTTACTTCTTGGGAGTGTTCCTGTTTTATTTCAGTAACAAAATTCCAAGCCCAATATGAATCAAATAAACACACTCTCACATTTAGCTGTAGTAGGGTGATTTTGGAGCAAACACTCTCCTTGTTACTGAGACACAAGAAAATGCACACTGAAATTTGTCTAAAATAATCAGAATAGTTAGTGGCTTAAATAGCAGGTGGTGTCCTGTTACGGGAGGAAGAAAATTATGTTTATGTTTTGACTCATATAGCTGCTTTGCCTTGTACATGTTTAAGTATATCGTCTTCTTTTACACAAGGGTGGATTTTTTCCTAATCAAATTACCTGCATTTTCAGTAGTTTGCTACTGAAAAGGAGAGAAGTGATTTAGAGAGAGGAGTCAGATTCAGGTTGCAAAAGGGCTGCCAGAGAAATGAGAAGAACTTTAGACAAGGACATGGAGAGAGAGGAAAAATGGTAGTGGGTTCAAACTGAAAATGGGCAGGATTAGAGTAGATACTAGAAGAAATTCTCCCTGTGAGGGTGGTGAGGCCCTCACAGGTTGCCCTGTGAAGCTGTGGCTGCCCTATCTCTGGAAGTGTTCAAGGCCAGGTTGGATGGCACTCTGAGCAGCCTGGTCTGCTTTCCCTCCTCTGAACTACCATTTCTAACTGTATGAATTGCATCATGAATGAAACTATCTTTCCCAGCCTACATGTGCTTACTCACTGAAGTCCAAAATTACATCATTTCTGCAATTTGATTTGTCTTACAGCGAGAGAACAGAGATGGATTCATCAGTCTTCTCTGTAAGCTTTCCATGTGCTTCTCAAACCACCATCTAGATTGAAAAGTATTTATCTTACCGCTCTCTCTTTCACAATAATTTGGTATGGATGTCTTCATTCAAATCACTTATGGTGAGTTAGAGTCATAGAAGAGTTTGGGTTGGAAAGGGCATTCATAGATCTAGCCCAACACCCCTCCAAGCAAACTGGGTCATCTTCTGCCAGATCTGGTTGCTCAGAGCCTTATCCAACTCGACCTTGAAAGTTTCCAGGGATGGGACACCCACCACCCTCTCTGGTGAATGTGCTCTAGTTCTTCACCAACTCATCTGAAATAATTTCTTCCGTATATCAGGTCTGAACCAACCCTCTTTTAATTTAAAACCATTATGCTTACTAAACTTTAAACTGGGAAAAAAATTCTTTCCACTACAAAAACAATTCCTAAATTCAATCTAAAACTGCTAGTTTGTTCATCACTGTCATTAATATATGTGTCAATAGCTAAGAAAATACTGTCCTAATGAAACAGTAGGCTACAATCAGCTATTCAGTAACTTGGCAAAACCCATGAAAGTTGCTCATTAACTCAAATATTTTTACAAGTATGGATCCATGGCAGCAATCTCACAACAAGGATATTAACTGGAATAAAGTTATAAAACATTTTATGGAAGCAAAAAGTACACACAATTATGTTTTATTCACATACTCTTAATCTTTGAAATTTCAGTGTCCATATTCAAATGCTGCTGGTGAACTAACTCCAATGCTGGCCTCGTTCCTTCTCTAAGTCCAGTGGACTTGTGCCAGGAATGATTAAAGCAGAAGGATAGTCAAAACAATTGAAAATTTGGAATGTGAAGTAGGTCTATTACCAATTGTCTCTGTTGGTTGTCATGAAGAGAGGGGAAAAAAAAGAAAAATGTCACAGTCTTCAAAGTTTCATGAAGACACAGCCGTGAGTTCTCAGTTCTTTGCATAGCTTCTGCAAAAGCATCAGGTTTGGGCTTTTCTAAACCCTGCAAGGAATTAAAAGCCAAGTATTGGTACCATATGTTGGTTCCATACTGACTAAACATAAATTCATTGTACATATTATAGAGATGCTGGAATTCCTGTCAGTTTTTAGGACATTGTATATGCATGTAAATATATGTACACTATGCAGTATAATATATATATGTGTACAATATATATATGTGCTATATATAGATATATAAATATACCCACACACAAATACACACAGAGATTATCAGTATCAGTATTGTCTTGTATAAGCAATTGGCCATAGTGCCTGACTGGAAAAACTACCATTTCCAAAAGAAACCAAACGGAGCAATGGAACACAAAGGGATCCCCTCACTACACCTGCACAGTTTATCTGTTGTGTTGGGTTTTCTCCTTTTGGGAAGGCTACTGTGGGACATGCATGAATTTCTCACACATCAGCTTTTGTCCTGAACTTTCTTATACTTCTGTTACATCCTGAGTGATTTTCTTTCAAGAAATCTCGTTGATCACTTTACATTTGGTGATATGATAGTTTTCAAAATTCCTTATTTATTACAGACATGGACCACAACTTTAACTTCTTTCTTTTTTTTTTTTTAAACATTAAGTTTAAAAATTATTTGGCAAAATAATGTTTTGATATATCTGTGGACAATTTCTCTTTTCTGACTGAATACCATGTCTTGGGAGTTGGCACTAGATAAAAACTTGTAAGGGCTATTAGCCAGAAAAAAAAAAAAAAAGTATAGTAAATACTTTTAAAATTTCCCTGGCCCAGAGGTTCTTTGCCAGAGAAGATGCTCTAATTCTCACCTACCTCAAAATTAGCAAAGCATCCTACAAAATCTCAGCATAAAAAGAAAACTGATAACCCAGGAGGCATAAGTCAGATTCATTGCAAGAAAGAAGAAACCCTGTTTCTTCATCAAATTCCATTTTTCTTAAACAGTTTCTCAGCTGTCAGTTTCATAATGGCTGCTTGATTCTGCAGTCACTTAACTGTGGAACTTGCTGTTCCAAGCCACATTATGTTCATCTGTTCATCTGATGATAGAATTTATCTCCTCAGGCAACAAATTTGGGGACCAGAATTTATCCACCGAGAGATTGCATTCCACTGAAGGGTAAATTAAGGTGGATTTGTAATGTCTTTGTTTATCCTAAAAAATTAAATATATTGAAAGAAGTTGAAAGCAGATTTAATTTAAAAGAAAAGTAAGGCCATTATATAAACAGCAGCAGATCTCATCCAGAATATGTCACATAAATATCATACTATCAAACAAGAAATGTAAATTATCATACATAATCTATAATTGAAAAGTGTATTATACATTAGTGAAGTCACCCATTTATCTAATCATAATCAGTTCAAATAAAATCTCATTTAGGAAAGTTGAATGTAGTTCAGGGTGGATGGTTATGAGGATATCAGTCATGTGAATATGCACCGAAACAGTTTTGAAAGATAGTTCGTATACATAGAAATCCAATTATTGCCTACCTCATCTGAAAGGAACTTTCTCTGATAAGGGCTAAAACTATGGCATTCAGAACTATCATAAAAGTAAAGCGAGTATACTGAGAAATGGCTTTAAATATTTAAAAAATATCTTTACTCCAAGACATTCACAAGAAGTCATTACAAGAATGAGATGGTGTTTTAATGTAAGAGAGGCTTTAAAAGCAGAGGAAAGCCCCTGATATATCATTTGAAAGTTCTGATGATGTACAATAGGTTGGATCCAAACCTCCCAGTGACTGGTTATAAATCCAACCTTTCTGCAGTAGAAGTTCTAATTTACCAAATATATGCAAATCTGTTGCAAAAGGTGCTAAAGTGCAATGATTTTCTATCACTGCTGCCCTTCTGCTGTAGCATTTTAGATAAAAAGTTCTCCAGACAGGAGAAACAAGTGGTTTTACTGAGCTTGTTGACATAACCCCCCCCACAAAACAGACTAACTTTACTATTCATAAATTGCAAATGAATTATGGGAACATTTGCTATCTTGATTTCAGTAACAATGATGGTGACTCAATCCAGCAGGAAAGTAATTTGAATAGAATGTATGTCATGACTACAGCAGAAGAGACAGTTCATGGTAAACAGTTATTTGGTAGTATGAGCCTCTTCTGAAGTCAGCATTAATGGTTTTTTTCTTCTGTTTCTCCATTTGTTGTGCAAAGCTACTCATCTAATCACTTACATTGATTTATCTTAGCCTATGGATTATTTATTATACACCTATCACTCTTCCAATATTGCTACCTCAGCTATACTGATTTTATCTCTTCTACATGCTGCAAAATTCAAACTTTCTAGAGAGCTGGTCCCCACTCCATAATGAAAACTCACATATGTACATATGGGTGGCAATGTTCACATGCAGATATATTCAAACCATTTGTGAATGGGTCAATAGCATAGAGAGTTACAACCCAAATATCTGCATGGTCTTTGTTAAAATGGGTGACAAGGAGAAAGAAAAACTTGAGAAAAAATAATATCCATATATCCTCTTGAATTTTTTTGGTACTTACTATCTCCAGGTATCAGTATCCACCAATATCCATGAAATACGATTAGACCATATTTCTTATACTGTGATTTCTTTCTTTTGTTTGTTTCTTCACAAAATCCAGTGGATTCTGAACAAAGGGGCTTCTTCAGAAACCCATGGGGGAAAAAAAACTGTTCTAACAACCCTGTTTTTGCAGCTGTAGCTAGCCCTGATTTGCTCTGCTTTGCCTGGCTAGATGTGCAACCATACATACATGCAATTTATCCAATTTTAATAATTTACAACAGACTAGGGTGCTTGGAACATAACCATGATGATCCACAGGGGTGAACAAGATAGCTTATTCCCGTTTCTATGTTCTATTGCAATATTTAAAAGTAGGAGAGAGCTAATTTACAAGTGTATAGTCTGTTTTTATAAGGGAATTACCAAGGAGTTCTCAACCACATGTAGGCGAAAACCAGACTGAACATTATAACTGCAAACATTTCTGGTTTAAATTGACTCTTGACTGGATATTGACCATCTCCCCACCTCTCTGTACCTCTTCAATTCAATGAGATGTAGACAGCTCCAAAGCTCCATCTGCAGCTCTATAAGAACCCATTGTGATATCTCTCATTTCCATTTCTAAGTAGACTTGTCTGTGGCTTGATTGCCCTGAACCAAATTATCTGCTGTGCTCACTCTCCAGCCTTGAGACATCTCCACTGTGTGACACTGTTGGGAGGTGTCTTGTGCAGTCACCTGTGATCAAACCTGTGTGATCACCTGTGATCAATCAGGTGAAGCTGAGAAACGCTGTTTGCCTTTGTATATCTCACTTCAGAGATCCATCACCCACTTCTCTCCCTGTCATCTGGCCATTCTACCTGCTGGTTTCTTCTCAAACTGTGGGAACACAGACCATGGGTTGAGGACTGACATGCTCACCATTTGCAAATACTGCTACAAACCCTCTGAATTAGCAAGAGCCCCGGGATGAGCGTATGGAACAGCTGGAGTGAGCCCAGGGAAGTAAGGTGCACTCAGATGACACATACACCTGGGGAGTCTTTCTCAGCTCAACTGCACTGAAACATCTCAACCACAATCACATAATTCTAATCACAAAACACAGCACAAAAAGGAGATCTAGCTCATCTCTCCTGAAGGAGATACATCACTGTTCCAGAAAGGCCAAATAGCACAAAGAACTAGATGGGTTCACAATATGAATTAAAAAAAAAAGTCAAATACTGCCAGCACAAAGGCTTGTACTGCTGAAAAGCTATGTCTAGTGAGATTCAGGAGGTGACAAGATGCAGGAGGAATGCTACACCCAACCCAATATTCTGTACCTAGAATTTATTTCCATTCTCCAACTGTCACAGCTACTTTAAGAGATCATCTTCACCTCAGCCTGTAAAAAATAGTGTTATTAATATACTGCTATGAGGAACAACTCTTGTAGCAATATTTTGAAAATCCACTGTTTAATATTTTGGTATCGATTCTGGAATATTCGGCTTGGGTAGGAAAGACCTCACTTGAAAATCTTGTTCACTTTGAGAACTCTAAAATCCCCACATTCTCAAGAGAACTTTCTCAGGTTTTTTTTGCTTTGGTGGTTGTTTTTTGTTTTTTTTTTTTTTTGGTTTTTTTTTTGCAGTACCAACAGAATGTATGAACTTTAAAGTGTTTCATTTAAGAAAAATAAATCTACAGTAGAAAAAAATGCTGTAAAATTGCACAGAAAGATAAAACCTGCTTACTCTTCTCCTTCCCAGTTCATACCATCTAGTTTAAACCAGCAGTGAACTATTTTGAAATACGCTGGGCTTTAGCCAGCAGTTTAAATGAATATATGTGATTTAGTTCATATTTTCAGGCCCCTTTATTAAATACCTCCCAGTTCCATCTTGCCTAATATTTGATCCAGCAAGTTTAATGACCATTCCTTCATTAAACATTACAAGCTTTTTAAGACCTTGACAGTGCTGCATTTCATCCAATAACCTAGTGCTGCTACAAAGTCAACATTGTGTGCCAAGTTAATCCCTCGTGTCCACTAATTATGTCCAGTGCTGCAGCTCCTTGGGTGAGCCTGAATCAGTGGGGAAGTGCAGGATTTCCAGGCCAATGGGTTTGGCACTCCAGCTATATCTCATGTCTTGACACTAGATGTCAGCGAAGGGTAATTGTTGTCTCAATTTAGAGGCCAGCCTAGGTAGCTGCTAGCAACCTCTGTTAATGTTTTATAGCAAAGGTGAAGTATAGCTTAATACAAGCATCTGACATATATTACAATAAAAAAGGATATAGTTGTCTAGTGTTTTTAAAGTCAGTCATAAAAGATGAATAATGATGCAGTTTAAAGCTAAAAGACAGCTGCCAAGCTGAATGGCCATGATGGATGTCTAAACACCCCGTGTAGAGAAAACCTGTTCCCTAGAGACCACCATCCAAAAAATTAATTACTACGATTCAGCATCTTTAAATGTGCCACTTAATATACTGCCACCATAATTAAATTTCCAGCCCTGTGACCTTGAGACCATTTCCTGAGATAATAAATGAGATCAAGGTTTAATCGATGCAGATGCAAGTAGAAACTGTCCGAGGAAGCACAAAACCATCACAATGTAGTCAAGGTCAGGAAAGAAAAACCAAGTAAAGCTGCGAATCAACACTAATTGCTTTCTTATGATAAAAGATGTTTATTTTAATTTGCTTTATTTGCAAACAGTTCCATTGTGTACTCTCTGACAGCAGCTTTTAAACTCCAGCCACAGATGAAGTCAGTAGAGGGCATATTTGTCTCCTTGTAGATGAGCACTTTTTGTAGCAAGTGAAGCCATATTTGGCTTCACACTGAGATCTGATAGCCAAGCTCATCACATATCAAACAATACAGAGAAAAGAAACAACCGACTGCCTCAGGTACACTCCTTCCTCTCTGGTGCAAGAAACCAAACAAAAAGGAAGAGTGGGGTAGTGATATGGAGATGTGAGGGCTATTTTATGTCCTTTTTAAGTTGGAGTGACACAAAGGGTATGGGCTGACTTCTACTGTTGGACTTTACTAAAATGCAAAAGCAGATGCTGTATGTACATGTACACAGTGTCTGATAAATACAGAAATATTTGTGTATGTATATAGAACCACCAGAAATATATAACACCAACTATAATAGAGGACTTAGTATTTTGGCAGAGGGAAATATTATTTGGACTGTTATCCACTTAATGAGTAGAAGTGAAAGTCTCTGCAGCTGAGCCAAGTCTCCTTAATTGTATGCTCTTGGAGAAATTAGAATCAGCTGATGATGGGGGCATACACTAAACAAAAATACTGTAAATTTTTGAGACAGCCTTCTTTAGAGGTAGGTTTCCTTTAATTCCAACAAGTCTAGACTGGAAAAAAAGTTTGTGTCCTGACATGTAAACCCTCAGAACTTGAAGAAGCATAGAAGCTATCCGTAAGAGAACAGAGAGAGGAGACTGAAACAATGCAGACAATATACCTTTAAATAAGAGCACTTAGACATATAGTTTTGTAAAATAAGTATTAAACAACAATATCAATCTTGTCAACATTAAATAGATTCAATTATGACCACTGTAAATTCCAAGGTGGAACTGTATCTGATATAATAGAAATAACATCTATAAGTACCTCAAGCAAATCAGGGGGCCTGGTGTGATATACAGAACTCCAGTAGTGACAGGGAACTCCATACCACAAGGCCAGTGTACAAAAATTTGTACCGAAACCCAAAGAGGACAAAACAAGACAGTTAAATAACCATGAGGGATTAGAGAGTTCCAGTCCCAGAGGACTCTGCAGACAGGGGGACAGGGATGTAAAGAGGCTGCTGCCATGCAGCATTGACCCCCCAGAACGGTTGCAGGGATAACTCCTCAGGCTGTGTTCCCTGAGCACGCCGGTCACAAGAGCGTGTCCTGCACACACCCAGCTGCCCGGGACTCCTGGGAATGTGGCTGTGCAAGGGGACATCCTGAAGGGGCACTGAGGGTGGTTAAGACAATTATCTTCTGGTTAAAACCCACCAACTACCCTTGAGAAGGGGAAAGTATTGGTAAAACGGCTGTCATGTCTACAAAGTGATGCAACAAATCACCTTGAGGACTCAAACCAGCCACAGCTCTAAAAGATAAGTAGTAGTAGCCTAGAAAAACAAACAGATTAACCAAACCCTCAAGGTATTACTGTCCCAGAATCAAGTCTTCTGGGGGATGGAGATAGTAGAATTTGACTTCACTGAGGCTGAGACAGTACTATACTGAAAAATAAATCCAACATTTGTTGAAACTTGCACTTGTTTCATCTTCAGTTGAATGCTGTTAAATTTGGATTCAAAATATCTGCTGAAGTTAACGCTTTCAGAATTTTGATGGACTTTTGTCTACATTCCTGTGTTGGTAGGTCAGCTAGGAAATTCTCTCTCCCTGACTTGAAACTTCCTCCTGTCATTCTGTATGTACCAGAAAGGCCTCTAGAGAATGAAAGTAAGTGGAAACAAAGTCTTTACTCTTATCTGACAGGCTGGTGCTGTAAATAATGCACTGTTCTAACACTGTTCCCAGGAAGTCTCATTGCATGACAAACACCACAGTCTGCCAACACTGGAAGTTCCCATCTTTTCTTATTGAAAAATCTATTTAGATGCATCAAGACAACCTGAAGGCTACTTCTGATAAGAACAATGGGCAGTTTTAAAGGAGAACAGGCAACATTTCAATTACAAATTTCTATTTTATTTTTAGCCTAATTTGGTCTCTTTGTGATAAACAAGATGTTTTACATATGCCTAGTAGTAATAATTGATAGTTCATGCTTCTGTGTGTTATACTTGTTAAAATATTTGCATTTAAAAGCAAAGTTGGACTTCTAGCTCTAGGCTATCTATGTGTCTTTCCTAAGGAGTCTCAACTAGAAGAAACATTTTGAATTATAATTGTCTTCCAAATCTCAAATTAAGAGAGACAGAACACTGTTAACCCTTCACTTAGATCACTTATCTATGTGAAAACACGATGTGATTTAGGAAAGTTGAGTAGAGACCTAGCAGATATTCTGGAATCACTTGATTCTCCCTGTATTCAATCACAAAAATTAGACAGATGAGTACAGATTACTTTGGCTGTCAAGAGCTGGAAGACAGGCCTCAGGTAATTACAGAATTAGAACATATGTATTTTATGAGGAGATCAATTTTACAGTTAAAAGTTTTATAGCCTGATTCAGAGAAGCAAATTACTTGAAATTTTGTAGAAAGTAGTAATAGATTATGAAAGAAGAGATCCTGTGTTCAAAACAGCTGCTGAACTACTCCCACAAGCTTTTATTACTTCCAAAAACTGTGTTGTATAGAATGCTTCCTGTATTGGATGTAGGGTACTTTACATTGTATGCATGACAGAAATACGAAATACAGCAATGCAAATCCAGTGTTTTTTACTGAGGGATCTATAAGAAAGAAATCTGTAAGATCTGAAGGACAGGATTTTCAAAGGTGACTTGTTACTTTGGGATGTGCATGGGGAAATATGAAGAGTACTCCTCGAGAGGCTGAGGATACAGAGACATCTGTCTCTGCTGCTCTTTCTCCTCAGGGGGACCACTCCTCACACTCCAGCACGGGGTCCTGCCCTAGAACACAGTCCTGCACAAACTTGTGCAGGTTTTCCCCGACTTCTGAATTAAATTATGTCCCATCCAGTGCTGCTGATAGGCTCAGCCTCTGCCAGCAGCGGATCCACCCTGGAGCTGGCTGGCATTGGCCCTGTCGGACATGAGGGAAGCTTCTGGCACCTCCTCATGGACACCACTGCTGAGCCTCCCAGTACCAAAGCCCTGCCAGAGAAACCAAATCTGTGCTAAACCTGACAGAGCTCTGCAGCTGCAGTAGCCCTGGCCCTCCCTCTTCCCTCCCACATGTATGCATTCTTTCAACAGATGTTGTGCCAAATCACACCTATTTTCATCTTTCCTGTTTATTTGCTCTTGCTCAGTAAAAAATCATATAGAGAAAAACTAAAAGTGCATATAAAAAATAAATGAGAATGAATTAACAGCCTAAAAGCGGCAAGTTGTCAAGTCCTTTCTTCAGTAGATACGTAAAATCATATTATTTTGTAAGATCATTTTGAGGTATACCAGAAAAAAAAATAGAGTAGATTAAATAATTTGCAATGTTATTCTTCGGTCAAGCAAAAGGATATCAGTATATATATATCAGGTACTATATCCAGCTGAGGGACTTGCCCACAGTGTCCCAATCAAAAAAATGGAGTTTTAATTAGCTTTGAAATACTTAACTGTCCTTGACAAATATGGGCACCAACATGTTTTGTTAGAGTAAGAGACTTTTTATTAATAGATTCCTGTTTCACGTTCTCCACTGAAGATGAGAGAACTAAGTGCTTACAGTGAAACAGTAGGGTGGCTTATTAAATCAATACACATCTGTTAGATAATGGGCTCTAAGTCAAGAATGTTATTCTGAAAACCTCTCAGCAAAATGCTGCTTGTTTGGCACTGTTTTCTTACAGCTATTCCCTCGTTGAAGAATCCCCTCCAGAGCTGACCATCTATTTTGCAGTGTTCAGTTCCTAACAAGTGTGTCCAAACATCTCTGCCAAATGGAAAGGATTCTCCAAAAATCCCAGACAATATTCTCAATTAAGTGACAGCAAGAGGCTGTAAAGTTTAAATCTCTTCATCCCACAACAGAAAGTTAAGGCCTTAAGAACACTAAGTAAGCTAAATACCTGTACCAGTTGCAATGTACTGTGAACTATTTGAAATATGACAAAATTAGACACAGATATATATCAGTACACAAATATAACATATTGTATTAAATATATATTATATAACACACATTCCTCAATTAAAAATACTTCGCTTGCATATCTGTTGGGACATGTGGCCCTTCGTGTGTCTGATCGACATCTCTCAGCTCAGGCAGCAGACACGGTTCCTAAGCATTCCACCTCTCTTACAAAGCCTCTCTTATAGAGTCACTTTCCAGGCTGTGTGTGCACTCTCATCTTTTGTCTGTCTTGCTTATTTTTGCTACAAACTGTGTGAGGCAAAAATTGCCCCGTGCAGTACCTATAGACTGCTCAGCAATTTCATTCAGAGTTCCTAGGATTGTTGTAATAAATCTGACTAAAATAATATTTACCCAGTTAGAGATGGGTAAACATTTTACTTTTATCATCCTAAAATAAGCACAGCTCAACTTGTAGCTGGTGTGTATTAATTCAGAATGGAACAGTAAAGAAATGTAAAAATTAACATATATTTAATGATGTAATTGTAATGAAAAGCAGCCTGTGAAAATACCAAAGCAAGATGCTCTGAAAAAATGGCAGAGAATGCAGAGATCAGCTTATGCTTGCGACACTTCACTCACCCATGGTATTTCCATGATAAGCACATTTTGGCTGCTTCTGTGATACTTGAATTCATGTTTTACAGCATGCAAATGTTTTTTCTGTAGTAGGAAAACATAAATGAAAAATGTACATATAAGGCTGTCATCTATTGACTCACCATGGTAATTCCTCACACAGGGGCTTCAGTGATAGCACTGAGCATGGGCAGAAAAAATAAGGAATGGCTGATGTTTGCACACTAAACAGTGTGAATCATAATGTGATATCAATATTAATCTATCCCTTATAAAATCTCAAGGCCTTTTTATTTAATGAATAAGATGCTGCACAACAATCATCTGTACTTTTCCAAATTAGCCACAAACCATCTGGTTTCTCTCCAATTACTTCATTTTTTTTTTCTGTATCTCTAAATGTTACTGACCTAAAAAGATTTCATCAAAGGCGGTAAGAATCCTAACCCCTCTAGCAACTATTAAATTGGTCCACTCTGTGTCCTGTGCTGACAAATCATTATACTCCAGAGCCTTACAATCCATGGTAGTATCTCAATTAGGGATAAAGATGAAGCAACAGTGTTCCAAATTCATCCATCCATCTAAATTTATTCTTAAATAAAACAAAAAATCAACATACAGGGATCCCTGGTTGGTCATTGCTAAGTTCACCCCTAACAAAATACTGTTTCTGCAGTAAACAAATCAAGTGGTATCAAAACAACTGTTTAAAGTTATGTAAAGTGTCCTGCCTAAGTTTAATGACATTGGAAACAGCATAGTCTTCCTTTTCCTTTTGTTTTCTTACACTTTGCATTGCACAAAGTCGCTTTTAATTTAATTTTAATTTTTTAACTTAATTTTTATTTTAGTTTAGAGTTTACCTTGGCAAGTACTATGCCTAATGAGTGAGGTCCGAGGTAACATATTCTGAAAGTCAGGGTATCCAGAAAACAATAGTGAAATGAGTGAAAAACACATCTGCAAAATTTTATTGATGTCTTTATTTTTGTTAACTGACCATCCTAGTATAGAGACAAGAATCCAGCTTGGCCCTTCCATTTCCAATGCTAAAGCTATTCCCAAAAATGTCATAAGGACCACAAAATGTATTACCTTTGGCACTAAAACACCAATATCATGTGCCAACTGTTCAAGAGATTTCAAGTAAACTTGGAAGTGAAATGAGATTTTTTTTTGTTGTTTTTTGTCTTTTAATAGGCAAATACACATGTGGCTGAGCTGAACAAAAATGACCAAACAATAGTTGGTCTGCTTTTGTATATTATTTGTATATTCTGCTTTTGTAACTATTCTCTTTTAAAGTCCAAATTTCATTGTGCTGGAAGTAGGCTCAGCAGAAGCTGTTGTGGAGAAATGGACCATGATTTGTGCCATTTCTGTAATTTTGATTTCCTGATTTTAGAAATCCAGTCTATCACAAGCAGCAGCCCCTAAATGGCTGTAATTACATAATCCTCAGTTAAGAAAAACAAGCAAGCCCATTTCTTTTCAGAACAGCACTTGAGATGACTCTAACTAAAAGAAAAAGAAAGGAAGGCAAAAAAGGCACAATTGCGGTGGGACCTGTGCCACCTGAGCAGGGAGTCTCTATGGAGGTATAATGAGCCCTTCCAACCTATGCAGGTTTCCTGGTGTGTGTGTCACTGGTACAATAGCACTTTTTTACCTTGTGGAATGATTTAGGGGAATAATGTTGAATACAGCTATGTTTTACTGCTAAATCATTTGGTACTTGCTGAAACAGTCAGGAAAATATCTGGCATTCTTTTTGCACTCCCTTTTATTAGAGCATGTGAACTTAAACTACAAGAAATTCTCCTTTAGGCAACAAACATTCTGATTTTTCTCTCTGGGATACTGTGAGCCAACCAGTAGAAAGCTACTTGCAATGACAGCTTTTCCACATTGCTTTGGCATCATCATCGTCTACTTGACTGGACTAAAACAATCATGATTTTAAACACAAAGTCAGCAGTGAATATTTACACTGTGGGTGTTAAGTACTGTAAACAGATCTCTGGCCTGACTCTCACCAGCTTCAGAGGCCATCGAAGCAGCCCTGATTCTGACTACCAAAATCCATCTGAATTACATCACTGTCTGTAAGGGAACAGGGTGATACCTACTGTGAAATGAATATTCCTGCCATATCAATCTTCTTAAATTTAGTATTTTATTATGACCCATGACTTCACTCACCTTTTGTACTGCTCTGTTTGGTTATAATTTTATCTATTAATCATGTTAATCCAATAGATTCTGACTTAATCAAATGCAAGTCAATTACTTCGTCAAATTATGTTTTTAATGAAAGACATTTTTTAAAGGTTGAAACCAATTAGGGATGTGTTTAGAGAAGTGTGGACAGCTTTAGACCATGGGAACATTTGCCTCTCCCCTGTGAAGGTAATTTTCATATCCACTTCCAGGTCAAGTAGTTTGAAGAACACTTCTGAACAGACACTAAACTAACAGCAGACAGTTGTGCCTGTGCACCCACCTAAAAAAATACTTGCATGCTGTGTCAGATCCTAGGAAATGATTAGGCTGGGTAGACTTTGAGGAAGAGGTCATGACTTGCCACATGAGAATTGAAATTAAGAGGAAGATTGCACTCTGAGCTCTGACTGGGAGAGGTTTCCTTGCTTCTGATGCCCCGACTTGCCTCAGTGGCATACAGTGTGCCATGTCACCAGTGCAACACACAGGACACCAAATGGCACTGTGAAGTTACACAATGTACTCACCTTGGAGAGAGAAAGTCATCCTTAATATCTGAGACTGACTCGGGTACCTGTGCTTGTATCTGTTTGGAAGGACAGGAATGTGGAAGTGCAGAGAACTGAGCAACTTAGGGATAAAATACCCTGACTTCATCGAGGGCAAAGTATTCAGCTCCTAGTCTTGTTTTCATTTAATGATCCATTACACATTTTCTTCTAAATCTGACCAGTTTTCAGCTTCCCCTCCCACCCCTTTTTTTGTTGATTTCATTTTCCAGGTGAGGCACTTGATAAACTTCATTAGAGCTTGAATTAGACCTTGGCAAGTATCAAACCTCAAAGGCTCCAAAACAGTAACATGAGTGATTGCATGAGGTTGGCAGGAAGGAAGGACCAGCTTCACACTTGTTCCTCTCTACTGTACATCTCATTTTTCCTTCTTACTGGGATATATCAAGCTGGTCTTCCATTCTATCTTAGAATATTCTGGTTTTCAATGCAAACATTTGATACATGATGCAATTATTCTGTTGTTGAAATGGAGGATGTCACTTAACTAAGGTCATTCAACACACAGTGAGCTTTTAAATGGTATTTTGTAGGTCCTAAGGAATTTTCTCTCTAGGATGAAATTTAAATATTTCAGCTTCAATTTATGCTATGCAGCTGACTCTCTCGTTGGAGAGTGGGACTGCTTTTATCCCCCTTTTATATATGCTTATTTATATAATTATATACAGAGGACTTGGAAGGCAACAGCTTTCCAGACTTCAAATTTGCACAGTGAAACAAACATTAGGAGTGTAGAAGACTCAGTCTAGTACTGAGTGACATAAAACACAAAATACATTTTGTCTGCAGATACACTTTATACCAAAGAGGAATATTTCAAAGAAACTAACCTTTATCACTTAAATTTGGCCTTTCACATTATTTTACTGACAAATATCTTACCAAAGAAGTAATCTCTAATTATATTACTAATCTCCAGTTTGAAGTAAATGAGCATATCTATACACATTGATTGGTATGGCTTTCCTGCACCAACTATGCAGTCATTTAATTACTGTGATTAGAATTAAAATAATTTGGGTTACAAAACTATTTTAATATTCTGAATTATTTTCCATAAAAATAGAATTGTTTTAATTTGCTGTTAATTGAATCTCAATAAATATTAAGTAACAGAGACACTTGATGCTTTTAAAAGAAATTATGCCAGTCAGCCAGAGCTTAAGTTTTCTCACAAAACTGATTGATGGCATGGAACGTAGTAAACAATCTATTTTCTACCTCCTAACAGCTACATGATGTCCTTGTTTCTTACAGTAACAGGATAGCCAATCCAATATTGACAAAGCATCACCAGGCTGGAGCCAAGCTGAGCTCACTCTCCATTTTTCTTTCTGGGCACATAAGCCTTGTGCTGCAGTGCAGGAACAGCCAGCCCAGAGCTGTCCTGGCAAAAAGGCAAAGCCCTCAGGGCACCCCAGAGCACCAGACTTGCACTGGCTGCATGAAAAAGCCACCTGAAAATGAAACTGGTCTGGGTCATTGTCAGGGTGCCCGAAGGACTGTGAAAGCCAAGTGTTTTCCTTACATCTGTACACACTTTTCTGGATTTGGACTGAAATGCACAAGGTGTTGGTTTTACACAAGATACTGGTTACCCAAGCACTCCCAGGAACTGTTGGTCATCTGCTGGACCAACAGTTGTGAGAGGAACCCTAAAACCTGGCAAGTTTTGCAAAATTTCTGAACAAAAAAATTATTTTCTCGAAGTTCCAAACAAAAAAATCCTTATGACCCAGGACTAAAGACGAAATCACGGTTAGCACAAAGCAAGAGAAAATAAAACTATCCAAAACGTCTGCAATTAACCTCAGGATTCTATAAAATCCAAGTATCCTGAAGATCTTTTGTGGAGCTTACACAAACTCATCATCTGAAAATACACATATGAAAGAAATTAAGTAAAAAAATGTTGTATATACATTAAATCACTGAATCACTATGTTTTGGAGAAGGGTGTTCTGTACAGCAAAGCCTCATGGAGCTTCCCTTCAAAGAAAACTAAATCTGTAAATAATCTTCAGCTCTGCATCATAGCAATTTTAGTTTATTTTGCAAGTGTACATCACATCACAGTGGTTCAGTACTTTGCCAGAACTACTGACAGAATTCTCTTCAGCCAGAATTAGATGCTTCTTAAGCTGTAACCACTGATTTACCTGAAGATTACCATGCATGTATATTTTTATATCATAAATTATATGGAATAGATATAGATAGAAAATAAAGACTATTATAGTCTATAATTAAAACAAGAATATCCTCAAGGCTTAACTGTCCAACACAGTGACCAAACAATAAATTTATTTATCAATTTTATGTAGCCATTTAAGTGCTGTTAGAGCTGGGTACAAATTTCTATAGGGTTGTCACATACCAAATCCACAGCAAATTCTGATTTTCGTAATCATTTTTAATTCTGCTGAACAATCCACCCTACTCCCAATCCTCAAGATCTTAATGATTATATTCTTCCTCCTGGAAGCCTTTTTGGCAGTTACAGTGACTGAAGAGTGTTGGCCTCTGTGTGGGACCTTGCAGTTTTAGCAGGTGTGAGATTAAGCAACTTTGATACTCAGTGCTGTGAAACTCACAGCCATACTTCTTCATCCTTCTGTTCACCAATTATCCTGAATTCTTCACAGTTCTAAGTTTTTTCTAACTAATACAGCTCCAGGATTTTTCCCACCCTTCCCCCTTCCACCATCCTTTTGTTTTAGGAATGTGCAGCCAGTTGATACTTCAGGTGATTGGGACACATGAAAAATGGAAAGTCTGCTTCAATATTGCCTATTAGTACTGCAGTACTTGAAGTCTCCCCAAATGATCCCCACTCTCATTTACATGACCTAGATAATTTTCCTGTCAACACTTTCAAACAGAAAGCAATGTCTAAATTTGAATGAACCCTCTCAGGCTCATTCCAAGCTGATTAGTGGGCTTGCATTAATATCCTAAAGTCGTTTCCCTTCACAAGTAACAGCTACGCAGCAAAAGCTCACCTGTGCTGGCTCCCTGGAGCTGGTCCTTGCTGCCCTTACAAATGACATCTGGGTGATTTTCTCTGGCACAAAGGGACACTTCCCTCCCTCTTTAACCCTGACTGGAGATAATTAAACCCCACCATTCTCTCGAGCCCCCGGTGATTTAGCACAAGAGTTTTGCATTTCCATCCGGACCTACTGGAGGAGCCAAGTGCCTGACTAATTTTGTGCATGTCAGTACATGAGTGTCTGAGCAGTTCCATTTACAACAGTCACACTACTTACATGCTTTGGATTAATTAGACATTTAAGACAGATTTGACAGTGATTACCATTAATTGCAACTGTAGTGACTTCCATGAGAGTTAGCATAAGTGCAAATGTCTCCTTCTTTATAAAAGTTTTTGCAATATTATCAACTCCAAACATACTGAAAAACGACAACTTAAATCAGTTAAAACAGTATTTTTGTTATCCTATATATTCTATATGAAATTTAATCTAGGACTGTACACAACATGACATTTTCCTTTAATTTCTGTAAAGGGCCATCTTTATTCAGCAAATGTGTGTGGTGGAGGCTCAATGAGGCGGAGATACAAGGAAGAAAATGCTGGGTTAATAATGATAAAAAGAGATTTGGACTTTTAGGAGTCAAGTCAATTTTCATCCTGATTGATCATAATCAAATACAATAATTGCCAGTTAAAATAGCACTCCAAGAGGACTCAGTGCTGTAAGGCAACATCAGAAAAGCTCAGCTTCAGCCACCATCAGTTAACAGGGCCACTTTCACAAAGTAAGGCTTTGTGTGAAATGGTTCTAAATCATGGGCAATCAAATATGAAAACAGGGAGTTACTCAGTTAGAGCAAGCCTGGGTATTAGGGCCTGACACTCCTGACAGTCCCATCACCGAGGGCCTGTGCACTCTAGGACAAGAAAAATACGGATGTGCCCTTTTAGGAAACCCCTAGAACAAGGTGTTAGTGTTTCTTCACTCTTCCTTTGAGCCTGATTTTGTGCCACAATATATCCACACTGAATGTTACAAAACATTACTGGCTGCACCTCGACTGCTATTCAGGCAGTTTTATACTGGCATTCAAAAATGATCAAATAAGTAGCTCAAGGAAGGAAGAATGTTGCACCTGCTTCTTTGAGAGTCTTTCCTCCTCATTTTTTCCTTTTTTTTTTTTTTTTTTCCTCCCACTAACCTGCTATACCGAAGTGATGTAAAATGTTTTGAGTTAGTAAACCTACTCCAGTGCCTTATTCAAACTTAACAAATAAGGGTTTTTTTAGAACAGCAATGAAAATTATCATTTCAAAATATGATAGCTAAGTGGTGAAGATACCGGTTTACATTATGACATATATACATCTATACAATATATAGTCATAGCTTGTCTCTGTTTGTTAGTGATTGTCTAAAATGTCCTTATCTTCAGAATCACATTTTCTAAAATAAATTCCAACCAGTATTGTTTATTTGATTAATTTATATTCAACTTGCCATACTATCAGTGAGAACACTATTCAAAAGTGTTCTATTTTTAAGTGTGATAATGAAAACACATCTTTCTAATGACTAAATGAAAAATTAAAAATAATTACATATATTACTTTATAGCTATTTATCCATAATTAAATCTATATCTTAGTGTCTCTGTGTATAGCTAAAAGACACAAGGAAATGAGAAATGTATAGTTTATCTATACACATAATAAAGGCAAAATAAATACAGGCTAGTCATTTTATATTATCCTTTTGATCTTAGGCTACCAGTGGAAGACAATCTTTTATTTATATTATGTGAGGTAAAATTTTGAAACAGGATCTTCTGTGTCTATCTTCCTGCTCACTTCATAATTAAGCCTGTAGGGCTGCATGGTTTAGTTTTTAATGCTGTTCTTGTCAATTTCTATTATCACTAATTTAAAGTTCACAGCTCCATATATCATAAAAATATGAGGGCTTAACAATTTATATATATAAAAAAAACCCAACAAACAACAANATTGAGAAAAAAAAATTGCCTTCATTAGTATGTTAGCCTTTTAAATTTAACTCCAAACTTGCTAACACAGTCAGTCCTACCAAGATCAGCTATGGCACTAACTATGAAGAAAAAGCATCTCTTATTTTACACAAAACATTACAAGGTCAGATCCGCGCCTTTCATCTCTTCCCACCTTCACCAGACTGAACAATAGGCAGCAACAATCCTGTGATATCCACAACTAATTTATCCAGCAAGAAGACAGGTAGCACTCTGAACCGCACTGCTGCCTGAATAGGTGCAGTAAATAAGCAGCTTAATGGTAGCCTTTCAGGCAGGAGGGCAACATATCACAGCATGGCATTTTTATAATCTTCTTGGCATGCCTACAGCCAGAGCACTGAGCTGAGCGTATGTTCCCTCTTCTGTCGGGCTGAGGATGCATGGAATCGTTAGATTGTGACACATTGTGCCTTAAAGCAAGTTTAACTGTTTTATATCCCCTCTGATCTACAGCTTTGTACATCTGTTAAGTTGTCTCTTAAACTTCAGTCAGCACATCTGTGGATCTGATCTTTCTGAAGCTCATTGCATGGCTTAGGTTTTGCTCAGTGTTTCTTTGTATCTGTCCAGTGTTTATTTGCAAGGAATACCCTTTGTGTTAGTGTACTTGCTGAGCTAGAGCAAGAGCCCACAGTTAAATCTACATGGGACATCTTCATCTGGCAAAAATGAATGGGACACTAGGAACTTATTCCAATAACTTGAATTATAAATTGGTGAAGTCAGTTCCCTTTTCTTTATGTCTGAGCAGAGGAAACTTCTTCTCCCCGCCTAAAATTCATTCTGCTCTAGAGGTGTAAAGGAGGCAGTTATTGGACCTTTCCCACGGAGAATACGGATACCCCCAGGAATGCTGATGAAATGGTGCCAATTGTGGATGGATGCACCAATTTGCAGGTGCACTGACCACCCCCTTATCCTCTGAAGGATGCTGGCAGGACTTCGGCTGCTGTGACCCGCTGACCAGCCTCAGCACTTTGTCCTCTGGCAGGAAGCAGCCCTTACCAGCCAGCATCCCCCAAAATTGCTGCACAGAGCCTGATGCAAGTACTGCTGCATGGCAGATTGTGCCAGCAAAGCAGAAATCCCTCTGAACCCTAGAAACAGTTGCACAATTCCTCTGCAAAGGAGTATATATCAGCCATAAAGGCAGCCTGGAGATCTCTCTACAAAGTCTCATGCTAAATATGTATTACACCACTGTTTTATTGTGCTACAACTCTGTGAAAAGTTATAAACTGCCCCTTATAAGCTGCTGACAGAAGCTTTTATTGAGCCAGCATCATCAGTGGATGTGTGCAAATAATTCTTGTCCTACCCCAGCAGTCAGTAAAGCTCAGTCCACGTGAGCAGATAGAAACCATGGCAAAGCTCTCACACCATGAGAGCCAGTCTGGCAAAATTTGAGTCAGACAAAATTAGTATGGGCAAAACCATGCCTACACTGACATCAGTGGCAGAATGCCCCATTACCTATTTAAGAAGTAAGAGAAATTCAAGTGTTAGATATCTGCTTACCCACAAAATGAATTTTTTGAGATACTACAGGGGAGATACTATAGGGGTACAGCTTTTAGTTACTATTCTGCCAAGGTATCAATGGAGACCACTACTAAGTGATCTACTAAATGGATAACTACCCACTAATATATATATATATATATATATATATATATATAAAGCTGCAGAAACTGCTTTTTGATTATTCTACCAGTTGGGATTTCAACTACTATTGTAAAAATATCTCTACTTCACACCTAGAGACCCAAGAACCGAACAGAAATAACTGTTCAGGTTAGACAAATGAGACCAAAAGCAAGTGTATAAGGAGGTGTGTGTTTCTCAGAATGACTTGGATGCAACAGTCCATTATCTAGAAGTGGCATATGCTGCTGGACAGAGCCATAAAGGAAAAGAGAGACTTCCACTGAGGCTTCCTCACCGAGATCCTTTTGTGCAGTTTGGCATCCTGACAAACATGAACGTNCAATTTATATATATAAAAAAAACCCAACAAACAACAACAACATGTTTTGTATTGAGGAGTTGTCTTAAGTTTTCCTGTGTGTTCTCCTGATGATTTCATTTCAAACAGTGCTGATTTATAGAGCACAAAGCTCTAATGACATGCACTTTCCTCCACACCTCCATATCTCCCCCATATATATATA
>VXBR01005794.1:413310-450187 GCA_013400215.1 Cisticola juncidis
TCACACCATGAGAGCCAGTCTGGCAAAATTTGAGTCAGACAAAATTAGTATGGGCAAAACCATGCCTACACTGACATCAGTGGCAGAATGCCCCATTACCTATTTAAGAAGTAAGAGAAATTCAAGTGTTAGATATCTGCTTACCCACAAAATGAATTTTTTGAGATACTACAGGGGAGATACTATAGGGGTACAGCTTTTAGTTACTATTCTGCCAAGGTATCAATGGAGACCACTACTAAGTGATCTACTAAATGGATAACTACCCACTAATATATATATATATATATATATATATATATAAAGCTGCAGAAACTGCTTTTTGATTATTCTACCAGTTGGGATTTCAACTACTATTGTAAAAATATCTCTACTTCACACCTAGAGACCCAAGAACCGAACAGAAATAACTGTTCAGGTTAGACAAATGAGACCAAAAGCAAGTGTATAAGGAGGTGTGTGTTTCTCAGAATGACTTGGATGCAACAGTCCATTATCTAGAAGTGGCATATGCTGCTGGACAGAGCCATAAAGGAAAAGAGAGACTTCCACTGAGGCTTCCTCACCGAGATCCTTTTGTGCAGTTTGGCATCCTGACAAACATGAACGTTTGATTTATCAGTGTTGCCTAATTGCTCAGAGATGTCACAACTACCTTTCCAACCCAGACTTTCAGCTGCCAGGTTTGTCTCTTTAAGCAACTCTTGTGCAGTTGTAGTTGCTCAGATGAGTTTCCTCTTTCTTCCCCTGTGACACCTTTCCTGCTCTCCCCAAAATGATCCCCTATGTTTATATATGATGAATTTTCCACAACAGTGAGAACAGACTTCTTAGTGCAGCATCATTACCCCTTTGCTTGGCACAGAAGTAGAAAAGAGCTTGTCTGAGCTGGCAACCATCAAGCTTTACAGTCTAACAAGTTCCACTACTATAATGAAAATCCAAAGACCTGGAAACAATATACAGAGCTTCCCTGACTAATTTTATTATGCAGACACACTTAATAGCTCCCGTTACAATCACATTTATAGCAGGAAAACAGTATTGGATTGTGACTATCACACTAAATCGACATGGATTATCAGTCATTAAAAAGGAACAAAATTAGCAGCAAGCAGCAATATTTTACACTTATCAAATCTACAGCTGGTCAAGGTTCATTACAATACTGTGCAATAAAGTCAGGAAGCATTGGCTCATTCTACAGAACATTTAAATCTCTATTGTATTTGTGTAGGATATAATTTCTGATAGCAATAAAGCCTAATAAAAGTTACACCCCGATGAATAAAGTGTTAATAAATTGACCCAAGACATTTAAATGGCTAATTATATTTGAGATAAAGGAGGATTCACATGTTTCTATAGATTGTTTGAAGCCGTACTCTAACCAGCTAACTATCCAACTACAGAATTATTTTATATAAATATATCTGCAATACAAAATATTAATTTTTCTAGCTCCTTTTTCAATAGATTAATAATTAATCAGAATTTCCTAACACATTTCCTATTCATCAAACGACTCATACCTCTCTTTAAAACGTCCGAGCTTTGCATAACTTAACTATTCCCTAGATTTGATTTTATTTAAAAGTATTTATCTCAACCATGTTTAGCTTTTCCATAGGCCATTTCTATAATAAAAGGGGTACTTCATTATAAAATACCAGTACTGGATTACAATGCTTACATGGTATATAAATAACAGACCAAACAAGCACTGGCCAGGTTTGGGTATTCCTTCAGGATAATTACTGTGATGGGCCTCCCAAGATCCTGAGCCTGACTAAAAAGCTGTCATCCTTTAAGTCTGAACCAAGAGTTAAGTAGACAATAATCCTACAGTTAATTCCTTATAAAAAGTGACCTTATAAATTCAGAAGTGCCCCCCTCATCTCTGGGTATCACAGGAGCAAACGCTCACACACATGCACAGCCCATGCGCCAGTGCCTGGGCAGGGCCAGAGCCCAGCCCTGCAGATGACACCAGCTCACACCGGCACCCAGAGAGCTGGGGGAGCAAGGAGGAACTGAGACAGAGATCCATGAACAGAACTGAGGGAGCAGTGGGGACTGGCTGAGTCTTGGCAAACACAAGGGACAAAACCAACCAGCAGCAGGTTACAGAGCAACCTCTTTGGTGTCACTGATTGCTTAAACTACGCCAGTACTTTGGAAAGCTTTGGTGATTTTACTTCTCCAAACCACATCAGAGACAACAGTTAAAGCAGTAACAGCCTCTAACATGAATGGAATTGCCCACTGGTATCACGGGTTTTCAGGGTGCTGGTTTCCAGATACTGAAGGAATAGTGACTTAGGTATGGAAAATTACTGGAGTGACAAAAAAGGGAGGCAAAATGAGTAACCCTGTCAAACTCTGTTAGTAGATACAAAATCTTTTGTTAGTGATCAGGATGAAAAGCAGCTAATAATATTTACCATTAAGAATGCTGTATATTTTTAAAAGGTATGAACACATGAATCACAGGTGGTTAAAATTTCATTTGCTACATTGCACTTACACAAACACACAATGAAGTACAAACACTTCACAAAGGCATTTGGCACTCTAGGTCTAAATCAGCTTACTAGCTATTGATTGCAATAGCTTGAGCTCCCAGGTCATACATCTCTTGTGTAACTGAAGGTTTAAGATCAGGTACAGGAGAGGCAACCACTCAAACTATAGTTACTGCTATACTGTTGCAATTCAATGCAAAAAGTCTGATTCTACATTCAAAAGCAAATCTTGCTTATCTTGCTGAGGAAATCACACTGTGTGAAACATGCAATTGATATTGCTGTTGTTAAATAAAATTTGAAGTGTCAATAGCTGCAAAACCAGTATTTACTTTTCCTCCTTTGATGTTTTTTCAAAATTCTGTACTAAAATCCCAAAAGCCTAAGGGTGTTTGTTCTTATTCAAAATAGCTTCAGTCTCATCAATGCACTACCTTAATTCCTTCCATGCTCAATTTCCTTCCTAAAAGATAGCTGCATTGTGTGCTTTTGAAATGGGTTTCCAAGCAGGTGTTTTCTTGGAAATGCAGTCCAAAGCAGAGAGCAGCAAGTGATCCTTCCTGGGAGCATTCTTCCTACTGGGAACACTGAGCAGGCACAGCAGTGGGGTCCACGCTGGAACCTGCAAGGTTGTCTTGGATGACTCTTCCTCAGTGCTCAACACAAATAGAAAGTTTTAACATAGGTGCCTTGACTCTGCTTCCCACTGACCATCTGCCTCTGGACCTCAATAACCCACTCCTCGTTTGTTTATTAGAGTACAAATACTTAAGGAAAGGATTTCGAGGCATCACTAAGAGGGTTGGGAACTTTGGGAATTACACATAACTATCTTCTATAGATAGAGTGGGAAAAAATATTTCCACTTTTCCCCAGGGCATGTAAACATGAAAACTGCACGGTGCTGATTGCCCTGAAGTACCCAGCTCCTCTGGGAGGCCTGGGAGAGGTTAAACATCTGCCTTCTCTACCGTCAGGAAAGGATCTCTAACTTCTCCAGCAGCATTAAACCATTAGACCTGCAATCTGTGTTACAGATGCTCTGCATAGTCCGGGTTCATCCCACCTGCACTTTGAGTATCTATCTCTATTTTCCCACATGAGCCTCTGTAAATAAGCAGCATGAGATCTTATCAAAACTTATTTCAAATATTGTGTATTTACCTGTTTTTCTTACTCCATGGTAGAATTTCCCTAGTTATTCAGGAAAGGCATGCTATGAAGGTTTAGGTTCCTTCTGTCATATTGACCTGCCTCAAGACAGCTTAATTCCAAGACAGCAGTTAAAGCTGTCAAATTCTTGAAAAGGCAACTAATTGAAAGTCACTGGAATTATTCATGGAATTTGCAAAAAAAGGTTGCACAATCTGTCCTTTCTCCAGCAAGCCATTTGATAGCCATCAGACTACAGCACTAGAGTAAACAAAAATCATGGTCTAGAAGCACAGCCCACAAACATGAAGGGAGAGTCCCATGAGAAGTAAAGGAATCATCTCAGGGAAGACACATCAGTTCAGTCCCTGAAAGGCAAAATGCAGTCACATTTATTCAAAGATGACTTTGATCTTTTCAGCTGAAGTGTTGTGAGGCTTTAATATTTTTCCTGAATATCAAAGTGTTTTCATTACAGCCTCATTCCTTGAACATGGAGACTGAGAACTTCAGCTTACAAAGACCTGTAGGTACTAGAATTTCAAACCATCCACTTGCACTTAAGTCAGTCCCTGGCAAATTCCAGGAGTTCTGAATGCTCAATTTATCCTCAGCCTTACTTATTTATTGTAGGTAGCTCTTCTCAGCAAGTGTACTACATAGCCATACTGAAAATATAAAATTAAAGATGAATATTTATGAGGTGAATTAATAATCCAGAAGTTTTCCTAAGTAACCATAGGGAGGGGGGAGAAAGAAAAAAATTCTAAAGACATGTTAAAACTATGCAACATAGTTTTGAATCTATAGAAAAAAATCTGTAGGAAAAAATCAATAGAAATGCAAAGAGAGGCACAATTAGATGTGAGGAAACTGCTCTCAATGGAAACAAGGAGCCAGCTTGCACTTCCTTCCGACTTAACCTGCTCACAAGCATCTGCCTCATCTTCACTGGCAGCTACTGCCACCTCGGCAGAAAGCAGGAATCCTTGTCTCACTGGAAAACATCTTGATGCAGTCTTGAGTCTGCAACTGGGCCTGTGTAGCTTGCTTTGTTTGTTGCTAGAGGACACATTCCTGACCTTTCTTGAAGACAAAGGGAGCTGCAGCTGAATGTCAGTTGGAAGACAGCAGATATCTGGTAACTTAAAAAGGTGTGCTCAGCCATAGAAGGGTTTTGCATGACCTGTCAGAGAAAAAGCACAGACAGCCCTCCAAACTGAAATCCAGCAAAAAGGAGAATTTCCTCCTGTGGAAATGCTGGCCCACAGTACAGCAGGAAGATGGATCCAGTACAGAACCAACATAGTGAAGCAAGAGAGCACAAATTTCTACAAAGTTCTGAACCAGAAATCCTCAGCTGCAGTCAGCTGGAATAACTCCACTGCTGAAAACAAGGTCTTTCCATATTTTTTTCTAGAAAACTCCTAAACCTGACTAACTTCAGAGAGGGCAGTTCATAGTAAAGAAGAGCCAGTGTTGTGGTGCTGCCCACTCTAGCACCAGCACAAGTCTCTTCTGAAAGGCAGATAAATCACACACAGCACCACCAGGATGGGCCTTGCTCCATGAACAAAGTCACAAAACACCAAGCACTACCTATGGGCCTTGGAACCAGGATGTTAGCAAGGGCCACTACAAACCACTGGATGCCAACTCTGACTGAAGACACTTAAGACACATCTTTTCTAACTTGCTTCATCTCTGGGGAGTCACGGATCATAGCTTAGAAACACAGAAGAGAAAACAAACAAACAAAAAAGCAGGAACAAAGAGATTAGTGAAAAACAAAAGTAGAGGATAATGAGTCAGAAAAAGGCGTAACAACTAAGTGTTATTCATAACACCTAATGCTGACCTGGTGAAAAATCAAATTAGAGCAGATAAAAAAAATCATAAATCAAACATGTACTAGCTAGGTAAAAACCTCCTTCAAATTATCATGAAATTAGAGGAAAAAATAGGGGACAAAGTGAAGTTTTTAATGGAAAAATATTTATGCAGATAAATGATTCCAGCTGCCAGTTTCCATCAGTTCCACCCATCCCATCTCTCTGCCATATTCCATCCCATCATCCTGAGATCCAAATACTGACTTGCACAGATCTGTCATGGATGTAATGCTGGTGCAAGAATATGTTATAATCTAGTGGCAGTTTAGAGAGAAATTATTCCTGCAAGTCACTGCTGGGAAATGGAAACCATGAGTTGTAAATATACACGCTGTCTTATCAGTAAGTTTCCAAGTAAAGGAACCCTTCTCAAATACTTACTTCCCTAATTAATCTAAATCTCACTCATTGGAAGACTGCTGCTTATTGCCTCTTTGGCATTCTTGCTTGCAGTTTTCTTTGGGTCTCTAAGTAGGAAGCAGACTGTGCAGAGACACAGAAATAATTTACTGAATTCTCAAGGACAGACAATTCTCCCAGATTAAACAACATTCACTCTCTGTCAGAAGCTCAGCTTCAAAATTGCCAAAGCATGAGGAGAATAAAGTGCTGCTTAGACCTTTCTGTGCATGACAGGATAAAACGCAAGACTTCTCTGCCTAAAGGAATCCAGATAATGAAATAATCTTTAATCTTTGTCCCTTCAAGGCACTCTCAACACCTGTTATCCTTGATACTGTCACAGGCAAAAAAAGTGTGTGGATTCATCTCAAGGCTGGTAATTATTTCAGCTAATTGCTCATTTGGATGTGGGGCGATTACCAACACTCCTTCAGGTGCAGCAGTAGCCACTTTTATCCTGGCTGATGTTTCACCAAGCAGGAGAGTTGCTGTTCCCCCATCTCTGTTCTTACAGGAAGATGAACTCCCATGCTACTTAAAATTACTGCAGTGAAACAGCCTGGCTGCCTGGTTAAACGCAAACCTTCAGCAATTCATTTTACAGTCAAACATCACTGAATTCATTCAGCCTGATTACACACAGCAGCAGCTCAGTGTTTGGTGTCTTTCTCAAGGAGTGTGTTTATCTGGTACTGCGTTTTCAAAGCACCCTTTAGTTCTATAAATAGGAACTAGACCTCAACAAACAAGTTTTGATTTTGTTTTTCTAAAATCAATGGTGGTTGCAGATCACAAACACTTGTGATAAACTGAAAGCAAACACAGTCTGGAATCAGGGATTTTGGTACAGCTCTGCAGAGGCACAGAAGTGGGGAAGTTCAGTTTTATAAGCACAAAGCTGCCAAGACAGTACCCTTTCTTTGTAACTTCAAAACTATTTCAGACAAAAAAAAATCCTTCCTAGGCCCTTCTTGGGGCTAAACCCAACCTGAGTTGTCATCTTGGTCTGCTGGAGAGCCCAGCCTGCTCTGCCTCTACTATGCCTTCAGTAAGTACTTTACCTCCATATTTATTTAGCCCAGACAAAAGTCAAGCAAGTACTTCCCAGCCTTCAGCCAGGGTGAAATTATCCAGCTGTGTTTTGGTATGGAAACTGCTCATTCCTCTCAGCTACTGATTTCTAATTCATGGCAGTTCAGGGCTGTGGAGACTCCAACACTACAGGTATTCAAAACTCGGCTTGACACAGGCATGAGTAACCCTATCCAGCTCTGAAATCAGCCCTGCTTCCAAAGATTCCTCTCAACTTAAATTATTATGTGTTTTTTTGTGTTTATTGGAGGAATTGGTATCACTGAAGGGGCACCTGCCCTTTTGCAAGGCACGGGTATAAATAAGGCAGTCGGTTGAAGGTCACAAGTCTCTCTAAGAGTGTGACTGCTGTGGGCAAAGGTGAGTGGGGGCAGGAACACCCAGTGGTCAGGCAGGGAAACCACTCACCAAGAAGCTGGGGTTCAGTCTGAACACAGCTACCACTCAGCAAAGGAAAGGCACCAGCAACACTGGTTCTGCTCAGCTTGAATTTCCATTCATGTGTCTGTACAAACAGCAGCATAGGTCCTTCAGCACTACTTTTCTCCACAGTAGGCCAAGCTTTTTAAAATGTATGTCTCATAAAGAGAAATAAAGAAACAGCATATTCCTCATTTCTGAGAGAAATCTCCTTAAGGATTCCTTCAAAATAATAATCAAAATATTTTTTACTTGGAAGTAGGAAAAAAACAGACTATTTTTATTTATTTAGTTGTCTTTAGTTTTCTAAATGTTAAATTACATAAAAATACAGTATCATATAAACCAATCATTTCAGTGCACAATATAGCACATTGCTTTGATTTTTCTTTTTAGTACTCACCACTCAGAGACTGCTTCAGGTTCTTAAATAATTGGGAAGACAATTGTAGCCTCTCAGATTCCAGTGGTCATTAGCAGCTAAAGATCCTAAAGAGCTGCACTGCTCCAAGCAGCAGAGTGGTTTTATACTCTTAAAGAGGCAATTAATACCTCTGTATTGTTTTGTTCTCATCAGTTGGAGAACGGTCTGTGCTTTAGCAGAGGGCATTATTTATGGTCTAGTTTGCTACCGAGTGGGATTCTTTGCTGACCGATTGATGTCTTCTGACATGTCTGACACAGGAGGGACACAATATTGGAAAGAGAGAGGTAGCAAATTGTCCATTCTTTGAGAGTCACCAATCAGCAGCACAATCCCTCATCATTAGCTTCAGTGCCACATTCTCTACAGCATCTAGTTTTGCCTGGAAGATAAATGTACAAGGGTGGGATTTTTTTATACTATATTTAGGCAATTAATATTATACCACCACGTGTGTCTCCCTCAGGACATGATCTAAAAAATGAACTCTGCTCTCTCCATATTTCCAGCACACATTCTGACAACATCACAGGAATTTCACTTTTTTTCTGTTTATTGTCTACTATAGATTCACTGCCATTGGTCCTCTGGCTGTTCTTCCCATAATACTGAACACAGTTATTTATCTACTGTAATGGTTCTGCTCTTCTAATTGTTCTTCATCTGTTAGCTGGTCAGACTGGAGTGAATTGTGGCCGCTGCCACCTGTATCTGACTCTTTGCTGTAGGAAATTCTCTCCCACCAAATAGTGCCAAGAGTGTTCCTAGGCACCCTCAATCTCACCCCTTAATTATTATCCTTATTCTGGTCCACTTTCTGCTCCTCTGCTCCTGCAGAAGTACCTAGAGCTGCACAAAGAAAAGCCCCACTTCATCCTTCCTTGGCAGGAGACCTGCTTTCTCTTTTCTGATCTCACATGTACAGATATCACGGGCTCCCAGTTCCAGTGCCTCCCTGTTCCTTGCCTTCCATTTCCATTAGCCAGCCAGAAGGACTTGCTGGGATCCAATCTCCCAGTAGAATGCTGTATTTTCTCTGTATCTCACCACAGGAATTGTCCCTTTTGTCTTCTTCAGCTGTCAAAGATTTGATTGGTATCTTCAAGGTTCTTCAACCTGGTCTGTCTCTGGATATTCCCTTCCTCCTGTGCGCTCAGTGTTAATCAGATACACTGACCAAGGCAGCCCAGGAACACAGGGGCTGCAGGCAAATGCTACAACTTTGCTCATCTTTAACATGATGTTTTATTTATTTATTTATTTATTTTATTTATTTAGCATGTTTTTTTTTTTTTTTATTTAGCATGATGTATAACACCGTTACAAGCAGTAACCACACACTCCTGATTCCACAGGAAGGGTTTGAACAACAGATGTCCCACATTCCTGCTCCCACTATTTCCAAAATAGACTCACAGATACATTGTGATGGTGTTAATATTTCGAAACTGTTTGTAGCAACAATCACAGTAAGATGATTTAAGCAGGTATTTTCAAAATTTCAAGGGGCTTATTTTACTTGAACTGTCACACCTTAGTAATTCAAACTTCCAGCTTGCCAAACTCAGGTACCTTCTTTCTTTCCATAGAGCAACATGGTCTTTCTCTCCCTGGATAGATCTCTTTCCCTCAACTTAAACCTTTTTTTCTATTCCTGGCCAGCATATAAACAAAAATCTAGAACTACTGGATTAACAGTGAGACTGTCTATATTACTTTGCTGCCTCCTCTGGAAATATTAGATATGGAGATGAATCTAAGATCATAATTACATAGCAGCAACAGTAAAAGAGGCAGCGCTTGAACTGACTGCTTTAATTAACTAATAGTATTATCTAATTTGCTAATATTTTGAACCCAAAGTTTTCTGTTAGCCACTGCCAAACTCATAATCCAGAGGAAAACTGTCCATTTAAAAACATCTGTGTTGTACACCTTTGTAAATGAGAATACTGAAAACCTCATGCCCTGCAACTTGTAAACGTGATACTCTGGCATTACAGAGTGAAAATACTTGACAGCTTTAATGTGTCCTTTTCCAGTGTAATGACTTGGTGCTTAAAAACGAATCTTTTTCTACTACATGATCCCTCAGCTCCTAACAGAAGATTTCAGCTCATTTTACAACACATGATAAAGCATCTTCCTTGTTATAATGCGACAATGGCACTACTGAGCACAACAATTTGAGCATGAATGTGCCACTGCAAGACAGAAAAAATCTGAAGAGGCAATTCCACCTAGAACTATGCAGCAAATGTGTAAGAAAGAGGAAGAAGAATGATTAAAGATGCATTAGCACAGTCTGACAAACAAGGCCCTCGAGAAAAGAACCCTTGGTCCTCTGGTAAAAGGGGAGCAGCAGAGGTGATTTGAGTGAGACACAACCAAAGAATCTGAGTGGGTCTAACAAAGGCTCCCATTTTGAAATACTTGAGATGAAAATGTGTCTGCTCAGACGAAGTAAATTCTAAACAATCTCACTACAAAATATATCACTTCTGAAAAGCTTTTTAAGTCTAGAAAAAAACCCTCTCTTTTCCTAATTACCCAGCCCAAGTATTAAATTTGGCTTTTGGAATAACCAAAAATATGTTACACATGACCCAGATACTTTCATTTCAAATAAATTAACATACAACAAACGGGTTCAATGTCTCATGCTAGCTCATAACACACCACTTCTCCTGCAACTTGTGTGTTTCGTCTCAACTCCTGGTCGGGAAAAACCCAACCACAAACACCAGCAGTTAGTGAGATTTTGATTCAGCTCAGGTCAGACCCCTAATAATTAATGTGCCCTTGGCGAGAAGCAGCTGCTTGGATCTTTTCTTTTGGTATGGACTGCTCTTGCCTTACAAAGTACCTTTAGAGAGATTGCCCCAAGGAAAATATAAGTAAAGCCATATCTGTATTTGACACTTTAAACCTCCTTTTTTTTATCTTAGTTCTCCCATACACTACTTTCAATAAATAAACACCACATTGAATCTCCTCTGCTAGGCAGACTAAGTAATTTTCTGTTTTGCAAAACTGCAGGAGGACCCACATGTGGCCTCATAAAATGACTGGTCCCTTAACCTCTATCCGTGTGATGGAGCATTACAACCACCTGTACACTGGTTCCTAACAGATTTGGTTACAGCCTTATTACTGTTTGACAGCCTTAATTTAAGTCTCTGGATTTCCAGGAAGGAATACATTACTGATTGCTGAACCAAGTTAACCAGTCCTCCACAGTCTCAAAATGAAATTAAGACTTATTAAGATTCAAATTGGGAAAGACACCTGCTTTAAAAACATAATCTGATGAGTCTCTATACCACCTTTTTTTTTTTAAACTCACATTTTACATCTGATTTGATGTTTGCAAATTGCCACATTAAGTTATCACTTGCTTTGGCACAGTGCATGGACCCTTCAAAACAGTAAAAAATACTTATATACACAAGGATGAAATAATTCTATTTTACACCAAATGCAGTATTTCAGCTTTTGTAAATCTGAAAATCTTCTTGCCCCTTCAGTAAATCAGCACTGTGCACAAAGCCAAGTGCCCCCTCTGTACAGGGCAGAAGATCTGTGCAGATTGCCAGCCCCAGTTATTAGTAAGTTCTGCATGGTTCACTCGTGTTTCCTACAGAATTAGCTTGGAAGAGTGTGGGAGATTTCAGGAGTGATGAACCACCACAGCTCCCCTGCTTCTGCTGCAGTGGATGAATGCCCAGTACCCTGGCATGTCTCACAGGGACCCATGACCAAACTGAGCAGGATATTCCTGAGGGAACTCTTCATTAAATCCCAGCCATTTATAACACTAACTCATTACAAGAAATAATTACCATAGCAACCACTGCACACCATGCCTTTGCTGGCACCAACAGTGAGTCTTCTGTAGGGAGAAAGAGGGAGGAAAACGACTCAAAACAAAAACTTCTACAGAGGTTTGGCATAGTCAACAACTAGATGATGGTTCCCTGCATTTTATTTATCAGAAGACCATATCCTATATTAAGGGTACTGTTTCAAATAAGCAGCCAACATTTTAGAATTTAGAAATACCACACAATATGTCAACATTTCACACAGCATTGTAGCAAAGCCCTTTGGTGCTTTTACATACAACAGCACTTTACATACTGCAATCCTTCTGATCTCCCTCCGAATGCCAAGGCAAGCTGGGCTGCAGCTGAAGATGTGAGGAACCTGGTGTTGTTTGGTTTTTTCTCTGTGTCAGAATGCCAATGTAATTCCCATTTGAACCCAGCCACTCAAAAGACATTTAATTGTGATTTGTCCCAGTTCCTCAGAGGACCCCATCACAGAAAACAGAACATAATTTCTCATCCATAAAAATGGAAGTGGCACTGCCCTAACTGCTTGATTGCAAACATACTGTAGGCTGTGACATCCTTAGATTCTCAAAGCAGTGGAATCACACAACAGACGACAAATACAGATGCAGAACCAGGGCCAAGAATATCTTACAAAAGACAGACTGGGGGAGTTCAGCTCTTCCCCAGCATGAAAAACAGAAGCAGAGATGCACTGGGGACAGCTCAGTTGCCTTAAGCTACCTGAGCCAACATCATCAGAGAAGCCTTTATGCTCCTACAGAACTCACCAAGAGCTTTTTTCATTATCCCCCAAGGCTGAAATCTGTTTCCACTGGTCAGGATTTCAAAGACTGCAAGACCAGCTGTGCAAGGCCAAACTCTAATACTTTGTGAGATATCTAATGTGTGCAAAGAGACCTAGACAACTTTAGCTAGCCAGTTACGATTCCATCTGCTGTTTTTAATGTCTAGTTATCACAGAACAGGGAACAAGGCCTGGGATTTGTGAGGACTGTGTTTGTCATCTGCACAGAGTGGAACTGCCCAGGTAAAGGTTGTCCAGCCTGTTCAAACACATTCTTGTACTTTGCAATTGTGAGGCTTAGCAAAATAATTCTGGAATTTCTGGCCTCTGAAGGCCTGGAAAAGTGTGTTTCATTGGGAAGTTTTACAATACCAATTATAGATTCCAAAGAGCAATAAGGCAAGAGGTTCTGCCCCCTTCTGAGCTCCTCCCATTTGTTAAGCTTTCTCTTCCTTTCTAAAGGAAAAAATCACCATTATTTTACTTTACAGGATTAAAAAAAGCAAGAAAGTGAAACCCTGGGGGCTGGGAGACTTGGACTTTAAAGGACTCTGTAATGAACTGTTTCATGGTAGTTAATCACTTTAATCGTGCTTCCTTTCCTCAATAAAAGTTTCCCTGTCTGTACTCTCCAAGCGATCTCCAATCCTCCTCTAATACAATGCCCAGAGGGTTAGAGTGTGATCCAGCTCTGGAACACTGGCCTGAGCAAAGGGCAAAAATCCCTTATTCTTCAGGCTGGTTCTTTTCTGAATTCATTCCAGAATTACCCCCACAATTTAACTCCAGTACCATGCTTGTACTATCAGTTACAACAGACTCTTACTGTATTGTTCTTCAGTCATTAGCTTTCCACTTTATATCTGGGTTTATACTTGCGTTTCTCAAATGCATTATTTAAAAAAAAAACAACTTTGGATAAAAACTGGATTTCTTTCATGACTGTAACTCTTTAATTTGGAAAAATAAGCTTGGGATAAAAAAAAAAACAAACCAGAAATAGGGATTTGAGACCCACTGCAATGGTTTGGGGAAATGGGAGAAAGAAAGGAGAAAATGTGTCGTGAGTTTTGATCTTCTGTCTTGTTGTCAGAGATGACAGTCCCAGTAAAGTGCTGCATGCACCTACACAACCCTGATTATCAGTGCTTTTCTGCAATGGGAACAAGGATTCCTGTCAGTAATGGGGCTCATTGACCTCTTTTGGCATCTGTCTGACTCCCCTTCTGCAGTGCTTGGTTTGTACACAGCACAGAGCACAAGCTTTCAGGCATTCCTCAGTGTTAACAAATTATTAACACTGATGATGTTCAGTGATTATCTGAGAGGTTCCTATTTTCAAAATAGTTTCTTTCAAACTATGTATGCCTTCAGTCCTACTTTGAATACAACTTTTAGTTTATTATCCCAGTGGAATAAGTGCATCTCTTTGTCCACATTGAAAAGAGGCCATTTCTCTCCAAACACTGTAAAATTTCTGTTCACACTGAAATAAACACTAAAACTTAGAGCAATGTCTTCGCCTCCACAACCCCTTCCTCCCTCCACATTTGCTTCTTGAAAACTACTAACAATAAATGTAAAAGTAATCCTAGTTTTTATTTGAAGCTATCCCAGCTTTAAAAGAACCTTCCAAATATGATTGAGGCTATGATTTAAACCCATAGGTAACCCCTGAAATCTGCTTTGAATAGCAACAAATGCCTAACAAGATCTTGAGCGCTTGCAGCGAAGAAATCTAATCTCTGAACTCCTAAAGGTCAAGATTTACTGCCTGGTAACATGGCTCAAGTGTAAATGCTCTGTAATGCTACAGCAGGTGATTGCTTTGCTCTCTAGACAGTGTCAATTTTGCCCAAGTAGCAGCAGATGTGTCTAGCATTAAGCCAGAAAGGTGTCAAGGGCCCTTCTTGAACAGAACTGCTTCTCAGAGAAACTGGTCCTAAAGCCCTAGTCTATTAAGACCATACCCAAAAGACAGATGTTTAAACCTTAAAGGATGCTGGAGAATCAAGGTGCTTTAGAGTGCTAATATTTCAGACTCCCATATCCTGGGAGAAGAAATTCTCTTGTGATACAAGCACACATCATCAAATAAAAAAGCACACACATCCTCCACTGTACAAGCCTGCCAGGGCCGCTAAAGTAACTTACAACAGAAAAGTATGTGGCTCTGAATATTCTTTGTTCCAAACTTCTTCCTCCTGAATTTCCTCAGTGAGGTGCTGCCATGGTGTCACAGTTACTGTCACAATTCTCCCACCGGGGTGCTCCTGCATCCCCTGGCTCCCTTACCCAGGCCATTTATGCCCGCTACCCATAGCAGCTATAAAATCCTAAATCTACTTTTTGAAATCATTCATCATTGCTCTGACCTCTCCAAGCTACGGAGACACAACAATTAAAGATTTTGTTACACTAAATACTACCTATTTTGTTATGATGCATTCTAAGTCCAAGAATAAGAAGATACGGAAAGCACCTTCCATTTGCAAATAAAGACCTGTAATCTGCAGAGTCTGCAGAGGAGCCAGTGCACTTTAGTTCTACTTATGTAAAAGAAGCAACACAAAATGATTCCAAAAGCAGCAGGGCAAGTTCCTCACACACTTTCCCCTATCATACTCCAATACTTGTAGCTGCAGGCTGAACCCTTTCCCAGAAGATTCTATCCAGGTGATAAAAGTTGATAGCCCTTCCCACCTTGGTGCTGCCTGGCATAGATGCCCCAAAGGCCTCAGGAAACACAAAGCAGGCCCACCGTGTTTCTCATGTCTACAGTCTCTAAAGAATATTCATGGAGAACTTTAGGACAGCTTGAGGGTCAGCTAAAACCAAGGACAGCCTTGCCCACGAGTCTGAATTTGGTCTCACTCGCATTTCAAAAACAGGTCAGTGAAGACAAAGAGGGAATGCAGGATGAATTCTCAGGGTATTGCTGAGGACAAGTTTTCCTCCCATGCCTTGGTGTGGACAGATGGTACTTCTGAAAGAGAGGATTCTGCCTGAGCTGAGCAATATGGAAACAACTTGGCCGTCAAAATGGAACTCAGTCTGTTGAACTGGAATTTAAGAGGAATATTCTCTACTTGTTACAGAGATTAAGTTGCCCTAGATAACTAGAGTTTTCTGTTTTTCCTCCAAGAACATTTAGAAAAGGTTTTCATAGAATTCAGACATGATTAACAAGTATTCTGACAACTGTGTAATTACCCAATGTGTATTCCAACAGATCTAGCCCATTCTCTGACTTCATCCAGCTGAGAATTCTGTGCACTTCACATAATACAGTTTCTTGGATGGGGTTGCTTTGCGTTGCAATTCCTGTCTGGGTGCTTTCTGCTGACTTTGCATACACACACTTCGCGTCTGTAACTTATCTGTAGATCTTTAAGATACCTAGTAGGTTTTACACACCAGTTCTGCATGGGAATCAGTATTACAGTGACTGAGGTCTTTACAGAAACATTGTTTCTGCAAGCCTGAAGCTTGATTTCGGGCTTCCCAAGAGCAGAAAATAATTTCTCCCTCAAATTAAACTTTTCATGGAGGGCAGTAAGCAGCCTTCAGAAAAAGCTCTGACAGACTCTGTTTATGTGCAGAAGTCATACTGCGACAACTTTAAAAAATCAATGTAAAATCCTAGTGCAATCAATAGAGTTTGAAGTTAACTACATTGGCTGAGTTTCTGGCTTTAAATCACACGAGTAATTTCACTAGTGCTACCAGAGTAGGCATTCCTGCCAGACCTCACTGGGAGCTCACTCACCTATATCATTTGAAGTAATCCTTTTGCAGTCTTATTTATGGATGCATGGCAAGCACGACGCCATCCAGCCCCATGCTGGGCATGCTGTCATTAAGCACTGAATGGCAGCAAATGCAATTTAACTTCTCTGAACAGCATCATTTGGAATAGTCCCAGGAAAACCCAGCATAAAACTAATTTCTAGCTGCATCAGATATGTAAGTATTTACAGAGCTCTTTGTAAACATACTGTAATTAAAAACATTTAATAGAGAACAAACCCACTTTACCATATGGCAAGTCATCTTCAGTTAAGGCAAGAGAGCCTTAGTGTCTGACAAAGAGGGCAAGGGGGACAGACTGTAAATTCCAAAGAGTTGACAGAACAGGGGCCCCCAAAATAGCTTATCTATGTTGGAATTATGACAATGACATAGAAAAAGTAGCCCCAGGCCTCAAATCTTTGCCATGGGATACAAAGACACCTGTAAAAATCCCTGTGTAGGACCAACATATCTTACATGAAAAATAATTGCTTCAAACAGCAGGAAGTGCAAGGTGCAGCATTATCCCAGAATATCCCAACCTGTTAGTGTTGTCAAGAACTGCATCAGGAGATTAATCTCCATCTACACAAGGCTTTCTCTCAAGTTAAAAATTCACATACAAAGTTGGCATGAGGGGAAAAGGCTGACAGTGGAATGGAAGATACACCTGATTCCTGCAGCAAGACTCTTAAGAGTCCTCCTTCAGGATACATTTGGTACAAGATGCTAAAAAGATGACTCAGAAGATTTAACCAAACTCTTGAAATTGCTCAGAAACACAGATTTTTTTTTCCAAACAAAGTATAGATTTGATTTTTTTTAAAGATAGAAATTTGACGTGGCAGCTTAAAGAAAATAAATATTCCTCTTCATTTGCTACCAGGTTGTGTGTTGGAGTGCCCCTGAGTGACCCTAGCTTTTCAAACCAGGTCACATACAAGCTGAGAACAGGTTTTCAGGGAGGAGATGGGTTATTTGTCATTCCCTGAAAACTGCTAATGAACAGCAATACCTAAAATGATAGAAATCCTTGGCCCTTGATTGCCACAGTACAAAGTAGCTTGGAGACCAGAGCAGCCGCAGCTACAGCAGCAACAACTCTCCCTCTGTGCCACAGAAAGCAAGGGCTGCTCTGCAGGAAGGGATCCCCAGCAGTACCAGGGTCCAGTCCCCTTCCAGAGCTCCCTGTGACAGGAGTTCAGAGATCACCTGGGTCAGACTCCAGCAGGAATGGCCAATGCTTTGCAGAAAGGGCTGTAAAATGCACAGACAGAACCACAAGAACTGGGACAGGCAGTGCCTAAGCCAACAGAGGGAGAGGCCACCTCACTTCATCCCCATACCGGCCTGCTCTAGGGGAATTTGTGAATTGCAGGGAAGCACATCTGAATGTGCTCAGAGCGAGGCTTGGCACAGCCAAGAACACCCCTCCAGAAGCCCAGCTTAGAACCTGCAGTGGTCCTGGTGATCAGAGGTACCTGTACAAAGTCCATTTTTTATATATTACACAATGTCAGGGTTGTCAGATGGCTCAGAAACACCTGAGTGGTCTTCTCTGGATTAAATGCTTTCATAACAGGTTGAAGTTGAGTGACATTTTTAAGCTCCTAAGTGAACCAGTATGCAAAACTAATGAGATCATAAATTTTTTCCTCTGGTTAATGTACTAGGTGGAGGATGGAGAGCAGAGAGAGGCAGGAAGATGAGAGGCTGCCCAAACACATGAGGCTGATTAAATTAATTTAATCTGCAAAAAGAATAAGACCCACAGAAGCAGAGCCATTATTCACTGGGCTACAGTATCCCCGCTGAGGATACGGCCTTCAGCTGCTCTGCCTGCCCAGGGTCTAGACTAACCCAGTGCTTTTAAAGTTACAGCAAGAAACTGAAACACAGGCTTGTTGAACAAGAAAGCCTCATCTCTTTTTCTTTTAAGATTCAGTAAAATAATAAGCTGCTGTTGCAACCAAATAACTGCAATTTTCTGTGTATCTTGGTAAAGAAACAGGGACAGTCTGGCAGTGGCTGTCACTTCAGGGGGGCCAGGTTACACATGTGCACCACCTGAATGGTTGATCCCACAAGTGCAGCAAACAAAATGCACAGAACAAAAAGCAGAACCTTATACCTGGTCCCTGTTAGCAGATATCACACATCAACAGAGTGAAGAAAAAGCAGATAGATAAAGAAAACTACTCAGAGCAATGCTTCAGCTACTGTGTTAGTTATAGTAACCATGTATATGAGAGCATGAGACCATCTCTGTGAAAATTCTTGCTGGTTTTAGTCCTCACAACTCTCATTTGAGATGAGTGATTGGCATTCTCCAACCAAAGGTACTGTTTTGATTATATATACATACACAGACCAACTTACCAAAATTAAACCTATGCATATTAAATTGCTTATTATGAAAATGCTTTTAAAAGAATAGTATTTTATCTTAGTAAAAAATTAGCTGTGTGCAAACTAACTGCTTATTTCAAAATTCAAGTTAAGTAAGCATAAACCTTGGTGCATTTGTGAAAAGGCCTCCACCAAAATCCTGTCTTTTCCTGGAGGCAGAAGTACCAAGCACTGCCAGATGGGGAATGGACTGGCATTGCACAAGCTGTGTTGCAGCTGCTGGGAAACAGGCACATGCAGGCACTTCATGATCTCTCTGCCTTGTAACTTAGCTTGGAAACTCAGCAGCCCTTGGAAACCCTGAGTGCCCCAGTTGCGACTTTCTTTACTCGTTTAGGGATTCCTCCCTTCTCACCAGTCACAGAATAAAGTACATCTTAAGCATGATGCAATTGTGGTGTTATTCACATGGTGCTTGGGGAAGATGATGAGGGTTTGGGTTTACCAGAACTTCAGACATGTAAGATAAACACAGGATGAGCAAATTCCATGTTTGTTTTTTCCCCAAATATTCCAGTATAGGCTCATGCTAATTAAAGTGGACACAGTCACATTTACTCACTGCAACTTTATCTTTTTGTGCTCCTTCCTTAGGGACAATCAAGGTAACAAGTCACAATGAAGCTGGAATTCCCAGCCAACCTGAACTGAACACTCAGCCCTGTAAGTCTGATCACAAGAACTGCTTTTCTGAATCCCTTTCAACAGATTTGTAACACTTCCTATATTTCCTATATTTCTGTACAAATTTCTTCTTTCCTTTTCCCAGCTCAGCACTGAAAGAGCACCACACAACACTGTTCAGCTGCTGCTTCTTTCCCTGTTGGTTAACACTGCTTTGAGTTTCACATGCACAAGGTTTGTGTCTCAAATTCATAACTGAGACAGAGAAAGTCCACTGCCTGACAGGCAATCCCTAAGCACAGGAAACCAGATCAGTCCCAAATTCTCTGTGAATTCTGCTAAATAGGATACAGATCTCAGCTCCAGACTGTGTCTCAAATCCTACTTTTTCTTTTAAAAACCCAAGACATTTGCATTTTTTTCATAGTGAAGTTTGTTTTCAGAGGATTACACTGAAAAACACAAGGTCCTCAGCCTTGTGGGCAGTTCTTAAGAGACTAAGTCAAAGCAATAATGTTAAGGAAACAAGATTTTCCAGGGGATAAAGTCATACTGTAACATACTCTGTTGATGGATGGTATTTGCTAGCCTTCACTTCCCCCACCACCCAACAGATAGCATTTCACATTCTTCACACTGACCTAATTCTTACCCTAAGCACACCTTTTTCCCTGATAACACCTAAATTCTTACATTGTTCACCTGCAGATCATCCCTTTGCCTTGTGCTGTGCACCACTGGCTATTAGGGAATGGAGACCAGCCTATTTCTATTATAGTCTTGGATTTGAATTACACAAGTGTTATAACTCCCAGCATGCGACCACAACTGAAATGAGCTAGGCCTTAATTAAACAGAGGGTGAAGCTCATTGTTTAATTAAACAGATGTAAGTGCCTAATCATTCAACTATTCCAAGCATACACTGCATATCATTTAATCTCCCCACCCACACAATGAAGGCACAGCTCTAAGACTGCACTGCAATCAAACTATTTCAAATAAGCCAGCTCATGCTTTTAACACAAAAAAGAAATTTCCAATGACTGGATAAACATGTAAAAGAAGAGTGAATGTGAATTGACTGAGAGAGCCATTTCCAGTACAGTGTGTGTGAAATGAGAATCTCTCTGTGGTGCAGCACACCCGCACCTCTTGATTTTTCTGACTTACAGAGGTCACACTATGAAAGGCTTTACAACACCGTGAATGCCTTTCGAACAACACTCCTGCAACGTGTTGTAGATCCTTGTTTGGGCAAAGAGGATGAATTTTCCTCAGAACACTTCCAGAAAGCCTGGGCTGTGTGTGCTCACATCCAGGCAATGCCTCTATGAGAGGCACCAACCTACAGCACTGCAGACTCTGCCCGCTGTGTTCCAGGGGAGAGGTCTGGCAGCAGAGGAGGGAAATACTTTCCTACAGATCCTTTTTGTGTGGCAGTCATAAGATTGCTTCTTGCTGGAGCAAAAGTTTAGCTGAAAGTTTGCTGCATGGAGGGAAAATCAAAATTGATACGTTAGGCAGTCAGCTTTTTACTCAAACCTAACAGATCCAATTGTTTATGAGGAGAGCAGAGGGACAGAGATTGACTGATTTCTCCAGATGCCTCAAGCCAACTGACAAAACCAGGATGGATTCCAGAATGGATTAGAAACCATCATCAGGGAGTCTGAATTATGTTTAGCAGTGAAAGGAGCCTAAGACAGCAGTAGAGAAGTTGTAGGTACATTCCATATTCGATAGGAGAGTCACCACAAAAGGACCCCCCTAACTTTGTGTCCAACCACTTGTTGCCATCCCTTGTCCCAGTGGCTGCTGTCCTCTCAGGCTGCACTGTGGCATGCACAGAGGGTGACAGTGGGACAGAAAGAGCAGTCCCTTGTGTCCCTCATCCAGTGATTTCAAAGTCAAACCTGTGGTGTCAGTTCATATTCCAGCTACAGAGCATTTGTCACCTGGATCAGGTTTGGCTGAAAATAAGTCACTGGCCTAGACCAGTAAAGCACAGGGAAAGTGAAAAAATGAGGAAGGAGTTAGGGATTGGGTTGGTTTTGTGAAAAAAATCCATGGAGACTTAAGAATGTACATCAGATTATTGTTATCATTACTTCAAATGGCAGCTAATTGTTAATTATTTAAAAGTGAACAGTCAAGTTAATTTCTGCAATGCTGTTCAGAGGACAGAGGAGACAGCAGCCTCACCACAGCAGGAACAAGAAACAAAAGCAGAAGAAAAAGAACTTAGATGAGCTTTACCCAAAGGTTCCACAGTGCAAACCTGCCTGTGCCCAGCACTAGCATCTTCACCTGAAGGCTCAGGTACTCGCAGCCAGGAAAAGCTGTAACAATGAGATAAACATGTGGAGTGTTCACTGCTTCCTGACAAGGGAGACAGGATCAGGCCTTTCCAAGGGAACAGAAGTCATTTATAGTACCAAGCCCGTGGCCTGACACAGCCAGGATGTCTCTACAATCCAGCAGTGAGCAAAGCAGGCAACCCCACACGGGGAGAATGTGCCAGGATTGATCACCCCTGCAGGAAGGAGTCCTTTATACTCTTATTGCCCAGGTAAGCAGCCCAGACTTCAGCCCTTACAAGTGTCTGAAAATTGTCTGAACTTTTACAGGTACCCAGCTATGAAGTTGATTACTAAGAGAGCACAAGGCACACTTGCAGCAATTACTTTTCTGAAACTGCACATCAGGTGGGAAATAAAAACATGGAAACTGTTACATGAGGGAGAACCAAAGACATTTGAAAACAAATTGTTCCAGCTCAGCTTTTCTGTTCCTCGGTAGTAACAGGGTCATACTTGCTGGCATGTGTCTTTCCACAAGAGACCAAATAATTTTAGATAGGTTTCAAAATGAACACTACAATGCAATCATGTAGGGTTTCTTCCCTTATGTATTTCTTTCGTAGGGAAAAAAATGTACCAGGAGAGAATTATTCCACAATGGTAAATTTGCAGTCTTTGCCTTGGGTGTTTTTGCAGACTGTAAAATAAAAAGAAAACCAGAAATTTGAACTTGCTATCAGGCAGTGCTAACGAATGACCCTGTGCTGCCAGTAATGCTGCACAGCGACAGGATTCCTGTTGTTAAACTTGATGAGCAGCAGCCTCGCTGAGGAACACGTAACAACGGTGAACTTTCCACAAAGACACTTTGCTTCCCATAGATCTCCATACATAACCTTTACTGGTCTCAATAGGATCATTACATCCATTAGACTGTGGACTCAGCACTGCTTTAGCTCTTAAGTTAATACAACTGAGACTTTTTTTTTACTTTCCTATTGGGAAGTAGCATGTGCAATTTTAGTGATTTCTTAGATCATTCTATAAGTAAATCAAATATTCTTTCAAGCCTAGTTATCAAAATTGTGTCCTTTGATACTACATCCTCCATCAAACTGCAGTAATCCAGATCAACACATTTTAAACCTCCGCTATCTCTCCTAATATCATTCTAGCAGATAGAGTAATTAAATTTGTACATTTTTTTAAGTCCTACTCAATAAATCTGAATAAATTAACAACGCATTACTAAGGCTGCTACATTAAATTTGCATAGTGCATTTAATGAATATGCAACTGCAAGTGAAAAGGTCTGCTACTGTGAACCTTCCACATTAGCATAACTACTTCCAGCATGTTTCTTAAATAATGCACTCATTTGCACATCACTGACTTGGCTAATTCTGACTTCAGTCAGGGTAGCCTTGTAATTAAGACTCTTGCTTTAATTTTTAATGAAGTTTATGTTACATCAATCCTGACAGTAATGAGGGGACATGGAAACAAAAAGGCTGCTAATAATTAAATTCACAAACCAGTTTGAGGGATAATAATTCCTGAGGAGAAATTACATGACTAATTATTAATTAAATATTCATACTATTGCAGGGCCATCTCCCTTAACTGCTCCTTCTTGTTGGTAATAATGCTGAGATGTGGATGCCTCCTGCAACCATTCTGATTTTAAGGTCTTTGGTTAATTTTAGTGCACCATTAATCAATATGACACAAAAAATAAAATTGCTTTAATTGGTATCACTTTATTGTTTCTAAATATTACTACAGTTGGTTTAGTTGTGTAGAATTAATCTAGTTGGTCGGTGCTCATTTTATGGCAACATAAATCCAGTTTATATCCATAAACTTCTAATGGCAGGACAACTTGACCTTTTTTTGTAACATTACTGTTTACAGATAATTACACCAACTCTTTAAAAGGTTGTTTAATAGCTTTGCATTCATCATAGTAAAATGAAAAACATGCATATTATTTAACTCCAGACTGTTCTAAGAAGATCTCAAAGACCCTAATTTACCCCTGCTGAAAAGTAAGCAATATTAATTTGTGTATTTTTAAGAAATCTATGAGAGCTTTTCCTGAAATGCCTACAAACAGATCAAAAGTGTTTGTGTATGGATCTCTATCATCTTTCACACATTTTAAATGACATATAACAGAGTGACAGCCCTTCAATGACATCTTTCACAGGAAGAAAGATGTGGGTGTGTGGCTTTTCTATCACACAGGTCTTGAATTGATAGTTTTCCAATCTCTCATACACAGATACCATAAATTCACATAGGAATAGAATGATTAATCCTAATTTATGTCAGCATTTCTATCAGACAGGATTCTGCTTACTGAAAGTGTCATCATAAGCCTTTAGGATTACATGTTTACTAAAAGAAGTCCAGTTTGTAGGAAAGTTTAGCAGGAGGAATGAAATTCCTTAAATGAGGCTTATTAGCCACCAGACTCAGTTGGACTATGAATTTGTTTTAAAGTGTATGTTGGTGCTTTAAAGAGAGAGTATTCTGCATAGCGTAAAATCAATTCTCAAATTATTAAAGAGACATAAAGCATGTCCTTTTATCCTGAAGGGGTATTTGGAAATTCTGAACCAGGGCAAACATTTCATTTTTCTAATAACTCAAACCAGTTGATTCATCAAAGTGAAACAAGTCCATCACCATACACGGGGCAATGATTCCCTTTAGCAAGCACTTGTCACATTACTACAATCTGACAGGTTTGTAGGGCATTATTACTAGCTCTGATTTGTACCAATCTATCCCTTTTACTAAATCTTAAAAATCTTTTTAACTTTTCTTTCTTCCTCTACTCTCTTAAACTAACACCTGAAGGCAATTTAAATATACCACTCCATAATGAAATAGCACTTTCATTCTCTCTAGAATTAAGATGTCATTATCAACCATCTGTTCCTGGTCCTGCTCCCTATTTCTTCCATCAAAGAAATAATTCCAGGCACGAAACACCTCATTGGAGCAACAATCACCTGAAACTGCTGGAGTGCTGCAATATGAGGGTGGGCCCAGCTTGCAGGGGAAACAGTAACTGAAGAAACTTTTTTCAGGTGTCACTTTTATGCAGCAGGTGAGAAGAATTCCTACTGGGTCTTTCTCCCCATTCCTTGTCTCTACAAGCAGCTGCTGTGCTCTGAGAGTGCAATATCTGGGACACAGGACCAAAGGCATCTGAAGAGTCCCTCAGGTCAAAGCCCCAGTTTGAGGATGGAAGATACAGGGCTCATACTGAGCCATCTCGGTGGAATTCTGTGGATTCTGAACTAGGATTTGATGGTAGCAGCCAGAAAAACACAACTGCAGCTGTGCTTCTCCAAACACCACCAAAATGAAGCTGTATGCAAAATTTGACATGATTTCCTTTGACAAATCAATCATCCTTCTGCAACAGGATAACCAACCCGTGGGAGGGAGAATCAAAAAGGAAAGGCAAACTTCATGGATTGAGGTAAGAATGGTTTACTAACTAAAACATAATAGACTATAATAATGATAACAAAAAGGAGGGCTAGAGAGAAATAAAACTCAAGAGAAAGAGCTGATATACAGAACAGTGCTCACCACCCACTGCCTGACTCTGAGCAGCAATGGGCACTCCCCATTTGTGTATGACATTGCACACCTTGGAGCATCCCTTTGGCCAGTCCAGGTCAGCTCTCCCAGCTGTGCCCCCACCCCACATCCTGTGTACTCTGTGCTCACTGCAGAGCATGAGGCACTGCACAGTCCTTGATTTAGTGTGGACATCACTCAGCAACAACTCAAACATCAGTGTGTTATGAACATTACTGTTGTACTGAGCCCAAAGCACAGCACTGTACCAGCTACTAAGAAGGAAATGCACTCTCTATGAGCCAAAACCACGACAAGAGTGAACTTTAAAACAGGTAGAAAATCACCCTTGAGAGCAAATCCTGGTCTAGTGTGTCAAACTCCACTGCTAGGTCGGGCTCTCCGTGCTTCCCTCCTGCATTACAATCAATCCACACTTTCACTACTCACTTGGATGACAGAACAGCATGCCTATGAATCTGCTCCAAGGTGAGAAGGGTTGGGAATGTTCTCAAGGAACAGAACTCAAAGTAGTTTTACCAGATTAAAAAAGCATGTTGACTGAATGGAAATAAGCCCAGAGAAAGACAACCAGATATAATATAACATTAGAGCAAGCAAATCCCATTGGGAAAAACTGAAACAACTGGGGTTCTGTTTGTCCCATAAAAGAGGTTTCTCACAGGACAGAACAAGGCTGTGGCTAAGGAAATTATTTTTCCAGACATCCATGATGATGGTGATAAGAAAAACTAGTCATGTACTTCAGCAGGAAAATTAAATATTGGCATTAGCATTGGAATATGTTATGCATCTTAATTATCTAGGTTCAAAAGCAGTGTAGACAAGAATCACTCAGGAATGACTTTTGTAGGGCTGATCCAGATTTAGGAGAGAAGACAAGCTACGTGTCTTCTTTGGCTATCCCAGTCCTGATTCTAGAATGAGTTCAGTTTTATGCAAAAGCTGTGGCTGTGTATGAGCCTGAGCACCACAGCTAGAAATCCATTAGCGTGACTAAATAACTGCTAACAGAAACTTGAGGTCATTTTTGGGGATTCAGAGGAATTACAGTGTTTAGGTCTTCAGCTCCCTAAGAAGATAAAATTATAGATGCTGAATAGAAGATTGCAGACCACTCACAGTAGACATGGAAGTGAAAAGGATGAGAGAGAGTTGGAATCAAAGGAAGGGACTGAGGAAGGGCTAGGAAGCAAAAACTTCCTTGTGAACAGGACACAAAGAGGGCCAAGTATTGCTTGGTGTCTCTGTTCCTTCTCTCTTCTTTTATGGCATTCACCTCAGAAAGTGAGCCTCTCGAGGTGAAGACAAAGTAAAATTCCAAGCAGCTCCCACCTTACACTGCTGTGGGCTGCAGTGGCTCAGTGCTCCTGGGGCAGAAGCATTCACTGCCTGGGCACGAGATGCACCTGTAAATGCAGAATTGATCTGTGCAGATCCCTCAGATCTCCTCAGATCCCAAGCCTGGCCTCTGTTGAGTTTGCCAGCAAAAATGTGACTGAGGTGATCACCAGTACTTCCCTTCTCTACTCAAAATATGTATGTTTTAAAATATTCTTAGGATATTTTTGGAACAGGTTTGGCTTAAAGTGTGAAAAAAAAAAAAAGAATGCTTCAACTGACTCTTTGTTCTCCAGCTAATTCTATTTACATGAAAGGAAGAATATTTGCATCTTCTTAAAATAAGAAGATGCAAATATTGAATTTTGAGACAGTTTGCATGGTTTGATTTTGTGGCATTTGTTTGGGGTTTTTTTTTTTTTTTTTTTTTTTTTTTGGTTGGTTGGTTGGGTTTTTTTTGTTTTTAACTTGAGCTCTCTTCTCCCAACCACACCTCCATTAAAAAGAGCAGTTTTTGGAAAAAATCATTTCCACAAAAATACCTTCCAACACACCAAACATGTACATTAAATGCAATTTATCTACTAGAAAGAAAATGTTTAGGCAAAAGTCCCCGTGCTGGTTTTCCTGCACTGTTCAGCTAAAGTTGAGTGCATTTGTTAGAGTGCACTCTAACAGATATCCATACAAAAATGGATTTGAAGTTAGCACTGTTCTACTGTTGGGCAGGAGTCAAGCAGGAGAATATTTCTAATGTAAGATGGGCAGCAACAAATGCTCCATCAGACTTCCAGCACAAAGAAGAGGCAAAGCAAAGGGAATCTAACAATGCCAGACAGCACCAGTCACATCCCCAAATCCCAGCTGGACTGGTTCGGTCTGGAATAGAGTTAATTCACTTCACAGCAGCTGTGCAGTGCTGGGTTTTGGATTTGTCACCAAACAGTGCTGATATCACACAGATGTTTCAGCTCCTGCTGGGCAGAGCCTTCACACTGGCCAGGCTTTCTCCATTTCTCCCTCTGCCCCTGCAGTGAGGGGGCTGGGGGCGGGCAAGAGGCTGGGAGGGGACACAGCCAGGACAGCTGACCCCAGGTGACTCAAGAGACGTTCCAGAGTGATGGCACCTGTGTTCCCAAGTCACAACTACATGTGAGGACACCCTGCTTCCCTGGAAACAGCTAAACATGTGCCTGATGACAGGAAGTAGTGAATGCATCCTTTACTTTGTGTCATTTGCTTGGGCAGCTTTTGCTTGACCTATTAAATTGTCTTCACCTCAACCCACAAACTCTCTCACTTCTGTCCTTCCAATGGACTCCCCCACCCCACTGGGGGGCAGTGGCTGTGGGTGCCAGGCTGCCTGCTGGGGCTAAGCCATGACACCAAATCTGCATTTTGGCCTTGCACAGACCTGCCTTTATCCTGCTGGTGTCCCTAGCTCTGCAGCACAGCTGGCTGATCAAGTTTTTCAGTCTGCTTTTACAAGAGCTACAGTCCATCCCTCCATGCAAAACTGCAAAGACTTTTAACCCCCAATACACCAATTTCAGGTGCCACTGCCACTCCTCCCACATACTGACATAAAATCCCAATCTTGCAGTTCACTTTCTCACCCTACAGAACAGGTTCTAGTCTACTGTGTCCCAAACACCTCTTCTGCCACAATTTGGGTCCTTAGCAAGCATAAAATAATGCTCTCCAACAGTGTCTTTGCTCACTGCAGACTCTGATACCGTCTGATAATGATAATTCAGTTTCCACTGATGAATTCCACAGTACTTTCTTTGTTGTTAGGATTGAATAGTTTAAACACTTAATGACAATAAATGCAGATTTACTCACATAGTGTCTTCCCATTGTTCAAGATCCACAGTTTCAGTGAGTGTTCCCAACACTGAATTTATTTTTCAAAACTAGAACAAAAAAAATAATCCCAGGATCAAGTGCAATGAGCACTCTAAATCCACACAAGGAGCTCATGGTTTCCAAGGGGACCTACATTAGTAGAGAAACCTGTTTGTAGCCTGCAAGATGCAGATACTATTTTATAAATATAGCTTGAGTTTTACTTTTTCAATCAGCAAAGCAGAATTTTCATCATACTTTCTATGAACACGTTTTTGAGTTTTGTTTTTATAATTACAACAACACAATGATGGGAATTTCTTTTACCCTTCAACATCATGAACTAGTCAGATGAGAACTTTGTATTGCATAATACATGATGCCCTGCCTTACATGTGATATGCTGTACAAAAATCTTAGACTAATTGTGAAAGACTACTGTTACAAAATATTCTCATCACTGGCGTGTTTAATTGAGCTCCTGAGAGGCAGTATCAGTAAGACTTAGGGATAAATAACTGGTAGTCCCATTGGTCTCACCAAGAATCCATTGATGTTTCATAAATCCTAGTCAGTACAAATCTAATTGAGTTACCATGCTGAATTAGCTTACATCTAAATGGCATTCATGTCTACAAATGGAATAATTAGAGGCTAGAAAATGGGATATATGAAGTGCTATCCCAAGTGACAACAGCAAGACATTTGTATTCATTCAATCAACTGCTTTAAAAAAGCAGATGCAATACTTGATTTGGGGTTGATGACGAGACAGTGTTATTGAGTCTAGCAATGATATTAGACAGAGAATGTTAACTGCTTCTTCACATCCATCTATTTATGTTTATTCTAAGAGATCCTTCACTTTGATTCTTTCAGGTTTTGCTTTAGGATACAAAGTCATTACATGACTACCATGACTACAGACTCCCTATTTTATATCTAGGGTAATGAAATCGGCTACACTCATTAGTGCTCTTCTTTCCACTACTAGAATTCTAAGATGAATAGAAAATAAATCAATAAATAACAGAGCTTCAAAAAGAACTTTCAAAGCTACTAATATTTTTAGCCTCAGTACTGAAGGAGTCTTTTTAGACAGAATAAAGCAAATAGGACTGTTAATTTTGTCACCTTGCTTAGCCACTTTGTTCTGTGTACTAAATTAAATAAGATACTGTTACAGTCCCACTGGAGTCCAGTGTCACCCTGCCAGTGATACCCAGCATTACACACTGACATTTATCAGATGCCACTGGTTGGCTGGTTCAGGCTTAGTTAAATACCATCCAGTTTTCAGGACAAATATAAAACATGGCTATCTCAAACTGAATATAAAACCGATTAAATTAGGATGAATCTTGGCAATGCTGGATAACGGATTCCTTTAATTCTGAAAGTAGTCTAATTTGCATGCATATTTTATTTATTACACCAATTAAGTTTTGCAAATAGTTTGCAATGAGGTCCCTATGACCTAATAATTCACAATTACTCCTGGGATATCCTGCCCACTTTAGCATGTTTTGAATAATATTGCTATCTCCTTGAGAAAAAGAATGCATTTTTTACATGATGAATTTATTAAGAGTGCACACACCTCTTTCTTAACCAATTTTACTCTAGACAGGGTTACTGGAGCTACTTCATAGACCTTTGTGGTGTTGGTTAATGAATGCTTTCCCTCATCTTCCTCTCTTTTCACATACTCGTCTCCTAAGCTCTTGTGGAAATCCCACGTATATACAGTCTAGATGAGCACTCCAGGTGGTAACACAATATAAATGAATAATAACCATTTGAAGCTGCCAGAAAGAGACTCTTCCTCCTTTAGCATGAATTAATGGAGAATAGTTGAAAATGGACATTGCGGGGCAAACTTATTACAGTCTAACCTCCCCAAGACCAGCAAACTTACTTCAGATTTATCCTGCAGAATTTAACTTCTAAAAAACTGCGTCAGAAAATAAAAAGTTGATAGTTACTGGAATCTATTCAAATAATGACAAGTTACATTGACTTAGTTTATAAAAACAAAGTATCATTTAGATTGCTTTGCTTTAGAGAGCTTTATAAGGAATTTTAAATGAGCACAGAGTGTGAGAAAGTGGGTTTTTTTGGTACAGTGTTCAATCAAGCATTGGCATTTCCTTGTACTTCACATATATGGCTTCTTCCCTTAAAGCATTCATCTAGTAACGTGCATTTATATATTTTAATTCCATTACAAATAAACAAAACTCCTCTAAGAAAGAAAACTTGTAGCTGGCAAAAACAGTTATGGAAGATTATATATTTGCTAAAAAATAAAAGCAAAAAACCCAAATCAAGCTTATTTTTCATATGACTTTCACATACAAACTCGAATATCTGACTGTTTTTGGAGAAGATTATTTCTACAGGAGTAGAAATCTGCTCAAAAGAAGTGCAATAGAACGTAACTTTCTTTTTAATCTATCTATACATAGTGATAGGGATCATCTTGGTATTCCTACATTTTTTGGACACACTCAGATGAATCCCAAAATCCAATATGCCATAGTGAAAAGCCCATTTTCCCGTGTCCTTTCAGTCCTCTGGCTACCAGGCGCTCTCCAACTCTCGAGCACGGGGGAAGGAAAGGCCGGGTTCCCTCTGCCCACCAGCAGCAGGGCTGGAGCTGCCTGCCCGCTGCGCTCGGCTGAGGGAGCCTCCCTTGGGACTCCCTCGGCTTTGGTGGGATCAGCTCTGCTCAATACAACACTGAACACACGCTGTTCTTTCCCCACGCTAAGGGCTCCCCAATACTTGTGAGCACATCTCAGCTGTCTGCACACAGCATCGGCCTTTTGTCAGAGCGCACACACCTCGCTCCTCCCACGGCAGGTGGAGTTCCCTCTCGGAGCGGTTCGCACCCCCTCACTGCTCTCACTGCACGCAGCTCCCTCATATCAAAGTGCTCAGCACTGCACTCCTACAGCCAGGCCCTGCCCTCACACGGTGAAACCTCGTCTGGTCCTCTGTGCACAGCGAGGGCAACACCCGCAGCTCTCACACTCCAGATCTACCCAAAAACAGCTGAAATCCTTCCCACCGCTGCCTTACACCACTGCTGGCTCCTGCTGAGCCTTTGCAGTGACCCACCGAGTTTCCTGTCCCATCATGGCTGATCATCACCTTTTCCTCAGCCATTCCTGTAAGTAATCTCAGTTCAGATTACTTGCCCAGCAAAATGGCTTCATTGGCACCTTTGCTAACACCTTTAAATACTTTTAATGGCGACTATTAATTGTCTGACGTTCTTCTTGATAAAGTGCACTGGGCAATGTCAGCAGTAAAATGAACAATTCCCAGTCAAACAGCTACAGGGGAAAATGGTTGTACTTTTAATTTTTTGTTTGTTTGTTTTAAGTAGCTATTTCCTTACCCCCAGCGAACAGTTTCTGAAGGGAATGCTGCGAAAGGCCTACATATGGCTTAGCTTAGAGTGGGACGTAGCTTAGAGGACATCAGAATGAAGGAGCGAGATCCACATTTTGGTCTACAGAAATTTGTTTTAAACAAGTGGGACCTGTGCTCATGTGCATGAGAAAATAATCCAAACCTGCAAAAACATACAGAATAAAAGCCTCTTATGCAGCATAACTCTCAAGTGCCTGGATTCACTGGAGCAATGAGGACTGAAACTGAATCCCTCCTCAGATGAGGGATGTAATGAAAGATCCTACAAAACAGGCTTAAAACAAAGCATGTTTACAATAGTCATAAGCATAATAGGTAATAACCACAAACTACATAATATTCCAGCTCTTTGAGGTCTTTCTATTTTAATTCTGTGCAATTTCATTAACCCCCTTGCAAGGAGATGTGCTTGAAGGAACTCTATAATATAGGTCATTTTTAGTAGACATTTATATTCCGTTGTTAATTGGCGAAGCAAGGAGGAACGAAATAGCCTGGGAAGTATCCTACAGGGAATAGCTTGCATTGGCAAACAAAATGAGCGAGTAATCTCACAGATCTGTTTCATTTTCTAAAATCCTTCTACAGCACCACATTTCCAAGTATGAGCGTGAAATGCAACAAATTAGGATTAGTACAAACCATTTTGTGCTGTGCCAACAGTTAAGTGATGAGCAAGGCAAGAGAACCAAAGCCCCATTTCTTCTGTGCACCCAGCCAACAGCTGGAGATGGCAAACACGGGGTGAGACATGAACCCCAAAAATGCTGTGGCAACCATGTGAAGCCAGAGTAGAACACTGGGTTTGATGGTGATGGAGAGACTGTTGGACTACATTTCCCATCATGCACAGTGCAGCAATGTGATTGACACTTCTAGTAACTTCATTTTCATACAAACAGACTTGTGACTTGGCTCCAATAAAAAATTCTGTGTCAAATTGCTTGGTGGTATTTAAAAGAACACAAACTAAATGATTGTTTATCAGTATACAAAATACTGAGGGAAACTTTGGCACAGGAATAGCAGCCTGAATAGTATTAACAGTGCTTTAAACTGTAATGAATTCCCAGTCTAATTCACTATGAGGTTTCAATTTATACCACATTTAGAGTACTCCAGGTTCAAGTAATCACTGCAGTAATTAGCTTACTTCCAGTCCTCCAAAATAAACCCACTAATTTTTGCAATCAGCCTTCATTTGGTTAATCACCAGTTTAATTGATTTAATTAGTTTGATCTGCAAAATTACTCAAGTGTAAATACTGTTTTGTAAACAGAGTTTAGCTCCAAGCTGTAATATAGGGAATTCTAATTCAAAGCTAGAGTTAATAATAAAAACCAACACACACGATTTTTGTTGCAGTATCCAGCAATTTTAAGTCTGCAAGACACAAATTTACACTTTTAACAGATAGTGTGATTTTATATTAGTGATAAAACAGAGGACATTGTCTCTCAGAATTTTATTCCTACTAATGATTTTTACACTTCAGCAATTGACACAAGAAGTGTTCTTACTTTCTCTAGGTTAAGAGAGGAAAGTTTCCTTTTTAACTTTGTCTTTGGTTTCAAAGTTGATAAAAGGCATTTATCAATAAGCTAAACCAAAGGAAAATTTATCTATATGGAGAACTGCAGTTACTCCTAAACAAACATTATTTCCAAACATTTAAGAAGGCACAAGAGTAAAGGAAGCAAGCCAAGCTGCCAACCAGACAGAGGGAATATCTAAACAAAAATAACGCCCTGAAATTAGAAGTTGAACAAAACTTGAAATAGCTCTGGAATCAAAGATTTGGCGTTCTAGCACAGCTCCATCAGTTGCTGATACTGACTATCTTAAAAGTACAGTTGTCCTCTGAAAATCGCTCTGGATTTCCTGACAGATACCTAAAATCCACCACATGCTCATGAAGCTCTTCAGGGTCACCCAGAGGATGCAGAGCATTTGCTCAAGCCAAGGTGAGATGCTCAGGACAGGCAGGTTGGCACATCCCTAGGAGGTGACAAACGCTGTCACACAGTGCTGTGTGTCCCTGTCACACACAGCCCAGCCCACCCCAGCCACACAGAGAAGGGGAGTGACTGCCATTTACCAGCTATGATCATCAAAGATTTCTTCCCAAAGAATACAAGCTAGGAATAGAACAAATCCAGGATGCAGATAAGGCATCTCTTAATGCCTTTTAATGATCTTTTAATCATAAATGTTCTTAGCTCTGCTGGGCTGCCTCTGACTTCACCAAGTCATTTAGATTTCCTGAATCTCAGTTCAAACTGTAAATGTCAATAGTGTTCATTCCGAACTCAAAAACAGATTGCATCAATCTACTAACAAAAAGGGGAAAATAAAAAGTCCTTCTATTGAAAAACAAGACTCTATGGACAAAACATAAAAAAGTTCACAGATTATTTTTCCCTATAAAAAAGTATTTATATTTCAGTTTGTTTAAAATTAATTCTCTATTCTATTTGAGGTTATGCAGAGATTTTCCTCTTTTTATTTTGTACCAAGCTCTACCATATCTCTCATCTCAATCTTGTGCCTAAACATAAAAGTGTGTATACAACTTCTTTTCCTCCCATTTCCCCCACCCCCTTTTCCCAGCTGACACCTTTCAAAATATTTTGAAATGGAAGAAATTTAACCACTATCCTCAAACATTTCAGGATTTCCTTCACTGTCTGATAAATTATCTCCTGGCAGCAGTCCATGTTCCTAAGCAAAGACCTTACACTTTCAAAGAAGAAAAAGGAAAGAGCAAAGAAGGGAGAAAAAAAACCCTTACAAAAAACTCAACTACCATTCTTTTTCAGTTCTCTTCACTGAAGGGGAAGAGGAAGGGGACACACCTGACAAAAGAGATATTTAAGGAAACTAATTCAATAGTGAAAACAAGTTTCTGCTCATTGCAATTTGAATTTCTCTCTCACAAAATGCCTGCAACTTCACATCAAATGTTTTCTTCAAAGAGGTACTTTTTTGTTTCTTTGATTAGCCACTTGTGGAGAAAGAAACCAGCAACAATAAATCCAGGAGCCCTTCAAACTTCAGAAAAGCATTCATCCAGTTCTGCAGAGGAACAGAAGCCAGCCAAGAGAGCTGCAGGATTGCACCCAGCCCTGTGCCAGACTTCATTCCACACACTGCATCACTGCTCAGCCCACACTCCACCATGGTAAGACACTGAAACCCCACAAGGTCTAAACGTAGAAACCAACTATGAATTCTGTTTTGTACATCTGGTGTGGTTACCACTGAGGGAATTGACGTAAACCAAGTCCCAGATGTTTTTATTCTCATGATTTGCATTGATCTTGTGTTTGTCAGTTCTAATTATCAATCAAATTGACTGAATTAAGTCAACCACTCTGCAGAACACCTATTTATGCCCATGATCAGAAGCAGAGCCATGGTACAAAGCCTGAAGAGGTTCCCAATGCTCTTCAGTAATGTCTCACTTCGTGGAGGACACAACCCTGCCCCAGCCCCATCTCCTGAGCAAACACAGCCTGTGTAAGTCCCTCAGTCTCTCTGCAGGACTTTTATGTGAATAAGTAACATTTTCTGCATGAAAACAAAACCTCTAATCACCAAGCCCTTGAAGAACAGCACACTGTGGGATAGATTACAATATTTTAGCATGTTGCTTTCCTCTGGTGTTTCCACCAGCGCTCCTTTAACAGTGATACAAACTGCACGTTGGATACTCATTACACCTCACTGGAGAGAGCAGGGATCTTGTAAATATGCATTAAACTGGGGTTACATTTTCCCTCCCTGCACACTGTGCCTGAGCTGAGGCACAAACTCGTGTCCTTGAGAGCAGGAGTTGGGGCATATTCCTGGCACGCTGCCACTGGCAGTGAAATATGTCCTTTTTACAGATGTTTCTTATACTATAGGGAACAAATGGCTCATCCACATGCACAAAGACATACCTAGATAGACATAAGGTATGAAGAAGAAAAAAAATTATGTCTACATATTCAGTGAAAAGTGGGTTTAAACAAAGTCAGTTTGGAGAGCACTAAGTGTGGACAGCTCCCATTTTCTTAAACACAAGTCAGAGATAAAAACCACACAAATTTCACAGGTGGCTGTAGAAATGTGCATCACTGGGTTTAACCAAATGCAAAGCAGAATTGAAGTTCAGCTTTGCTGACACATATAAACAACTCCTTAACTAGTTTTACAAATAAACTCCAGTTTGTCCCTTTGCACCCTATTGAAAGATCTATCGTATGACCATGAACACTGGGAGATTTCCAGAGTTTCTTGAAGTGGTGTGTTTTAATTAGTTGATTTGATTTATGTTTGCTAGTTTGTATTTTCTGAAACCCTCTCTGATGTTATGCTAATGGTTAGTCCCACCAGTTGTACCCTCCCTCGAGTTGTCCTTAAGGTTGTACCCTATCTCAGAATTTCTGGCAGCAGATTTTAGATGACTTTGAGCACAACGTAGTTCCAGACAATTGCTTAATGACCCACCAGACAGAGGCTCAGTCTCAGATACACGACAGTTTCATTCTTAATTCCAAAATGAAGTTCCTTAACCTCTGCCTCCAACCAAAGCCTCAAAGTTCTCACAAAAGAAATGTCTCCTTGGCCATGAAGACCGTGTCCATGCAAACATTCCCTTCTAGTTGTTAAGTGCCTCCCTCTGAGCCAAGGACACTTTCCTGCCTTCCCTGTGGCAGACAGATGTGGCTCCAGGGGGGCTGGCAAGCTCCAGTTTGCAGCACTTGACTCCAGGCTGCTCCAGACCCACCTGCCATGCAACCCCAGGGACTCTCCCACCAGGTGTATCCATACAAGTGATCACACGTCAGTCCCCTCTCCCTATCACCATCTCTAATCAGAGACTGTTCCAAATCATTGCACAGCTGAAGTGGGTGGCTTCAGGGTAGAGAAAAGTTAAAATTTAAAAAAAAAAAAAAAAAAAAA
>VXBR01005794.1:450209-471216 GCA_013400215.1 Cisticola juncidis
AAAAAAAAAAAAAAAAAAGACTAAAATGGGTGCCAAGAATAGAGGAAAATGACTTTACACCTCCTGGAATTTGTTTTGAATGCTAATTAAGACCACATTACTCTTCTGAGCATCTGTGAGGTCACACCCCCACTGCAATTTTCACAAATGCTGACAATTACTTGCAAATGCAATCAGCAGCCCCTTGAGCACCCTGAGCATCAGGTGTCACTCCTTGTCTTTGAGACAGCAACAGCACAGCAGGAACCTGCACATGGCAGGAACTTTTCCATGGCATATAAACAGGTTTTTAAACAAGTGATCATCACCTCAGTTTTTATAATCTATAACATCCCTATGGTCATGCTTTATTGTCGTGGTTAATTCCTCTAAATCATACATCATCTTCCACAGACCTATTTCTGCAGCTCTAGGATTGGTAATTTGCCCTGCAGCCCCTGGCTGTATCCGGTGCTGAAACAGCTAAAATGAACAAAGAAAGCTTCTGAGGACACTGGGTGATACTTTGTATTTCAGACTTGAGTAGGAACACATTGGTTTATCATGATGAATCTGTTCCCAAGCCTCTCCTCTAATGACTTTTTAATAAGTGATATCACATTGTACTGGTTTGAAAGCAAAACCAGTGAGACTCCAAGTCAGAAATACAATTTAATAGAGAGAGAACAAACAACAAGAAAGGTAAAAATAAAATAAGATAAATGCAATAGTATAAAGGACCACTAGAGAGTCCGAATGCAAACCTGGTGGTCAGGGTGTCGGAAGCAGCCCCAAGTCCTCCTGGAGTGACAGCTGTGGCTCCATTGGAGTAGAGATGATCCTCAAGAAAGGGTCCAGCCCTCCTCGGGGAATCCAGTGCAAACAGGCTCTCTCAGTGTTTGGGACTGCTGGTTTTATCCCGGTGGAAAGGCTTTGGCTCCTCCCCCTGGGTGCAGCATCTCCCAGTGGGATGAGGTGATGTTATCAGTCCTGTGAGAGCCTTCAATGGCCCATTCGCAGGTGAAAGCTCTTGGAGGAGGATGGGTGGAGGAAGAGATAAGGAGGCCCTGCCTCATTAATAGAAGGCATCTGCCCTCTTTCCACCCCTAGAGTTATAAGAGATAAGGAAAAATATCTCCCAAACAACTTCAGCAGATGAGAACAGAATACGCATTTTTGGTTACATTTTTCAACCCAAGACACACGTGACTGCCATCATCTTCAAATAGAAGTCATTATGCTGAGACCATAAGCCACAAGGAGCAAATACTGATATTTTTAAGATTATTAATGAAATAGAGTCCTGAGAATTGGAAGAGTCAGGGAGACACTTGTAGGAATAATGTAATCCCAATTAACAGCAACAGGTTTATATAACTATATCTGAAGATAGCAAATGTCACTCATAAAGGAAAATGTCAGAATAATTTTTTAAAGTAATGAGACTAAATGAAGGTATGAAACCTGCCTGGAGGTTGGCACTTCACCTATTCCCCCACCTTCTGTCAACACCATACAGTGCAGGTCAGCTGAGCAGAAACAGAGTTAATAAGTCCTCTTCATGCAGTTCTGTGCTTTCATACAATGTTTATTTGGCTATATTCTCCTTGCCTTAAGAAATTATGTTTTCATAAACATAAACCAATGCCTTCTTTGAATCATATCAGCATTTTAAGGCATAGTCACAACTCTGAATCTGGGTTGAAAACAGAGATTTGGAAAACATTGACCTGTTTTCAAAAGGAACAACCTAATCTTCCATACACTGTAAATAACATTGTGTGCATCTGTGTATCCACATAGACGCAGCACATTGGCTACATGGGACAGAAGCTGCTAAGACATTTCATGGAATTTGAGCCTTCCCATCAACCCCTCATCTTCCTGCAACAGTCCCAGGACACTCTGGCAGATGCTCTCACCCACTCCCCCCAAGAGCTGCAGCTTTAGATCCCTGCAAGCCCTGCTGAGAGTTGTGTGGGCACAGATACAGAAAGTGCCATGGCATTGATCACAGATCTCTGCTGACAGCCCTGCTCTATTTGAGTACTCCCTCAGCTGGGTGGCTCCCCTGCTCCCCCTCAGGAGCCTTTCTGGTCCCTGAAGTCTTCACAGTCTCTGGAAAGTTTTGCCCATTCTAAACTACAGCTTCATAATCTCTCTAGTGAAGCAGCTGTCTCAAATAAATGTTTTACAAACAGTGCTGTTCATTGGATGCTGAGGTACCACAACCCCTCGAAACGCTAAACTCCAGCCAACCTTTTCTTTTTTTCTTGGCAGCATTGCACATCCTTATGTAGCCACTGTGAATATTCAAATACTGTAATTGGAAATGATTTACTTTGTTTTGAATTAACTAAAATTCCATTGTTAAGCACAAATACTGCTTCACTAAATCATCAAGCTTTTAATAGGTCCGCATGAGCAGGTTACGGAGCGTGTCAGGATTTATAATGCTCCTGGGGAGCTGACCACTGTATTATGCTTCCTGCTGCTAGGTAATATGCATGACACATTTCTGGACACTAATTCATTTATTTAATAGTAACAGTATGCAAAAACAGAGTTCAAAATGAGGCTGACAAAGAAGGTATAAAAGTTTTATTAATCCATAGCTAATCAAAGGCCAGAGGAAAGCATATAATGGTGGCATTTACAGACCATATCGAATGTGAATAAATTAAATTTTTGTTTCCTAAAATCTTACTAATAGGGTGTATTCAGCTTGAAACATTTATACTTTTAATTACAGTGGCAGCCAATTTAGAGTAGGTATCTGGGTGTACTGCACTTAAAACTTTGAATCAAGGATCTCCACAAATCCCCTCATCAGCTATTCTTTGAATCCGATTTGTTACTGTGTGCACTGTGTCCATGCTCAGAAATAATAACATTATTTACTTTCTCATTTAATTATACAGTGACAGATTACTTGTAGGGGGAAAGGTCACTGAGGGAAAGTATTGTCTTCCTGTGAGAGAAATCCCCCTGAAAGGCTCAGCATCATGTACATACAATATAACTTTGCAGATCTATCCTTCATGTGTTTATATACAAGAATAAATTGATAGAACTACTCATACAGAAACTGTCATTGCTTCAGGCAAAAGTTTTCATATGATCATATGAAATAACCTTTGGAAATAACCATGGAAATAACCTTATTTCCAACAAGTTATCAAACACTCAGATTACACTGCAGATTTTGTTTGAAAAAATAGTCAGTTACTAATAAACATAAATATTAGATGATTCACAAATATAAAGAAAATAAATAGGAAAATTAAAAGAAAAATGAGATCATACTAATTTGATCTGTGTTATGAAATACCCTTAAAATTTTAATTGCTTTGATCCAAACCTTTTAGAGAGCAATCTAGGGAGACAATGTTCTGGTTAAGAAATGAGGGGGAGCACAATGCTTGTATAGAATATTTTGGATATCAGGATGAATTTTGATAACATTGTCATGACTTCCTGTTCTGCCCCACCATTTGGAGCTGGGAAAATAAAATATTTTGCTGGAAATACAAAATTATCCTCTTTAGTTTAATTCAGAAGCAAATGCACATGTGAAATCTGTAGTTCCATGGCACTGATGAGCTATTAGCCTGCAGAGAGCTCTGGCATTTACCAAACAACACGGTAATTCTATGCACATGGAGGTGACTGGCAGCTGCTGAAGTGAAGGCACATCCTCCAGTGCTCTGCGGAATCACAGGCTGAGTTTTTGCCACACACAGAACCTTTCTGCAGAGCTGGAAAGAGAACTCGCAGTCTATTGATGGCCAGCTCAAGATTTTAACTGTGGCTCTCCTGTAAGAATGATCTAAGGCTTTCCCAGAGAAGTGAAACTCTACAGAATTGTGGCATTTACTCTCCTTGTGGCATTAGACTTTAGTGTCTAATAAGGATCTCTTTGTAAAATCTTTAGTCTCTTCTTAACTGAGGTATTCTTGCTGCCAGCAGAAGTTCTGCCTGTATTTCTTATCAGAGTTCTTCTTTGAAATAAATTAATCATTATTTGTGCCACCGAAAGCACAAGTCCCTTGATAAAAGCTGAAGGCTAGAAGAGGTTATTTTCATTTTAAATTTTGGAGGCAAAGTAAAACTGGATTAAGATAGGGATCTTAGTGTTCACAGTATAAGCACTATTGACTTGCATTCAGAGCACAAGGCTGTGACTGAGGTGCAGCAGTCGCTGCAGGCACTGCCAGGGAAAGCTCGGCAGAATTCACAGTGGATTTGTCCAACATCCACATGCAACAGCAGTGAATGTTTGAGAGATCAAGTTATCACTGCCTGAAATCCCCAGTCATGTTAGCATACACTTCATAAACCAACTGGACAAGCAGACAACATGGAAAACCTAAAGGTTAAGTACACATTATTGACCTCAAGGACGCTGCGTTGTACAGATCATTAAATGAGTTGTGCTTTCCTCTTTCAGCCAGTCACACTGGAAAGTGCCCTGGGAACATTATTTAATGCTTACATGTTCTACCTACATTTGTATGACACAAAATCAATACCTTTCCCCTAACCTCTACTTGCTTGGATTATTCTCAGCTATTAGCTGCTGTTTAAACCACAATGATTCCATCCTTTGCACGCCCTTGTATGTGGCAATTCCTACATTTTACTGACAAATGGATTGGGATCTCCTCTTCCCTACGTTGGGTACAGCCTTCTCAACACACGAAACAGAACACAGGTTGGAAGAAGGCACTCTTTTGTATATTGATTGCAGAGGCAACTCTGCTTTTTAGGCAGTGGGGATTGCACTCCCTGAGGACCATGGCAGTGCCACACACCTCCCAGCAGGTGCCCTGTACTGATTCCTGCACTCCACCACTCCACTCTGTCCCTTGGGCTGAGACTTATGCCATGGAATGCTCCTGGCATCTCTAAGCAGGTGCATACCACTGGCACTAACAGGGGCAAAATACATAGCATCCCTCACTTTTCTTTGGTAGCTCTTTCTGAGAATTACTGAATGATTAGAACGTTTCATTCTCAGAGCTTCCACCTTAACCTTGTCCTTAACTCTTGACTGAAGCCTACATCAGGAATGTGGCCACGTGCCTGGATTACCTATTGCCAAGGACAGTACCTCACCAGCTGTTCTCAGGCTATTTTGGCAGCTCCTCTCAGTGTCATTCTCACCCATTTCTCAGTTTATGCCTTCTGGAAAGCCTGACCCCAATCTAACCCCCTAATCTCTAACCCTAGACCAAGATTTATGCAGTGCTGCATACTGAGCTCCAGGTTAAGGGCTGCTGAAGGTGAGGGCAGTTCTCACTTCATTTTGCCATTCATCTCTGAGCTCCTCTTGTTGCTGTCATCTATCCCAGTTGCCTGCTTCCTGGAGCTGTTTCCTGTGGCTCTGTGGGACAACAAGTCCCCTGTTCCAGAGGAGAAGAGCCCATCTCAGACAGCTGCCAGGCTCACAGATACACAAGTGGTGATCAACAGCTGCCAGGTGGGAACCAGAGCACCATGGACTGGGACACACCCTTGGGATACTCCCCTACTGGTGTTTTTCCCAAATACTACAAGATGCATGTGAGGAAAGGCTTGGGCTTCCCACTGAAATATGAAAAACTCAGGCACCACGTCTAATCCAGTGATTATCCAATGTACAGTAACCATTTATATCCTGGGAAACAGTACCTGAACACAGAATTGTGGCTGCACGTTTCTGGGAGAAGCCCAGGTTACCAAGGACAGGGCAGTACTGCTTTAGTAAGTGATCTATTGATTACTTTTACCATGCTGTTGACTAACCCATGGCCTGGGAAGAACAAGGATGTCCGAGTAAGCTTAACACAGCTCAGCCAATTACTACATTTAAATGTCCAATAACCAGAGGCAGGGTATTTCAAATCTAGTTCTGCTCTTGTGGGATTAACTGTACTTTCCTTGAGATGTGTCATTTTGATGTCTTCAGAGGCTCCAAATACTCAGGGAGATTTTCACTGATATTTTAAAAATAAGTTAAAGCTGCTTATTTCTCAAATCCCTTCAGTTTCTGTCAGACAGAAAACTGAAAACACTGATTTGATGTCAAAAACAGGAAGACACAGAGATTAGCACTGAAACTACCTTGAGTCAGTACCTGGCTCAGGAGATTAACATGTGAAATCAAAAGCTCCCCTTGCAACTCCGGTATGAATTGAATTGCCCAAGTTCATACATTCAGATATATACACAGCTGCTCTTGGAAAACTGCACTTCATCTCCTGGTAAAGGCAGGGCAGAGGGGGATGAGGAGCAAAGCAAACCTGAACAGTATTCAACATGTGGGAGATACACCCACATTCCTGACTCCTGAAAACTGCAAATGGAATCTGCAGTGGGAACCATTTTTCAATTACCTGTTCCTCTTCTCCCCTGAAAAGTTATGATTTACCTAATGATTCCTCTCAATACCAGCAAAGTTGGATCATACTTTTAGTCCTGATTTCTGTTGTCATTGTCAACTCTCATTTGTTTGCAGGTGTTCTTCTGTGCACAGGCCAATCTCAAATAGTGACAGAATTAAACACGAATAGATTTCAAAGTACAGCCCATGTCCTACCTCTGGAGGGAGGATCCAGATGATTAATAAACTTGAACTTTAGAGCATCCATGAGTTCCAGTAACCCAAGTTTGGGCAGGCATGAGGTTTTTGTTGTAACACTGGGGAAAAACACGAAGGGACATTTTCTCAGAAGCAGTTTGTCTACAGACTACAGAGAGGCATATCAGGCCTCTTAAGGAGTCTGTATGTCAGAGCAGCTTTTGTGCCAGTCTGTGACAGGCCATCGCCATCAGTGCACCATCAATTTTTCATTAATTTATGAACAAGCTTCAGGAGAAAAAACCAACCCAACCACAAATCCTCCAACCCACAAGCTGAATGTGTCCTTTATTCTTTGTAACCCTCCTGCATGTTCTATCTTCACACTTTTCACTTCTGTCATTCCATCCACTCCCTCCTCATTTCCTTTTTTAACTTCAATGCACTGTATTTATTCCTTATCAGTTTTCATGGTCATCCTTATTAATCTGCTTTGGAAATTTACTTATACTGCTTATCTACTTTTACACCCTTCACATCAAAATATCACTTTTCTACATTCTTTCTTTTCTTCTCACACAAGTCAGGGGGTTTTCCTTTGTTCACTTTGTACTCCAGATTCCCTTTTGCAGTCCTTTCCATGACCTTCCTCCCATCTGACACCAAACAGCATCTTGGAGTTTCATGGAGTTACAATTCAGCCATCCCCTGGTGCAGCCATAGGCTGCTTTCTGAGGATGTTTGGTATCTGTCACCCCACTCACTGCAGGTCCTCATTTCAGAGCTCTGCTATGAGCCAGACAAAACAGAGACTCTGCTGCACACTGTGGGAGAAAGGCACATCCAGGGAAGCACTGCCAGTGCTGGGATCACAGTCACAAGTCAGTATTTATTACCCTACTCACTGACAGATTAGATCTGAAATCTCACTGCTGGAAAAAAGGAAAATATTTTTCTCTTGTCAATGTAAAAAGCCAAAATATTAGAAAGGTTATGGCAAAAATTGCCATTTCAACCAATTCAACAAATAACGAGGTCAGAAACTATCAGTGTGTAACACTGAAAGTTGTTTCATCCCAGGAATACTAGATGATCTAGTAATTGTCTGTAGGGACTGTTTCTCTTCCTGCTGTTTTTAAGATTCACCAAAAAATAAACCCTAAAAGCCACTGAATAGTGATCTAAGAATGGTTATAAACAGCACTCAGTGATCCATGGCCATTTACACAGATATTCTATCAGCATTGACAGCGAGATTAAGTCATTTTATTGGTCTACTCAAAAAGATTGCACTTCAAATGAATTAGAAGTTTTGTTATTTTATATTTAAGGACATTCTTTTGCTCAGCTCCAACTTCACTGACACCTCTGCTAGATGTCAGGTGTAATTTTATATTTCCAAATGAAAATTGTTTCTTATGGCTACTGACAGATTCCTGCATTTACTTGGTGTTAGACACAGTGCTACCAGACACACTGCCCCAGGGCGTGTTTTGTTCCACAGAACTGTGTGACTGTGTTGCTTTGCAACATATAAATCAGTGAGTCTGTATCTGTTATTATGTGGTAAAATCAGTGCCTGTGCTTATCACCTGTGTTTCAGTATCACATACCAGGAATAACCACTGGAACCACCTTACTGAATACAGTTCCCAAATTATGAATATTACACTTTAAATGCCCTTCAATAAGTGAAACAAGTCAAATACAGACACATTTGTGAAATATTGGTGAGGGCCAGAGACTCAGTTGAGGTGTCAGGTCTGTATGCACACCAAGAACAGAGGTGTGTCCCTGAAGAGTCCCCTCCTTTTATTTTCTAAGGGACAGATTACCTCTCAGAGTAAGGTCCTCCCCACAGGTTCTGTGGGTGCATTTCTAAGGCTTGTGAGAGCATATCCAGAATCCCAGGACTTCTGCTTGGTGATGGTATCACTGGTAACAGAAGTTTCAGTCATAAAAATGCCATTTCACTGAGTATTTGTTTCTCAGAGTAGTCATTAACTTTCAAAAGTGAACTGTGTCACACTGCCGAGAAAATGCAGCCTTCCCTAAGGACTTTGGCATCTGAATAGAGACATGACAAAATGATAAAAGACAAAACAGACAGAGGAAGTGAAGTGCAAAATGCAAGATATAAATACAGGATTTTCAGTTATCTTGAAGGCATTATGTTGGTCTGGTTTTTGCATCCATTTCTGCTGTTGCTTCTGTCTAGAGGATCTAGATGCATGGTGAGGAGCTGTAACCTTTGATGTTCCATCAGTCCATCTGTGGACATTGTATTTAAGTACAGAGATACTTGTACACGCCTATGCACACGTTTATATACACACAAGTGCATATAATGATATTTCCAGTGAATCTGGTAAATGACATTTCTATCTAGATTGCTCAACGCTTTCAGTTTTAGAGGACATCTGTGATCTCACTTCTGAAAGGTTCTCACACCTCCATTGTGTGTAGGAGGCCTTTGATAAGCAGCCCTGCGGGTGGCCAAGTGCCCTTCCTTTGTCTCTGAAATCCCGTTCCTTCTTGGCAGAGATAAAGGGGAGCATCGCGGTTTCCCCTTTCTCGTGCCTCTGCAAAGACAGTTTGGCAGCTTGCCCGAGCTCCTGAAGCTCCCAACACGGGCTTCCTATCCCCACCAAAGGAGCTGCAGCGGCCGATGCTGAGACTGAATGTACCCCTGAGCACAGAGCAGGGAGCAAACACCGCTCCCTACTCAACGCAGGAAATTCTGGCATCTGCCACTCCCTTACCATGGGCCGCGGGTAACGGCAGCAGGATCCTCAGCTTGTCTGAGGGGAGGGAGGAGGATGAGCAGAGAAACTCCTGGTCCCACCAATTCACCTCTCCCAGCATCCTCACCCTTCACTTCCACTGACTCCTCTTTGTCACCTCTGCATTCCCTTTTCTCCCTGCTCTGGGCTCAGCTGCCCACAGCAGGAAGGGTTTGATGTGCCTCACTTACACTCTCCTAGTGAGGGTACCAAAGGCTGGTGGTTCAGCCCCAGGCCCATTGCACCCTCTGGAAAATTATTTCCAGATTTATTGTGCAGGGATTCCAGCTAGGCTGCCAGTTCCAGAAAGCAAAGAAAAATGAAAAGGACACCTTGGGGAAGTCAAACAGAAAGTGGTGACATGGGCAAGAAAATCCAGAGGCACCACTGCTCGCTGGGTGTCCTTGGAGAGCATCTCTGCACAGCGCCTGCAGGCCAGGTCAGGAGTGCTCAGTTCTGTGTTCCTTTGCCACAAACAACTGTGAAACCCCAAGACAGTAATAATAATGAACTGTCTCTTTCTACTGTGTTGGCTGACTCACATGGAATATAAAAGACAACCACTGTTTCACCAGTCTGAAAACTCAAGGCATGCAGATCTATAAAATAAATTGAAAAGAATTGCTACTGTCCAAATGAATATCAATTTAGTTTCACATGATTTTACCTTTTATTGTGGCTTATTTACTTGCATTTTAATTGGGAAATCTTTTAAAGCAGTTTAATTGCAAAGTTAAGCCCAGAAAAGCTGCCTCAACATCTCTAATTCAGCCCCTTGTGACTACAACACACCACAGTGTAAAGAAACGAGAGAACTGCAGAAATCACTATGACTGCATTCCAGCGCTGAAGCTTTGATTTCAGTAGATGTAACATTAGTGACAGAAAAGCAAAGCAAAAATCCTTTTCTCAATCTAACCACAAATACACCTTCTGTGCCCACACACATCTGATCTGCTTTGTCACAGCTGCTTCAATCAGACCTGAACTCGAGGAGCAGCCCTGCTGGCCTGCCCGGGGCTGAGTCAGGGCTGGGGACAGCACAGCCTCAGAACTGGGTGCAGGGGGTCACTCGCTGTGGAACCCAGCCTGTGGGTGGGACACCTTTGCCTTTCCTTCTGTCAGAAGCGACATGAGCATCACTCATTTTAAACATTATTGCACACACCTTTGTGGTCTGATTTCTGTGCTGTAGCAAGCTTTAGCAACTGAGGGTGAAAAACTGTAGATTATTAACTGGGTTTTGTCTTATTTCAGCCACTGCCTGTACAGATACCCAAGCTTCTTATTTGACTCCACAGACTTAACTTCAGGCACCTTCTTAAAAGCCTTTTAGCAAAGATTTTTGTGATTTTTGAATGGGGGCATTGGAGAAAAATTATTTCCCCTCATGAATAAAAGTTACAGTTTAAAGATATGAAGCATTTCTAGGGAAATATTCACAGTATTGCAGCTGATGCACAGTTAAAACCACAAAAGAACAGGAAACAAATATTAATCCATACCTCAACTCCAAAAGGACTTTGAATGGGGCAGTCCATGACATTCTATAGAAACACTACCTCATTTATCTTCATACTCCATGAAGTGGCAAGAAATTAAGCACAGACTGTGAAACAACTGCACACCTATCACAAAGTGAACGTGGATAAATACCCAGTGATTTTGTGCCCTGTATATTCTTACACAGATGTATATGATCAGTGGTGTTATTTTTGCTCATATACCTTAAGAGCACAGGGACACCAGCTCTGTGAAAGAGGGATTCACATTAAAGGAATCTGCTCCCTTCTCACCATTTCCACCACTCACTTCAATTGGTTCCTCACTGAAACCCGTGTCCTGCTGCCCTTGCAGTACCTCCAAACTATTCAGAGATCTGCTTAACCCCACCTTCCCAGGCTCCACCTCATCTCTCAGACCATAACTTCTTCTGCCCAGGTCTCACCTGCTAAAACATTTGTATATCTCTCTTCTCAGTTCCTCTTTCCCTTTTCTTAATGGCTGCTCCTGGATATTGCTGACCTTTCCAAGAATCTGCCTTTTTGTTGTTCTTACCACCCATACAATCAGCTGGCTGTAATCTTGTCTCATCAGAGCCCAGGGCTGCTGCCTGCCAGGGCCAGCAGCAAAGCCTACAAGGATTTCTCACAGAGCTCAGAGACACTGGTAGGAGGTCAGGTGCTCTTTCACACAAACAAGAAAACACTCAACCTCAGTATTGAAAAACAATGTTGATAAAGATGCACCAAAATGTCTGGATGAAAAACATTCCCAAAAGCAAAAAGTACTAAGTAGAGAATTATATTAACCAGATATGGCCTTCCTGGGGCATCCTTCCCTTTCTGGGAAAATTCCATGGAAGTCTCAGCTCAGCAAGGTCACTGGAATGCTTTGCCTGGCTCCTGTGAGAGGGTCAGTGAAGCAGTAACTGTTCCATGATACTAGATTGAAATATGTGCCTGCAACACCACACCTGGATGATTCAGAGACCTGCAATGCACGAGTCCCCACAAAGATCCATCCTTAAGCATAACCTTTAAATTGTAATTTTATACCAGGCTCTTTTCCACCTGTTTTCTCTTTGCACCGAAATTCCTCCCCCTCAACTGTGAGCAGTGAATCTTCCTTTAGAACATGGCAATATTTATTGACTGTATTCTTTGTTCACATCTGTCAGACATGGGAAGTCACCACTGCTTTACAAGACTATCAGTTTTAAGTAATGCCATTCATCACAAAATGGAATAGTGTGAGCAACATTTCCTCAACTGCAATGAATTATACAAGGGTCAGCAAGCCGGAGTCGCGGTTGGCAACACAAACATTGGCCTCAGGTAGCAAACCCATCTCTGCAGCTGTTCTCATCCATATGGGTTCAATGAACTGCAGAGAGTACAGGCCTTTGCTTATTGAGAGTATCTGCTGGAACTATTTCATCTAACCAGCATCATAAAACAACTCTGAAGTAAGGTGAATGCTATTCATCTAAAGCTTGTCTGGTAGCCAACTGCTGACAGAGGGGGAAATGGAGAGAGCAGAGCAGCAGATCTGCTTGGGAAAGGCAGGAGCTCCTGGATTTCGGAACGCAGAGATTTAAACCACAAGAAATGGAGACAATGCACCTGTGGTTCACAGGCATCTGTCACCCCAGCAGTTCTCAGCTTCCTGACAAACATTTCCAGGATCTCTCAGTCCATTTCCTCACCAGCACAGTGCCCTTTTAATGGACATGCTGTCAAGCAGATTTGTTTGGCAGCCACATGATTAGCCCTATTTTTGCTCTGAAACAGAAGATTTTGTTTATACACATGGTTTTGCAGGTAAGATTATTCTGTGATTAAATGCAGATGTTTTACCAGAAGCCTCATCACTTGTACACAGCACACACAAGGCTGGTGTCCCTAATGGGGTCTCTCTGCCTCCTGAATGCCCCAGCATTCACTAAGGTTTTACTTCTAATAATGGGTCCTGCAATTAATTTGTTTTTATAGAAGACACTATTAACACCACATTGCTTTCCTCAGCCTTGTTTCCCTCTTCACTTCCATCCGTATAATCAGATTCTTAGCAGTTTTTTATTTAAAATTGCGATTGTGTGAACAACTGACCAAGAATGCCAGAAGTCCTCATTGAATTGGAGCTGTTAATTGCAAAAATATTACAAAACTGTCTCAGACTAAAAAAGGAACAGATTCAAAAGACAAGGCCTTTAACAGAAATTGCTTCTACATACAAGAAGCCTAAAGATGCTTGAATTTTCTTTCCTAATGACATTCAACCAAATAAAATTAATTACAAGTTAAACATTTCCAAGAAAAAAACTGTAATAGAAATATCAAAGCCTGAAATGTCAGTTACTAACAGCAATAATTTTCGAGTAACACCATTGACCCAGTCTGCTTAGCCCACAGGCTGTAGCATTTTGAACTGTTCACTCAAAAAAACAGGAACTTTGAGAGACCCTGTCTTTCCAGTGCAGGATTAGGCTGAGACAGCCAGGCAAGTATCCCATCTAAGGGATGCCAGCCCCATAAATTGTCTCGTTATTAGGTAAAATAAGCAACCTCCTCATATATGGATCTAGTGTACTGATGGGTTGTGGAGTAAAATGATGACATTAAAGGATGGCTTCATGACCACACATGTATAAAGTTTCACTCTTTTAGATGTTTCCTGAGATGAATTAAATTATGTAAATATATGTTAACAATAATTCATAATATTTTAATAAAATCTTTTTCTTTCTCTTGGCTTTTCAGAAGTGCAGTCCCAGGTGTCCTTAGGGTGGTGCGTGTTTTGTTTTTACACTTTAAGGACACACAAGGTTATACACTTCATAAGCAAGGAAGCACAACTATTGATATATAATGCAGATAATGATGCTGGGCATCCTTTGTCTGCTGTCATTCCCAGTTTTTGCTGGGAGCGCTGTTCATCAACAAAGTGACTTGGTATCAAGAAAGGGGATTCACATTTTTCAAATCTTCTGCCAGACAGCTATTCTGGGAAAGAAAAAAGTATTTTGATTTTCTTTTTTTCCCCTGTAGTGGAAGATTAAACAGTGAAGGTGTCTTTACTGTTGACAGATTTTCTATTAGTAAATGCAATCAAATCTGCCTAAGACTCCTGCCTCAAGTGAACTTACTCACTGAAAAGTACATCCCCAGAGACTTTGCTCTCCATATGGTCCCCCTGCTTGTTCAGGCTGTGAAAGTTCGTCAAGTTTAAGGTGACCCTTTCTTTAAAATAAAAAATAATAATTTAAAAAAATGGAACAAAGTAGCTGCATAGGAGTTTTATAAGAGATATTTTTCATTGCTGCCAGTTCCATCATCATCAGGATCCTGGCACGGGTGGGAGGTGATCCTGTGTCCTGGAATGCAGAAAGTGTTCCCACAGGGAAGCAGCTCAGAGAAGCCCACCCGTGGCACAGCTCTGGTTTCCAGGCTGAGCAGAGCAGCCTCTCTGCAGCTCCCGGGCTCTGCCCCAGTGCTGAACAGCACCAGGACTTCACTCACTCAGATATCACAGATACCTCAAGGTCCCACCTTGAGATTTCCTTTGGGCATTTTCCCTCCACACCAGTGCCTCCCTGTGCCTGGCAGAGCTGGTTGCTCACGCTGCTCCTGCTCTGGTGTCTGACAGGCAGTGAGAGGGACAGAACAGCAGGACAGGAGAGAAACACCCGTGGCCATAGAGGGTGAGAGCTTGAACACCAATGCACAGGGACACACCACACATCACTTGCAGTTCTGTGTTCCATAGCTCCTAAGCAATGTGAAAATGCACAAAGGACATTAAAAAACTTAACTCCATTTAGGACAGTATTTACCAAATATTTTCAACTTCAGGATTAAATTTAGGCATGTGTTTGCCAGTCATTGAACAGATGAACTGGATAAGCCCAGTTCAAGTTCTTTTAGTGACTTGGGACTCAGGTAAGATAGGCTTTAGCAGCTTTACATTATTTTTGATCCCTTGACTCTGTCAGAATCTGATGGTGGTCCCAGGTCCAGCCCCTTTGCTGGTTGAACCAGCCAGGTGCTGAAGAAAGGCCTTGCAGCTTCCGCGGTAACTGGGCACAGAACAGAGGGTGATGGACTGGGAGGGAAGGATACACAGCTTTTCATGTCCATGAAATCCACACAGACATGCCAGTCCAGAAAATGGCACTGGAAAGACTCCTCAGCCTGCTCAGCTGATTCACTCCTGCTGTTCAAGGCCCTTGGGGCTAAACTGGGGGTATTGGGAGAATTGAAGGATCGAGGATTCTGGCCACTGAACAGCCCCAGAGGTCACAAAGCTTTGCAGAGAGCAATCCCAAATGACTGATTCCACACCCACAAATTAATAAACCTCACTCTAAACCTGACCATAGAGAAAATACACTTATTAACATAATTCCCTAATATCAGACCAGACATAATTAAGACAATTAATTCCAGTGTTGCTATATGTTAATACATCCCAAGGTCCCTTCTTCTCTGCCTGTTTACTCTGTCCTTCTCTCTTTTGCTAGAGGTTCTCATGATAAAGCACTTTTCACTCTAACAAGGTCTCTCTTTAGAATAGCATCCTTAAATTATTTAAATACTCATCTGGTAAACAACACAGTATTTTTAGCAATAAAGTAAAAATCATGTTGCTCTCTGAGCCAGTCCCAAGGGAGATGTTGGATTATACAAACTGGTTTATTTCTTAGTCGATAGAAGGTGTGCTCAAGGAACTCTGAACATCAGGACATTATGATTAAAACCAAAGTGTTAAATTTCTAACTCTGTGAGAAAAGAAATGTCTGCAAAAGCCCCCTGCAGTAACTGTTACACACACACAAAGCAGTTGAGAAATGTAGAAAACTCTTGGCAAAAGTAAGACCTTACCTTAAACATCTTCATAATATTCCTTTACATTCTGCAGATAAAGAAAGAAAAAAGCCTAATTCCTTGCAAAAGTGACCAAGAACCATTCCCATTTTTACCAGTGTCACCAAGGGAAAAACTGCCTGTACCTCACTCACCTCTGGACTGGGATGCAGCTCTAGAGGTTCCTGGGATGCCACAGGACAGCAGCCTGTGGTGAGGGACCGTCCTCCCCACAGACGCCAGCCCGACAAATGGAAGGCTGCCATTGTAAGGAGAAGGGGAAGACAGGAAATATTCTCCCTGTGCATAAATCCTTGCCAGGACTTCACTGATAAATGATTAACATCCCATGTTACAGCAGTGACCCTGCTGCCATCCTGTGATCCCTGAGCTGGAGGATTTGGTTCTCCAGGTGAGACCTCACATCAGTATCAAAGCTGGGACCGAGGCTTCCCTGCTCTGCTCCTGCGGCATCCAGCACTGTCTGCTCAATTCCCCACACCCTCCACATGCAATATTCCTATTCCCTGCCCTTCTGTCCCACTGAAGCCTGCAGGAAACTTCTGAGTAAAGAAGAGAAGTTTTATCTTTTTTCCCCAAGAAGAGAAGTTTTATTTTTTTTCCCCAAAAGTATCTTCTGACCGGACACAGAATATTTCAGAGGCTGCAGAAATTAGCCATGGGAGGGCAGGTACACATGAAGAGACAAAAGGGCCATTTACCAGTTTACTGCAGCCATAAACATCCCACAAAGACACTAGTTCTGCATGAAAAGAAATCAGTTCCTGCTCTCCGAGTCAGTGGGCTCGGTGTAGGCATGAGTTCACTGCTGACGTGGTTGATTTAAGACCCTTTGCTGTGATGGCAGTGTTGGTAAAAGCTTTAACCATAGTTTTTACGATGCTATTAAGTTTTAGTCATTTGTGGGTTTTGCAGTATATGAATACTATAGATGCCACCTTAATTAAAAGGTCTTGTCATCTTGTGCAATTAAAAAGAGAAAATGTACTCTCCTATGAATAGCCAGGAACAAATTGAGCAAGCTGCATTATACACGCTAAGTACACAGCAATTTCGTGCCCCTTCCTGTATCACATCTATTCTCCAGCATTCAGTACTCTTTAATAATCCTGTTACAATGTTTTATGTTTAATTGACTTCTGAAGTACCAGTGCCACAGCATCTCTGACCATTAACGACAACCAAGTTAAACAAAGTTCTACTTTGCAAATGCATACAAACTTTGCATACACAGCACAGAACTGCTGCACCTCGGGATTTTCATGTCCAAACACTCACTAAAAGAGGCATTCTTTTTTTCAGAAGAAAATATCTAATGGATAATCAGACAGTCTCTTCCCAAAGAGTACATAATAAGTCAAATATCACTTTAAATAGCTGTAATATCCATGCAACTGTTTAGTTGGACAGCATATGCACATAGAGTAAATCATACACATGGCATTCACAGCCTAAACATGAAAGTGCAGTTCCACAGCCACCTACAAGGATCCCAGCAGATGGTTACCAGCATGTGTCCACTCTCGTCAGCTGCAAACGCATTCACCTTCATCACTCTGGCTCATTATTTCAATTCTGACTCCATCTCAAGGACTTTCAAGATAATGAAGCAGCGAGTGATTGGCTGCCTTGAGGTTTGTGCCCAGAGCAGGTCTGGTCTTCCTTCAGGATCCACTTGTAACTTTTGACCATGAGAAAAGTATATCCTACACCCATCTGCAGCCTGTGCCCTTAATGTCCCAGGGCAGGATATTGTCAGGGCAGCAGGAAATCCAGGCACATCTCCCTGGGCCAGTCAGACAGAAGCATTCCCAGGATCTGCTCTAGGCTACAGAGTCAATATTTATGGTGATTTTTGACAGACATTCCTATAGGCTCATGCACCATAACTCTTGTGTCTGGATCATATAGAAACTGAACATATACTCATTCAGAAGTCACATACAATTCTTGTGTTCATTACCATTTGCAAAATACCATCAATTCCACTGATGTCAAATGTAGCAGAACCTCCTGTCCTTGGGCCTACTTTTAAAGTTATATAACTCCCCTACAAAACTTGTCCTATAAAGGTGCTAGATAAGTTAGACTCAAAAGGATGTTATCTCAAGCCTTTACCATCCGACAGTCATTCAATTGAAAATGCAAGTTGACATAAGTATGAAAATCATCTCCCCCTTCTATCTTGCAAATAAAGCAGGGTCTTCTGTTTTGGAGAGCTGACACCTACCACCATGCAAACAAGTAACGCAGTGGCCTTCAGATTGGTACAAGACAGCCCTAATCTGGGGGCTGAACAGGCCATGCTCTCCCCTCTCCACCAGGGAAACAGTTCTCCTCCCCATGCTCCCCTGGGTGCTTTGACTCGCACAGGAGTTCCCCACACAGCTGCTCTGGCTTCTGGGAAGATCTGCACAATCTGCACTGAGGATACTGGCGTGCTGCCTTGTCTCTGAAGTGCCCAGTGCTCCCCTACAGAAGGAAACTCCAAAGCTGCTCCTTGAAAGGAGCTTTTCCTCTTACATCCATGCCAAGAGCCACCTTTGGGGCTCTGAGGCCCGCCAGCGCCTGTTTTCTGGCTGCTCTGAGCCTGCAGCTTCTCCTTTGAAGTGCAGCAGCCTTTGGGGAGCATCCTGGGGCGCTTCTGAGCTGCACAGGCGAGCAACAACTGCTGCAGCTTAGACAAGCATATGCTCCAGAGGAAGAGGCACTTTCTAGATGAGGGATGAGCAAAGTTTTGATCACAGAAAAAGTAAAGGAGAAAGGTTTTCAAAGGAACTGGAGAAATACTAAGGATACGGGAGGCTTCAAAGTAAAAAACTGCAATTATCTTGGCTGTGATAGTGTCAATTAAGTGTAAACCAATCAATAATCCAACTGATGAGCTGGTGACAATCAGAATAAATACCCTCAGGCATGGCTTCAAGACCCATGGTCCCACATGAACAGCAGCCCAGCAGCCGGAGCAATGCCAGAGACTCCACCTGAGCAAGGGTGGTGGAGCCACAGCACAGCCCAGCTGTCCTGGCAGCACCTCGGGGCTGCTGGCACCTCTGGACAGGGGGCTGCTGGCATGACTGGCCACAGTAACCTAAGGTTACTTGAAATGACAGATAAATGAGATAAATGTGTATTACTATGCAGACTCTTATCAGTTCCTGACAGTCTCCCTCCCTCTAAGCAGATACAGCTGTGACAGATGAGTAGCACCCAATCACTGCTCCAGGACTGTTTGGAACAAGCCACCAAGAACTGCATCTTTGAGCTGTAGGCATGAGACCGGGGGATATTCTCATATGCCTGGGAAGCTGGCACTGTTGAAGTTAATGACAGCAGGACAGAGTTAGTACAGAAGATAGGAACACCCCCAAACCTGCAAGCTGCAATAAACTGACTCAAGAAGTACACAGCAGTCATCAGTAAGAGAGCTGGCCTCTCCAGCACAGATGGAGCAAGTGTGTCTCATTCACAGGCTGCAGAGCTCTTCAGCTGTTTGAATGCCCACTGACAACAGGTACACACACAGAGGCTGTTCTTAAACCTCCATTCACTCGGGGACAGGACCAAGGCAGAAAGTTTGAATACAGATTAACAGGCTCATAACTTCACTTATGACTGTGCTGCACACAGGGGAGGCTGAACCAGCTGCTACAACAGTCTCTTAGTAGGGCTCCTGTCCATTAAAGAAAGAATAATTCACAGGAACTGGCTTCAGAGTGGATCAAAGCACAAAGAAGAGAGAAAATTAGAATTTTGAAAAAGATATGCACATAAACTACATTTGGGCAGCTGTGAATTGGTAAGCTCTATTTCCTCTCCACCTCCAATTGAGCTGCAGCATCTGTCTAGTCTGAGCAGCATGAATACCACCTAGACACTAACTATGCCACTTTCTGTACAAGTCTGGGTAAATATACGCTGCTACATGAGATACAAATAGAAACATATCTTAATGAAAATAAAAACAAAACCAAACCACAAAAACCCAGAGTGTTCCTGGATTTTACTGACCATCACCACTGATTTGTGCCCCTCACTACTCGTTTAAAGCATGAAATACTCTATAACAACCTTCAAGTTACAGTGTGGGAAGAAAGACTGCTGCATCACTTCCTATTTTACTGTTGATTAAGTATTCTAGACCACTTTTTTCCCCGTCATTTTTTCTGAGTCAACTATATCCAGCAGGCACACAACTCCTTCTTTTGAATTAGTGTGTAATCTGTAATCCTTTATGGATCCAGCCATGTAAGCCAAAATTAAAGGAAAAACAAAACAAAACCAAAACAAACAAACAAACAGGAAAAAACTATCAGAGAGAAAAAGCAAGCAGGAAACTCCTTGGCTTGAAACCTAGAGGGTGATGCCCAAGCTGCACAGGCTGCTCTCATTATCGAGCTCCATTGCTGACCCCTGTGTGTGAGCAGGTTCAGTGCCTTCCTTTCTGGAGTATGCTGCCTGCTTGTGAACTTGAGATGCTGAGAGACTTTATGAACAGAGCTGTTGTTTTATTTACTCTCAATTAATCATGCTCAACTGTAAACAGAGTGTCTGTTTTAGTTCTGTTGACAATTATCCACTTGTCAACTTCTCCCTCAAGTACCTTCAGCATCTGGCAGCAGCACAAAACTGCTACATCAAAATGAACATTTTGTCTCAATAAAAAGATAGACGTGTGGCAGGGTTTCATCTGTTTTCTAGCCCATCAGCAGTCGGGCTGTATTGTCACCAATGCAACCAGACAGTGGTCTATTCCTATGGAATGGGGGAGGGAAGCCAAATTTTGTTCATATTAGTAAGGCAGACTCACAGAAGAAACAAGAACCCCCACACTTCCCCACAAAGACAGAAGCCAGCCCTCCTTTCAGCCTGCCTGGTGCCTCCTGTTCTGCTGGGGCAGGTCCAGTCCAGCTCCACCTTGCCAAAAGCTGCAGAGTGGGACTTATTTTGTGTTGTTTGTTTTGTGGTGTTCAGCAAATCCCAGTGCAAATGGAGACCATTTACCGGTGCCTCCCCAAACTATTTTAGTGTGATAATCTTTCGAATACCTGCTACATGACCTGGGCTTTTTTCAGTCCATGGGGCTCCTGTATGGGTTTGAATTTTGCCATTTTTAGCTTGAAAGATTTAATTACTCCCATCAGCTAAACATCCTTCCTGCATTTTAACACAGCCTCCCTCATGCTTAAACTGAAAGCTACAAAGTAAATGCAGACAGTCTGGCACCTTTTTGCGTACAGTCAGGTACAAACTGGACACTCCCTTTATTCTGAGGGGGGGAAAGAATCTTGTCAGGG
>VXBR01005794.1:483935-580586 GCA_013400215.1 Cisticola juncidis
CCGCCCTCCCTCAGCCCCACGTCCTCGCAGACGGCCACCAGCCAAAGCAGCCCGGCCACCCCCAGCGAGACTCTCACCAGCCCGGCGCCCGCCCTGCACTCCGTGGCCGTGCACTGACCCGGGCCGCCCGCATGGACGCTGCCTTCCCCTTTCTCCCAAAGTTTCCTCGGAGCTCTCCTCCCTCCCCTTCTCTCCCTCCTTCCGCTTCTTCCCCTCTCCTCTCTACTCTTTTCCTCGAAAGCAGAGACAACTCCCCGCGGGAAACTGAGGTTTGCCGTTCGCGTGAGCTCCCTTTCCGCTTCGCCCCTTCGGCCGAGCCCTCCCTCCGGCTCGGCTTCTCCCCCGGTTCTGAACTTTGTTTTCCGTTCTTCTGAGGCGAAAGGAACCGGCCCGGCCCGCCCCCTCCCGCCCGGTAGGAGCTGCCACTTGCATCGCTAGTTTTCCAGAAGTACTCCAGGCATCTTCGATTTGTCGGCGACCAGGCAAGCCTGGCTCGGCGATGCCTCTTTCCCTTCTTTTGTCTGGGGAAAAGCAGGGGTTTATACAGGACCAATCTTTAGTACCATAAACAAGGATGGCTGCTGTGTCACTGCATGAGAGCAGCGACGTTTCCAGCCTCCAAGCAGCAAAGGCTTGGATCTTGGAAACGCCGGGAAGCGCTTGGTGTCCTTTGTGTGGGTGCGTGTCCCGTTGCGCCGCCAAGGGCAGGCAGGCTTTCCACGGGGCAGGGCCGCGGCTCCGCGGGCTGAGGCCGGCCCGAGCAGGAGCGGGAGCGGGAACAGGATCAGGAACAGGAGCAGGAGTGAGAGCAGGAGCGGGAGCGGGGCGCGGGCGGCCGCGGCCCGCAGGTGAGGGAGCGGCGGGGGCGGCGCGGAGCGGGACCCACGCAACGGAACCGAACCGCGGCGGGTCACTCACGCCACACCTATAATGTTTACAAAGCGCCTGTTTTAATGTAAATACTGAATTTGCATCTGTACTGTAAATCAGATGAGGTCCCTTTTGCAGTACCTGTTGTAACGTGGATGTTTACTGTAGTTTTCAGGTGAAGGAGGAGGAGGAGTTGACTTGTCTGTTAACTTCTGGTTAACCCGAAGGTTTGGGAGAGCTGAGGTTTTCTTTGTTGTTGGTTTTTTGGTTGTTGTTGTTATTTTAAAAATTTTGTAGCTATTTACTTCATAGCTTAAAAACAAACAACAACCATAATTATAATAAAAATAAACTTGTTACCAAGCACACGACCCGACACAGCTTAAAGAAAAGCTGTTGAAGTCATTGACAAAATGTGGAAAAGTGATACAATAGCAGGTACAAACTGTGGAGGTCATCCTGATTTCTGCTGGAGCTTTGCAGACAAGAGAGAGGGGGCTAGGGAAACTGTACATGGTTGTGCATATGAATGATTATAAAATGTGTAAAATGCACTTTTGTTTGATATACTCCTTTCTAGTTTTAGGTAGTTTGCTGGAAACTGAACTGTTGTTCTGTTGTGAACTGCTTAAGTTAAGAGAAAAAAAAGAACACCCCCTCTAAACAGCATTAGTGTCTATTGAAACTGTAAGGACATTTCTTTTAAACTTTTTTTCCTGTACAGAATGAGCATGGCATTTTAAATATTGGTGTTCTTGTTCCCAGCATGTGTGTTTTAAGACAAAGGTTAAAAAGTGTCTACGTTAAATTATGAACCTAGTCGTCCAAATAATATTTTCTCATTAAAATATGTAAATGCAGATTTAGTTTCTTATTTGTCTTTTTAAAGAGTTTACACGAGAAAAGTAAAAACAGTAGTTCAAGATGGAGGAATGGTGTTATTCCAATATTTAGATAATCTAAACAGCCTTTTCACGCAAGGTTAGTAGAAATATAGTTATTAATATAGCACGACTTCTTAGATAAAATTGTCATTATCACCAGTTTAGCAAAGGGAGAACATGTTCTGTGGGGTTTGTATATACCCCATCTGTGCATACACACACATCTGCATTTGTGCCCTATACACTTACACCAAATATAAATATATTACATTCGTGCCTGTGTGTATGTATACTTATCACCTACTTACTCCCAGTTACATTTTCTCTAAAGAGTATAAAAATCGGTAAGCTTCTGCAATACAGAGCAAACATAAAAATGTTTCAAAAAATAATTACTTTTTTAAGACTGAGAACACAGATTTTTTTTCAGTGGTGTTTTTTCTTACAAGTGGCATTGCAAAATGTTTTTTGAGTAGAAGTGAGCTATTGTAGCCTTTTACTTGGCATTTAAAACTCCTCAAGCACAAGTTAGCTCAACCACTGCTAGGATTTCTTCATCCTTTTTGATCAACACCTTCCCAAACCGGTAGTTTGCAAAGTATAACACGATTGTACCTGTTTTTCTGCAATTCAATATACAGTCCCTTTTAAAAAGTAAGGGCAAAGTAATGAAAACTGGATTCTGGGCACTGTCTAGTAGGATTCCCCAAATCTGCTAGGGATTTTACAAGGATTCTGCAGCTGCTGAAAACCAGAGAAGCCATCTAGTGAAATGAGTAAATCAATGCCTCGGAGATGAGGCGTTCTTCGAGCACAGTTACAAGACAACTGCACACCGAAGTGCTTACTAGCAAGAAAACGACATTGTATTCTAATGAAGAGGCAGGATTCACGAATTCTACGGCAATGATGTTACAGAGGTTTTGTCTTCGACTGATCTCTCTGAATTTCGGGACCATAAACACAGTAAGTGACACCCGCACTTCCTTACTACACACTACGAGGTCCTTGCAAAAGTTTTAAGATTAATGTAGAGGGCAATTAATCCAGTTGTGGCCATTTTTTTTTTTAAAGAACGGATCCCACACACAGAAAAAAGGTGGAAAATACATGAATCATTGGGCTGATTAAAATGCATGAAGCTGCTAAAGCTTGTCAGATGGGGGACAACTGAACTCATTCATCAAGTCCAACCCACGATTATATCAACACGATCAGTTAAAGAAAGCATTCAAAACTTATCACCAGATCAATGGACACATAACTCGACAAACTTTTCCTAAACAAGCGATGACCTACATTTTTAGACAACGAGGAAGCTTTTTCTCCTTCCCTTTTCTCTTTTAAGATCTAGCAGTCAGAACAAATTCTCAAAGATGAAATCCGAGCCCAACTAACAAGATGAAGCTGCACTTTCAGAGTATTTTTTTTAAACCCTATATAGTAACGGCGGAGATAAAGATCTGAAAAGATTACACCCCAAAGCAAAATACTTTCAAAAGGTGCAATAGGTTTCTCGCTGCATAATGCGAGTGTGTGACATTTAAAGTGCCATTTTCCTCTTTATCCCCGCGATTGCCCGAGACTGCCCAAGCCGGGGACCCCCGTGGCCACCGCNTAGACATTTCTTGGGGGGCCGGGGGGATCCTTCCTCCTCTTTTTTTTTAAGTTTTGTTTGCCAGCGGGACAATATAAGCTAGGCGTACTAAATGCAAAGACACCGTTCGTTTCAGGCCAAAGCTCTTTTCTTCCGGAGCCCGGCTGTGCAAGGTAAGCCCGAGCAGCCAGCCGGGCTTGCTTCATGTCAGCGCAGGGTGTGTGAGTCCTTTCTCGGCGCTTTTTTTTTTTTTTTCTTTTTTTTTTGTGGTCTTGTTTTGTTTTGTTTTCTGTCCCCTCGACATGTGACAAGACACCACCCCACAGGACGGAATCCTCTATTGAAGACAGCCAGCTCTTTCTCACTCAGAATATTTATTTTCTCTCGAACCGCGCCTTGCAGAGAAGGGCGGTCTGTGCCAGGTAGGGAGAAAAGAACTGCCCGGCGACCCCTGAGAGGGAGTTTTATGAGCCAGGCTTTTTTCAAAAGTGGTCCTTGGGAAAGGCAGAAAAAACTTAGCAGCTTCATCAACTTCAGTGCCGAATTATCTCGGAATCTTAATATAAATGTCACTTTGTGGGTTGGTTGGGTTTTTTTGTTTTGTTTTTGTTAACAAAAAGAAACCGAGGCTGTGAAGCCTTGGAGGGGCTGTATTTGTTTCTTTTAAACTAACAACAAATTATCTAATTAATATGTTTCAATTACAGCATGAAAAAGAGAGGCTTTGGACCGCCTGCAGTGGGTTTACAATAGCCCCAGAGCCCACTATAAGAATTTACAATAACTTCACATCTGTTTCTTTATTTCCCACTTTTCGAGTCTAAAACTCCTCTTGAAATCACTTCAAACCGTAGCCCAAGTTATGAAATATGGTCTCTCTGCCAGGAAAAAAAAAAGGTAGAAAGAAAAAAAGGACAAAACTTTGCAGATCGAGGCTTCATTTGCAAGCTAGAAAGTGAAAGCCCCATTGAAGAGCATTAAACAAATATATTAGAATTCTGTCACTTTATGCAATTGAGTAGATCAAATAAAGGGTCCCAGGCCACTTCATTCACTCTCATTCACTTGAATAGAAAATGCAAAGAATAGCAAACCTAGACTGGGCCACCGATGTAGATTTAGCCCTTTTTTCTGAGAGACAAAAAGGCTGAATTTTCACAAACACATTGCTGACTCGGGGACTAGGAAACCAGCACTGAAACCCCTTTGGAATTTAAATTCATTTTATCTTCTCTCTTTCTGGGTCCCTTTGCGCTACAGGGCGAGTTGCACTGGCACCCTTACTTGGAAAAAAATACAATACAACAACAACAACCAAGGAAAAAAAGTTCCAGATTTTTCCAGCAAGTCACAGTACAGTTTGGAGGGTGACGTTTATATTTGCAAAGAGAAAAGAGGGAAGAGCTGCCCTTTGCCCTAAGAATCGCAGCCCCTTCTCGAAACGCCTGGGAAGAGCGTTCCTGCCCGTCTGCTCTCCGGAGCTGCGAGCTCGGGGCTCTGCGCACACCGGGGCTCTGAGCTCGGGCACACCGGGGCTGCGAGCTCGGGCACACCGGGGCTGCGCGCTCAGGGCACACCGGGGCTGTGAGCTCGGGCACTCCGGGGCTGCGAGCTCAGGGCACACCGGGGCTGTGAGCTCGGGCACACCGGGGCTGTGGGCTCAGGGCACACCGGGGCTGAGGGCTCGGGCACACCGGGGCTGTGGGCTCAGGGCACACCGGGGCTGAGGGCTCGGGCACACCGGGGCTGAGGGCTCAGGGCACACCGGGGCTGAGGGCTCGGGCACACCGGGGCTGTGAGCTCAGGACACCGCGCACACCGGGAGTCCCACACTCAGGACACAGGGCTGTCGCGGTGTGCGGGGCCAGGGCTGCGGCCGGGGAGTGCGGGGACGTCCTGCCCTTTATCCAGTGCTGGCTACGCCCGCAGGAGAGGCCGGGCACTGTGCCCGTGCCGCACAGCACAGGGCACGGTAGCACAGGGCACGGCAGCACAGCCGTGTTCATCTGTGCCACTGGGAGCAGGCAATGGACAGCAGAGACACGGCCACTGTACAGGGGTGGGACCGGGGGTGCCAACTGCTGTATCGGGACTAGGTGACCCTGGCCCGTCCTTCTGCAGCTTCTATATGTGCAGGTACCTTATCTGCCGTCCTGCCCCTGCTGGGGCCCTCAGCTCTGAGGCAGCCAGAGCAGCCCGGCATCCAAGGGAGGGCCTGGCTGCCTCCTCCCTTACGTATCGCTAGCATGGCCACACCGAAGTGTCTGACAGGTTAACTCACACCAAAACTGTAGGCACTACTAAACAAAGGCTCTTGATTGTGCACTATTTTGTAGGTCCTCAGTATTAATTAAGTAGTAAGTAGAGTATTTTGCATTAATTAGAGCAGCTCCTTAGAGAGATATTACAGCCAAGACTAATCTTATACCATAGGAAAATGCTCAGTATTTCCACTGTCCCCTAATATCACAGACAGCACAGACCACCTGCATGTACTGGGCTTGCTTGCAAGCACTGACCTGTAGACATTTTTCCCAGGTATGACACCAAGGCACTTTGAGGTTTGCAGCTTCTATCCTTGCTTGCTTTAATGGCTACTAGATAGACAATAAACAAGCAGGAATTGAGTCCAAAACCCAGACCTGGTTCTACTCCTAGGTGGGCTCACCAGCCATTGACAGCTTAAGGTGCCTTCTGAGACTTTAAAAACCTCTAGTAAAACTGCTTCTTGCCAGAGGAGCTGGGAACTCTTGCTCCCAAGGCTGCTCTCCTGAGCAGGTCCGCATGTTAGTTCCATATTTTAATAGTCTAAGCTACTAATTAGGGAGCACATTTATCTCTATTATCAGTGGTACCACTGCCTTACAAATTAAACATGAAACAAATACAAACTCAAATTAAACAAGCAGAAAGTTATCAGAGCCTGGCTTTTTGGAATACCTGAACATGAAAGCACACAAAGTCATTCAGCTCTGGCCAAAAAGGCTTTAAAGGTAGCTCAGACAGGAAACTGCTGCAGAATGTCAAGATGGACAAAGAGTCCATTTCAGAGCATTTCTCCACTGCTACTCACAGATGGCAACCATTTCTTCATATAGTTGGAAACATACCTCTTCCCCACCACAAAAATGCAAATTTTTACCAACTTGAGCAATATCACCATTGGATTCTCTCCCATCCCTTCCTGTATTTCTCTCCTGCATGGACATTCTCTCTGTGGCTCTGACTACCAAATTTTCACCTAAGCTTAATGATGTGTGTTGCTGGGAGCAGAGAATGCTGAGAAGCTGAAAGGTGCTGTCTGCATCCCAGGGTCTTTAAAACATTTTTCCCTTGTACCTTGCAGCCATCCCTCCCTGAAGCCTGATGGGCCATGAGCAGAGCCCCCAGGTCTTTCCCACCCGAGTGCTGGACCCGCAGAAACACAGCCTGTGTCTTCTCTCCCTGTGCTCCTGCTTCTCCTTAGCTTTTCACGGGGCTGGGCTGTTCAGACCAGTAATGAACCTGCTCTCACACAGGAGGATGGGAATAGCTCTGCATGGACCTGCTGAAGGAGACCACAAACAGTTTGTGTTTCTTCTCAATTTGTGCTGAATGCACTTGAGCCCTTGTTGAACATAATTTCATAATTAACCCATATAATTTCCAGGTTAAGGAAGTTCTCTGGAGAACAGGGAAGTGGATCAAGAGAGGGCTGATCCCTGTTACACGTAATTTGGCTCCAAATTGATGTTGTGTTTGCATCTGTGAGAACTGTAACAGAGAGAGAAATTCTAACAGACATGAAAGCAGATTTGAATGATTTCTACACCTGCAGAAAGTTGTTAATAGTCATATTCATTTCTTTATTGAGCTACAACTTCCTCATCGTTGCCAGAGCCAGAAAGGTCGGGTATATCTGGAGGCTCAGGGAAGCAGACACACTCCTGAATGTGCATGGGGATGGGGATAAGCTGTACCCCCCGAGCTGCTCTCCACACTAGCCAAAGGATGTGTTTTTAAAGTACCCTATATTCAACCATCATGACTGGCAAGCCTGGCACCAGTAGTGTCTCCCTAGAAATGACAAGGACTGTGTGAGGAAGACACAGCAGTTCCTCAACAGCCAGTTCCCAGGAGGGGACATTTGTCCCTTCTTGCTTGCCCTGTCACTGCTGAGTTTTCTCATCTCTCAGGCACAGAGTCCTGTAGTTACAGCACAGCTCACCCCATTCATGCTTGCAAATGCCTTATACACTAAGGGTGGGCTTCAGGTAAAAACTGAATTGCATACAAGTCCACAGAAAATTCCTAGTGAATTAAATAGAATAAGAGTTTCACTAGCAAGGTTTTTCGGAGCATTCAGATGATTTTCTGATTAGGTAAGTAATTTATCTTTCTCTCAGTTTGGGGTCACAGTCAGTGGGTATGGCAGGTCACATGCAGCTGTACACAGCCCTAATGCTGCATGGTCATGGGTAACTCTGAAAGCTTTGGAAAATATCTACATTCTTTTTTCTTACCTGTGCTTTCAGACCATAAGCCAGGTTTTTGGGGTTTTTTTGCCTCACATGCAAAAGAACTTTCCAAAGATGGGCCAAACCCAGACCAAACCATGTTCCTCTCTGCCTATAACCAGGTTTGAGTGGCTTGTTTATTTTTTTTTTTAAGTTGGTTGTTTAGTTTCAGTTCCTTGTTTTTTAACCCTTGGAGAAAGAAGGGACTGTGGGAGCCCAAGAGCCCCAGGCCGTGCCAAGGGACAGCTCATCATCCATTTTTAGGATGCTAGGGTACTTTTCAAGATGTGAACTAATCTATCTGAACATTAATTAAATCACAGTCCTAAATATTTTTGATAAACACTAGAAAGCTTTAGGAAATTATTTTTTCTCTGTTTTGACTCCACCTTCTCAATGGTGAGGAATTTTTCTAATCCTTTTGCATCAAAACCACATTATCCTCATCCATTACTTCTCATCAGTAATACCTCAAATAGATTTTCTCCCTCCTTTTATAACAAAAAATAGACCATTGGAAGTTCTCCAGCATTCAGGTTCTCCAGGATTTTTAAGCCAAGCATCAGGCACTGTAAAACCTTTGATAAAGTCTTACTAATACTGGATTTTCTTTTGAAAACATGACTAAAAGAGCAGGTAGAGGAATTCCTGTGAGGAAAGCAGAGAGGGTTTAGCTCAATCAAGAGCCACAGGACTGGTTATGTGCACACAGGGGGGACATCAGAGCCAGAGAGGAGCAGCCAGAGCACAAGAGGGGTGGAATTCCTGCTCTGCCCCCACACTGCCAGCACTGCCCAGCACAGTCTGCAGAGCAAACACCAGCAGTGCAATCAGCCAGGGGCTGACTGCTCTGAAATTACCTCCTCCTCTTCCTCACTCCTTCAGTGAACAAAAGGAGGGACAATTAACAGTAAATTCCACTGTCTATGCATGGGTAGATACTACAGTTTCACTTACTGCCTATATATACTTGCATATTATAAATCCCTTTACTGTAAGATGGTTTGGGATAAGTCTTTTGAAGGCACAGGCTCATCTTGCAGAGCCTTGCTTTTGAGGAATTTGGGTTAGGGGTTTATTTCTTTTTTTTTCCCTTTTCTTTTTCCCTGTCAGAAGATATACAAAGATATGTCTTTTTATCAGCTTGGCATTACTCTGAGAGTTTTCCATAAGCTCAAGATCAGACTCTTTTGAAGTCATTGCACAGGAATCACCAGGGGCACCTATTGCATGTTCAAATGAAGGCTCTCCATTGGAAAATAAACCCAGTTCTGCCTGCAGCACTCAAATTCTATCAAAGTGCTCCTCTTCCTCTATCTGCATTGATGTGTCCGAGTCGTATTTCGGAGAACATCATTTTCCTCCTAACTGGTCACAGGCATAAATTTTAAAACAAACCACATTTCTAAAGAGAAGTAAAGCCTTGTCAGACCACGGAGTGTCTGACAGCCATCAGATCACACAGCCACCCAGAACATTAGAAAAGAAGAAAGCACATGAGACATCTAGCACTCTCCATCCCTCGTTAGCCCTCCCTTTGCAGTAAGGACTGTGTATATCTAAGTGCTGCTTTTTCTTTTGTTCAGAGTATCGAAAGTCCCTCGACATTCTATTTTCCTGAGCATTCTCCTTTGTCAGTTCCTACAACTAAATAAAACAAGCCAAACCCCAAACTGTTTCTCCATGATCAAACTCTGATTTTTTTTCTTTCCAAGTAAAGACATACTGCTTAAAAGGACAGTTTTGGGGTCAAATGCCGCTGCACAGAGCCTCAATGGGATGAATTTGGGTCAGTAACAATGCGTTCCTTAGTTCTCAATGCAAGTCAGGGAGGTTATGGTTCTGTGAATGTGGATGTGGCACAGTTGGGTAGGAGGTCAACAGCACAGAGTTAAGTACTATTTTCAGCATTGTCTTCTCCTTCATCCTTTTGAGGATACAAAGCAGAAGCTGTCAGTATTCATCCACTTGAGCTCTGGAAATACCTCTTAGGAAAGCTGGGAACTGATCTTGCAGAAAAACAGCAAGCATCATTATATAAGCCTGGATCCTTGGAGTATCCTGGCATAAGGTGGAATTCCTTGTATCTCTCAGAGCAGCAATGGTAAAAGCCTTTCTCCCTGGAGTGGGGGATGCAAATCACGCCTGTCTTCACTGTGCCAGAGGGGAGGAAAGCCTGTCCCTTGCACTGCAGACCTTGAGGCAGTGGGTTTGGTCATTTGTTTTGTCTTAGCTCAGGTAATTCCTGTACCAGTAGCAGCATGAGGCTTCAGAGAGGCTGATTTATCTCTCAGAAACTCCAAACCACAGCCTCTCACTGAGCCTTAGAAAATGTTCCTCTCTTCCAACCATGCCACACCATGCACTGTAACCTTTCCCTCTTTGCATTAGTAAGTGGTAAATGTTAATTTGAAAAGAGAAAACTTCCTTGTTACAACTTTTTAATTTTACCTAAACCTCCACTTTACTCTGATGGAATTATGATTGACTCATTGTCTTTATGGAGGCAAACCTCTCTAATACACTGCTTTAACTAGAGTAAATGGACTGAGCAAACACTGATCTCTGTAGCAAGCTACCAAAGCCTGCTTTGTGTGCTCCTGATTTCAGCCCAGCAGAGCTGGTGTCATTCCAGCTGTGCAGAGCAAGACTGTCAAACACAAAGTCATGTACAAAGTTCCTGTGCTGCCAAGGTGTGTGTGCAAGTCCCCACTATGTGCACAGAAAGCATCAAGTCCATTAGGCTCAAGCAAATGGGCATGAAAATTACACCAACTGTATTTTCTTTTCAAAATAAAACCACATTTCTCAATCCCTGTGGACAGCTCAAAACTCTGGGCAATAAGGAGCCATCTATTTACTTGTTCCTTGCAAGGCAGCCAGCAATGCAAAGGAGAATATACAATTGTGTAAACCAAAGGATTCAGACTGTCCTTGGATGTTTCCATTTAATCTTTCACTTGCTGGCATTGTGTAATTAACACAAAATCACTGGAAAAATTACAGTTTGAAAAAGATCTGCTAAAATATTGCTGTTAAATGTTTTCTCAACTAGTGGCAGCATCCAAGACCAAGACAGAATGAAAACTTTAATCTGTTTTTACAGGCCCTTTCCATGACCTTAGTGGGAACAGCACAAGGATTTCATTCTGGGAATCCTGTAAGGACCTGTTAGTACTGGCACTTGGGGATCTCTCCCTGGATGCTGAGGCTTTTCAAGATTGTACATTCCCATTCTTCATGTTGTTATCCTTCCAGCCCACAGTATAACTCCGATTGATCTCAGTGGGGATGGCTGACAGACAGCAGTACTGAAAAGCACACTGTAGTGTAAGCACTGGAATAAATTTACCTGATATCCTACAGATAATGGCCTTTGTTCCCTAAACTATACCTGCCCAAAGAGCCCTCCTCTCTTATTTCTGTATCATAACCTACCCACCAAGAGCAGAGGGAGCAGAGCTGCCTGCTGACTTGTCAGAGGAGGCACCACTGGTGGCTGCCTTGTTACTGCCACACACAATGAACAGTGCTTGAGCTCAGACTGGCTTTCCCTCAGGGACTAATTGGAGCCTGTCTTTTCTATCTAGTCAACATTTTAAGAAACCATTTAAGGGAACACTTTAAAAAATGAAGGAATTCAATTAGTAGAAAGAAGACTTCTACTCCTCTCAAGTTTGACTGAAGCTAGCCAAAACATTCAACATTGCTTGGGTTGAGAGAACAGGCATAAAATATGGTCTCATAAGTCTCACTTCCTCAGCAAACTAGGATAAAACTTCCAAATTTAGTTTAATACCACCAAATCCTGTGTAGTCACTAGGATTGCCTAGGAAATATTCTCTACCTCAAAAACAATCTAAAAAACCCCAAGTAACACATCAATCTCATCACCAAACTGAAGCAATTCTGTTCAGCCTCTGGTTCCTGCTCTGAATGATGCAATTTTCAAACGTATTTTTTCCTTGTCCTACTCTGCTTTAACTGCTTTGAACTCCTTGTTTAAAAACAGCAGATTAACAATGCATCCTACAAAGAGGAATTATGGTGGATTTCATTAGTGCTAACAACTTGGATATGTTCTCACCATATGAATGTATCAGAAGTAAAACATTTTTATGCCAGATCTTGGGTTTATGAAACACTGAATTATTTTGCTCAAAATTCCTGTCAACTTTCCAGTAATTACTGATAAATCAAGCATGCTAAAATGGTGCAGCAAACAATCTCCTCCCATTTGGAACATGTGTGTTCTCTTTGGGACTGGCCTATTTACAACAGCTATGATGTTCCACAGGCTTGGAAAGAACATGGGATTTCTTTCCTTCATTCCCTAAAAGCATTCAGACTTTTCATGATTTTTTTTTTTTACTTACTATTTTCCTAGATTTCCCATCACAGGCTTGCATCCTTTTTGTTTTTTTTCATTTGATCTGAGTATAGAGCAACCCTCCACAGGCAGAGAATCCCCTCTCCTCCACATGTGGATATTTTAACTTGGCCCCCAATTGTTCAGACATTTAATCTCTGGGAGACTCCGCTCTCTGCATCAACACTCTTTTAATTGGCATTATTTATTATTTATTTATAGGACATGAAAATTTGAATTTGTGGCCTAAACCTGAGTCTGTACATTTGTGATTAGAGACAGAACTATTCCACTCAGAAAGAGGAATCTCCTGCTTTTAAGGAACAACAAATTTTAATTTATTGTTGCTGAGATCCCAGTGCCTGTGGAGAATGGACAAAGAGATGTTAAACTACAGGCTATGCTGTGTGCTAAGCCCACAGAAAATGTGGTCTCTTGACATTTCCAGGTAAAGGGCTGCCTCTTTCGACCCCTTCTCTTTTGCCAGGAAATCCCAGCATCAGTTCTAACTGGCAGCTGGACTTGGGCTCATCATATCTACACTTCTGTTACATGACTCTTACTGCTAATTCTGCCTGGCTGTACAGAGAGAGCCATAAATACATTGAAAAACATCTTAATTCAAACAGAAAAGAAGGTTGCAGAACTTAAAACATTTTCCATGGGAAAACAGGGGAAAATGCCTTCTACAAGTTCAATGTGAAAAAATAAATAAAAGTGAATCAAAACAAAAATGTTTGGAATTGATTCTAAAGTATCTGAAGACATGAAGGTCATTAATATTTATGACATCAAATATTAGTTATATTTGATGTCTAACAAAGACTTGTCTGTTTCATTGGAAATAGCTTTCTTATTTTGTCATGAATACAGAGGCAGCCTTATTAATAAAACAAAATACCATAAAGGAAAACAAGCAGAGACTGAAGGTTCTGCTAGTTTTTAAGGGTTTGTATTCTGCTATGTTATGTACTTATTTTTGATGGTTTTCCCCTTAAATTATGAGCTTGGGGAAAGAGAAGAAAATAACTTGAGTGTAAAGTTTAAACTGCTTATAAATAAGACAGATATGTTTGAAGCTGAATTTCCTTGTCTGGGAAAAAAAATTAGAGCTACTACACAACACACTTGAGGATCATAAATCAGTCCACACACACAGTCCCTGAAGTCACCAACTGGGGCACTGTCCCAGCTGTGGGTGCAGCCCTGGGTATCTGTGTAACCCCAGAGCCTGCCTGGCTGCTGGGGAGCCCGAGGCCCCACTGTGTTGGCCAAAGTGTGTCTGCTCACAGCTACCACAGCTCTGTTGTGGTTCAGAGACAGGACAGTCAAAACAGAAATGTACTTCCTACAACTTAGGAAAAGTAGGTTAATGCTCCAGCTCATTCATGGACTCCCAAAGTGCCCCTAAGGTCTCATGTGGAAAAAAATACTAGAGCAGATGGAATCTCAGGACACTGCAGAATCATTTGGGCTGGAAAATACCTCTAAGATGGAGTCTGGTCTTAGCAGAGCACTGCCAAGCTCACCTCTGAATCGTGTCCCTTAGTGCCAACACCTACACACCTTCCAATGTCTCCAGGAATTTTGACTCCACCACTTCCCCTGAGGAGCCTATTCCAGTGCTTGACAATGCTTTCCACACAGAATGTTTTCCTAATATCCAACCTAAATCTCTCCTGGCCCAACTCGAGTCCATTTCCTTTCATCCTGTCACCTGGTACTTGGGAGATGAGGCCAAACTCCACCTGGCTACAGCCTCCTGTCAGGGAGTTGGAGGGAACAATAAAGTACCCCCTGAACCTCCTTTTCTCCTGAACTGCCCAGCTCCCTGAGCTACTCCTCATATGTGATCCATACCTTCCCCTGGAGTCTGGGGATTCCAGCTCTTCTCTGGACATGCTCCAACACCTCAGAATCCTTATTTTCATGAGAGGCCCAGAACTGGACACAGCACTGAGGTGTGGCCTCAGCAGTGCCCAGCACAGGGGATGGTCACTGCATGGGCCCTGCTGGCCACACCATGGCTGGCACAGGCCAGGTGCCCTTGGCCACCTGGGCACACCTGGCTCATGTTCAGCTGCTGTTGACCAGCACCCCCAGGGCCTTCTGCAGCTTTGCAGCCCCTCTGCCCCAGCCTGTGGCACTGCAGGGTTGGTGTGAGCCAAGGGCAGGGCCCAGGCTGGGCCTTGCTGAGCTCAGCTGGCCTCAGCCCGCTGATCCAGACTGTCTGTACAATCATTTTCCTGTACCCAGACAGCCTGAAAGAGGCCTAGTCTGTCCTGAAAGTACTTGTACATTCTCTTCTCTAAACTTGCAAAGGGTTTACAACACCCTACAGTGCTCCAGTATCTAAGTATCTTTGTAGCTGGTGTTTCTGAGACCTGACCTACGTATTCTTTGCTGCAGTAATTGTATGTTGGGGCCCTTTGTGCCTCTTATCCATAAAGAATCCAGTGTCATTTGCCAAACTCACAATAATACTGTGCAATTGTGTGCACAAATGTTTGTGAAGGATTTCAATCCTTTTGGAATTGTGGTAGGAGGAGCCACAGGAGTATCAAAAACTTTGAACATGAAGAACCTCTGAGTAATGTGAAGCCTCAGGCTTAGAACACAGCACAGAGCTGATGAGCTGTGGATGGAATTCTCTTCTCACAGAGGGCCTGTACAAAGACCAGCACCTGGAAGAAGTCAATAAAAGGGGAGAAGCTTGCTCTGAGTAGCTGCCTGTACCTAGAAAGCTGAGTTAAAGAAGATGCAAGTAAAGACAGCATAAAAGCTCTGCATGGGACAGTTCAGTATCCTGTAACCCCAGAAAGGAAGACAGAAAGCTCTCTGGCAGTACTCAGTTTGTTCCAGCCCCAACTCCCACTGCTGAGCCAGCCAGGGCCAGGCTCTGAGCTACAGCAACACTGCCCTCACCAGCCACAACTGCTCTTATTGTGCCCTGGCTGCCACTTAGATTTATCTATATGTTTTATGTCTTCTCTCTGGGTAAGCAGAAAGGTTTTTTGAGTCGGTACCCTATGTAAATTAGAATACATGAATAAATTGGAAAGCTTATTTAATTATCTGTGGACAAAGGAAGCATGACAGTTGCTTTGAATAGAAAAATAATTTTGTGAATGAATCAAATTCCAGGGAAAAAAAAGATGTTGCACCTGCAGTACACTTAGTCTGATGACTTCACCAACTTTGCTGCCCATTAACCATATTGTAATCTTTAAAATATAACTAATTGGTCAGTTGCAGAAAAAGCACGATGCATCTCGTTTCTGAGGTCAAATGCAGCAAGCTGGAATTTTGCCAGGACAAGGAATGTCACGGTGTAGATGAAAATAGTCTATGCTTTAAGGGTTGAATTTGAGTGTTTTGAAGACATGGGTTGGACTTGTATGACTGAGGAAAAAGAAATTTTGTATACAAAATTCCTGTATGAGGGATGATGAGAAAGTGAACCAGGACATAAGCCAGGTGTCACTCACAGTGTGGGACATTTCAGCAGAAATGAGTAACCAGACCAAAATCTGGTTCCACATCTTTTTTGAGGTTGAATGGCTTCTGGGCACAACACTGATGGCTTTGCATCACAAAAGTTCTTCTTGAGATATCTACCATGACAGAAATGCTGATTGATAATTTAAACTCATGGAAAATCCTGCATTATTTCTCAATACCGTAAATATGCTCTGGTGAAGAATCAGGGTGGTCAGAAACTACTGCTACAGAAATCTGGTATGGGGGAACCATCAGGAAATCAGAAATGTCCTTCTGCAAGCTGAATCATACAGGTCTAGCAGAGCTGTAGTACAGTAACTGTGTAAGTTCCTTTAACCTAGCAGCGATTTTCATCTCTGTTGCTGAGGAAAGGTGATGCTGCAAGTGCTTTTAGGACACATCTAAGTCATATTTGCTGGGCTTGCTTATCTATTTACCATTGTTTTTTAAGTGTGTGGATTTCTTATCTGGTACACACATGCAGATACAAACTGAGAGGAAAAAAAGGAAGACAAAGCCAAGTCAGCTCCTCTGTGGAACCAGCAGATGTTTGCAGTTGAATTGCCAAAGTTTCACTGGTGTGAATCCAGCCCTGTACCAGGCTTGGCACTGCTTGTACAGCAAGGACTCCACTGCAGTCACGGGGTGCAAGGAACACAGGACCTGCTCCCTCCAAACCTGGAGCAAGTAAACATTTGGGGGAAGACTTGGAGAAGACAGGAGATCTAAGAAGAATATAGGAAAAAGGAAGAATGTGATACCTCTGCAGGGTTTAGAGGGCTCAGACTTAAACCAGACCAACAATGGGAGGTGGAATTCTGCATACCAGAAGAAACTCATCTTGAAGCTTGGGCTTACACATCTTCCTGTCCAGATGGCAAGGCCAAGTGCAGAAAATAGATAACTGTTCAAAAAACTATATAGATTCTTCATTTGTTTTATTGTTTTTTTTTAGTTTGTTTATATCATGAAAACTAAACTCTGTTTCTCAATAAAACTTTAAAAGAAAAATTCTGGAATAAGTTTTAGAAATGGCTTAGTTTAACTTTGTCAATCAGCTTCCTAAGTGAGAACCAGCTTTGACTAGACACTGATATTAGCAGTATTGCTGGGCATCTTCTAGCAATGACAGCTGGGACTGAGCTGTTGCTTCAGTGCTCTTATATGCAACTAAAAGAAACTTGTCAATTCAACTGGCACACTATTTTCCCCACATCAAAACTGCACCCAAATGGTACCACATGTCCCACTCTCTTGAGCCCTTCATGAAGATCAGCAAGTCTCAACTTCAGGTTTCTTCCCACAGTGAAATCAATGAGAAATGTATCTATCCACCATTTGGGACTGAGCCCAAAGCCTCCTTTGCTTTGGGCTGTTCTGGGATGGAGTAAGGTACTGCAGTGACCTGAAAACCCCCCTTATTTGCATTTTCATGAGCCTTTTGCAAGGCAGGAGGGAAGATGCTCACTGAAAATGTCCCTAATTCTAACCTAACTGGCCTGAGAAAGAACCTGCAGTTTGCACACAATGTTTCTGCTGCACATAAGAAATTTAAGGCCACATACTGGCTGTATATTCTGTGTGTGAGGATGTGTGCAAATGAATCTGTGTGTGTGCAGGGATATTCCTAGAATTTGTTTTGTTTTTAAGATGTCCTAGAAATTTAACTGAACTCTCACATGGAATCAATTTAAAATAGAAGACCTGGCACAGCTTTACTTGTATATCTTTCTTATGCATTTGTCCAATCAAAATGATAATGTAGACAAACTGTGGACTGCAAAGCGTATTATCCAGCAATATCTCATTATTATGCAAAAAATCAGATATTCACAGCAACTGTCTCATCTATTTATTGTTTGGTTACTCATCTGGAAATTTTAATACTTTCTTCAGGGGCAGGGGCTGGCAATAAAAGAATAGATCTATATATCAAACCTTTAACTTCCAGCCATCATTGTGTGCCATAATACAGATGGAGTAGCTATCAGCTCTCTTTACCTTGTTGGTTTATTTACTTCAACTAAGAATAGAGATTTAAAGAGAATAGAATAACAAAGTCCACTGCAAGCTAAATGTTCATGCTCCAGTGTGGAAAAAACCTTGAATAACAACAAAAATAATAAAGAGTAATTGATATACATCTCTATGACTAATTAATTTATGAAAACTATAGACCCAGCCTTAATAACCTTCAAACTTTCCTGTTTTTCCCAAGCACCTCAGTGGCTCTGCTGAAACACATCACCAGGCCTGCATGTCTGTATGTGTAGGTCACATTTTGGCTGCAGCAGCATTTTTCAGAAATTTTGCTCCTTAGTTTAGTGAAACACTGAAAGAATTGCTTGTCTCACTCCAAGCACCTGACTGCTCCTATTGAAATCTCCAGCAGGGTTACAGATTATTTTTAAAAGGGTCACAGCCCCAAAACAGGGAATTCAATACACTGTTGGGAAGCATTTCAGCCTGGTCACTAAATTCAGCATCTGCAATTGCAGCAGTGAGAAAGTGGCTTTTGCAGCCTGAGCCTGTGGAAGCATTTGAACTGCCATGGTGTCACTACAGCTTCATATGCCATGTACTAATGATATCAGAACAAGATTCTACCTTCTGAAAATCAATAAAGCTTGATTTTAAGGGTACAGCAGATTTTTCTTCAGATGTATACAAGAAATGTATGATTGAGGAAGATCAGCCAGACTCAATTAGAGAATTAGGTGCCACACACATTGGTTTTCAGCCCTCTTGACAGAAAGAATCTTTTACCTGCAGTGGGGCAGGGCTGAAAGGAATCAGTAACACTCCATGAGCAGTTCCCCTAGGTACAGGTATACAGGTAAGATGATTGTCACTTCACATCCACAGACCAGCTTTACTGTGACAGCTGACTTGGAATTGCCATGCACCTACAGAAGAATGGAAATTTGAGGAGACATGGAAGAGTTTAAAGGAATCGTATGAATACTAACCTATTCCAATGTAATTCAGAATTTTCCTGGTTATGTATTTGGAGCAAAAGAAAATCTAGCTTCTATTTCCTGCTTTGTTTTGCAAAATAATTAGTGTAGAACTTAGAACCTGAATAAAATAGTAGTCATCATTATGTACTTACTCCTTGCACTTTCAAGTGTTACCAAATGAAATGACCCCTATGCCTTTGCAGATTCCTGTTGAAATTAAATTCTGTGTTGCTACAGGCATTTAAACACAGCAAATAATTCACAGGATCTTCATTTTACTTTTTAAAATGAGACTTGCTCTATATGTTGCTTTCTGCTGGGAAAGCTGGCATTCAGAATTGGCAGGCTGGTACAACCTAAACCAAGCACACAATGTCAGAGTATTCCAGGCTCTGCTCACATCACCCACTGCCCACACACTTCTGTCTGCCAAGCATGCATTTTCCTTAAATCTTCATTTTCTTTAGACTGCAATAAAATACCAAAGGGGTTTTCATTTCCCTAAACTATTTTTGGTTGTAGTGAGCAAACAACAATCACTGAAATGTAACATTTAAAGCCAGTCCTTCCAAGCTGATTCACAGCTCTCCTATTTGTTCCTGATGCTCTTCAATAGAAGTGATCAGTCAGGAAAGGATGCACTTGCCTCGGCAGGGGGGGTTACTCAGTCTGGCAGCCAGGAGCTCTGGAAAACTTGTTCTATGTCTTAAAAAAGAATCTAATGGCATTGCTTGAAACTGGTTGTGCAACAGCAAATGATTGATGGGGTTATTACCATCTACTGCTTCTGTTTACCCCAAATTAATCTCAAGTAGACTTCCTTGTAAATAATTGAGCTGTAGATATGCAGTATCCTTACTGGAACCAGGAGTGAAGTTCCCCTCTCTGGCAAGAAAGGAGGGGTGGGGAGGAGGCATTTTAAGATTTAGTTTTATTTCTCATTGCAGGCAAAGCAGAAACTGTTTGACATGACAACTGCTCTCATCTTTACATGAACCTTACCATATCAATGCAAGTCAAAGAATAGCCCACCAATTTATGGTCAGAAGAGGGTCAGAAATTTAAAAATTTAAAGAAGAAGAATGCAAAATCATCTCTTTCATCCAGAGCATGTGCCCAAGTATATGGGATGATCCAAACGACAACACTGTTTTAAGATATGTTAGAACAGGCAGATGTGAGTAGCATTTCTGTGCTTTCAATTCACATAAACACCAATAATTAATGTAATTTTACCATGTTGCAACAGAGAAAGTTGTGGAAGGTTTCCCAGTACTATTTCCCCATACAAACTGCTGAAGATATGCAATAATGGCTGAAGTCAATCTTTTATTATCTCTAAAGAACTTTGTATGTAACAATGCCTTTTTATTTCTGCTTACAGATCCTGATCTTTGGATTTGCTCAGTACCCATTTTGTCAGGGAGCAGTACAACCTTTTAGCTGATTCCCCACGACAATCAGAGGGAAGGTGAACAGTTGGGTTGCTATTTTCTTGATTCTGCTAATTCTGTTCTTTTGTGGGGTTTAAAAAGCTGCAGGAGTGGTGAGCAAGTTCTGTGATGATTAGATATGCAATGTAAGGTACAGCTGTTGAATTTACCCCTTGGAGCACTGCTGCCTTCAAATATCTTTGATACACATGCTATGTGTGGGTTCTTGGTTGCTGAGAACCTGCTGTTAGCACTGCCCAGCCAGAAGGCAGCCAAACCATCTCATTCACCCTGTGTGTCACACAGGGGCACCCATGGGAGCTGGGCTGAGTCCTCGGGTTTCAGTCCCTTTCCCTACACCAATAAAATCCCATTGGTTCTATAAGCTGCTTCTTTATTTATCCCAAATGTTACCGTTTCCATGCTAAAATAAGAATCCCTGACCAACTGAGAAAGACAGGCAGAGGGTTTGTAGGCACTGGTGGCTGCCAAAAAGACAGGCTGTGAGCAGGCAGGCACTTGGGAAACCTATGGTGACCAGATGGCTTGTCAAAACATATGCTACAGAAGAGCACAGCCTGCAGGCACCGGGGGGAAGACAAGCCCAGGGCAAACAGTGGCATCAAGGAGTGACTGCAGTCACACAGGAATTGCTGCAATCAGGAGCAAAGCCGAAACTGCAGATTCACCCAAGGAACTGCAGATGAGATTAAATCTGTTCCAAAGTGCGTATTAAAATTCATTCCCCAAACAGGAGATAGAGAGAGATGCAACATTTGCATGCCAGCAAGTTTTCAACTTTCTAAAATCTGGCTCTTTCTACATGCAATAAACCAGTCACATACTATGAGCACAAGCCTTTTTACTCATTTTCACTGTAACTGAAGATTCTGCTTTCTGTTATAAAATGTAAAAATCAGATATTGCCACAGAAAAAAACCTAAGAACAGAGTCAAGCACTAAATATGTAAACAAATGTTAAAAGTTAGACTGATGCCACATATACAATAAGCTGTTCATTTCTCTTCATATCAAACCTTAAATTAAATAGTGTGCAAATATGTAAAATAGTTTGGATGCACTGAATACATAGGAGCATAATTATTCCTATTGCCATGGAATTACAGAATGGTTTGGGTTAGAAGTGCCTTCACCAAGTCCTTTCCTGTATCACTGAAGGTGGTTTCTGTGGTAGCAGATAACCACACTAACGCCTGTATGGGGCAGATATTCCTTTGAAATAATGAAACAACACCAAAGAAACAATAAGGGTGGGACCAAAGGACCAGCACCAGAGGGATGGAATTATCTACAAACAGTGAATTTAAACCAGAAAATTCCCATTTACAGTGTGGATGAGCACTTTGCCCAGTGCACAAACAGCAAACAACCAAACAGGGAGAAACGGGCTGGATCCATGTTAGCTCCATGGGGAAGGAGGAGGACACAAATGTGCCAGCAACTGGCCAGGAGCACACCTTGCTGCTATGTGTGAAGGAAAATAACCTGGATAGATGAGAGACATGTCAACATGGGCAACCTTTGCTATTTTCCTTCTTCAATACACTCTTGTCAGCCACAACACTTCTTTTAAACCCAGCAGTTACTTGTCTGGCAGCTGAAGCACATCCAATGAACAGTTCCTTTCTGTAGCTTGTGGGAAGCCACAGAGGCCTCAAAACTGCTAAGAACAGGTAAATAAGAACAAAATAGTAAACTCCAGCAAAATGCAAAAGAAAAAGGGCACATACATGCTTTGTTTTTTAAAAATCAGACCCAAATGAATCATTTGGTCTCTGCTGCTATTCCTGCTAGCGAGCTGCTGGGGCTGCTGCTGTGGACAATCCTTTGCAGGGAACAGTACAACTGAATTGTTGTGCCCTGACCATTTTTGAGAAGCCAAAGCCACTTAGAAAGAACATACTGGGGACTCAGATAATTCTCTGCTTTACCACTACTATAAAGTGCCAAGTAAATGAGAAGTCCTGGGAAATGATTCACTTGTGTTTGTTTTGGAAATTACCAATACTGCAGCACTCTTTAGCTTCATTCCTTCAAGAATGCCTGTCCTTTCCCTGCATGTTGGCCCTTGCCTTCCCGACAGAATCACAGCTTTTCACTGGAGAATCTCATTTCTTAGCACTGCCACAGAACATGGACATTTTTCAAATTTTGCAGTGATAGCGAGGGTAGGTTGCTCTTTGTATTTACTACTTAAGTGAATTAAACCAACTCAAATGTGTGATCTCTCCAGACAAAGATGAAGGTTACATAGTTTAAGGATGAAATATAGACCATCCTCTACAAAACCACTGTGTTGCAGTTTAATTAAAAGAATTCATTAAAGTCATGCCCCATCCAAGGTAATTAGTATGCATAATTTATGCTTTGCCTAATACACAAGGGCAGTAGTCTGAATAATAAACTCAAGTTAACCTTAAGTGGAAGAGATTGAATGGTCAGATGTTTATTTAGCTCAGGTTTGCTCAAGAGCTAAGGTTAAAGAGGTGAAATTTTATTATAGTTAATTAATTTCTTAAATTTTCTCCATAAAATGCTGCCTACCAAGTAGGATGAAAGGGTTTTTTCTTTTCTTAAGGAGGGAATACAATAAATGACTCTGTTTCCCATCAGCTACCAAATCACTGAGTACACTTATCACAAACATGTAGTTTGCAAGGATATTACTTGAAGGAAGGTTCCCCGCAAAATTTTCACCAAGGAGCAAATGTAGCAGAAGTTTCCAAAACTTGAGCAATCCTCAAAGTATGAATTCACAATCCAAAGCCAGTGGCTTCCATGGCACCCTGACCTGCTGCCTTTCTGCTCCCTTCTTGTTCAAGCTCCAGACTCCCTGTCAGTTGCAGAGCCTCACTGCAAACCAAATCAGCAACATGATGTGACAAAAACCCCAAACCAACACCCCAATCCAACACCTCACACCCCACTCTGATCTCAGGATTCAGTTCAGTGAGCCAACACCACATACCTCACTCTGATCCCAGCAGGATTCAGTTCAGTGAGCCCTCGTGTGCCATCATCATCAGTGCCCACAGGAGGATCTGTTAATGCCTTGAGCTGCTATTGCTGCTGAAGACTTCACTGACCTTGTACAATGCACTGAGCACTGAGCAGTGCAAGCTTCTCTTCCACAGGGCAAAGGGAATCTGCCCCCCTACGTACAAATTACTGCATTGAAGCTGTACTGCTGTTCATGAATGACATCCCTGCTAAGCCCCAGGGCCCTGAAGTTCAAGGCCTGAGCTCCAGTGAGCTCCTATCACAGAGTTTTGCTACATATGAGCAAAGCCAGAGGTGCTGGGCAGATTTGTGATAACAGGAGCTCAGTGTTTGGGGGAAGGATACGAGGCTGGCAAGACCATCAGATGCCAGACTTGTCACTCCAGCAGAGGAATTATAGAGTTTAGTTCTGGAAAAGAGGGCCTCAAAGTCTTCTGGTAAGAGCAAAGAAACAATCTTGACCAAAGACCTTTTCAACTCGAGATCCTCTCTCAGACAAGAGCCAGTTAAGCTTACCCAGGACAAGCTGCATGGCTTAAGGTGAGATAGGGGCACCACAGGAACCACCACAGCAATGAAAGTGCTGGCAAAAGACAGCTCATATTTTACTCTTAAGAAAATTGAATCCAGGTGGATTGGAATGAACTCCTAGAGCCAACAAAAATCTACTTTCCTTCGGATCAGAATCCTCTGTTCACATGGGAATCCTGTAGCTTCTGCCAGTATCTCTCAGCTAAGGCTTGGTCCCATAATCACTAAAAAAACAGTCTTCAGAAATCTGTGTATATAAATATTTTTTTCAAATCTTCTGGAATATGTAGCAATAGAGAAATGCCAGCTAGAGAATAACTGCAAATTGATGTATCATTTGTGATACACATTTCTGACCTTTTATCCTCTTTTCTGTCAACATTCAGGTAACTTAGACTAACTAAATTTTAATGAGGACACAAATGCACATGCTGGTATAAATTCAATTGCATAAGTTTTTACCACACAAAAAAGAAAACACAGAAGAGACCAACTTCTAAAAACAGTAACTATCACCTAACAAAACTCATATTGCTAAGACTAAGAGACTAAGTAGTGAGCAAGAGATACAAATGTATTTTAGAATAATCATCACACTTTTTTTTTCTAAAATGTGAAAATTCTGAAGTGTGCTTCCTTGGAAGTACATTTCTTAAAACTGGTCTTTGAGAAAAAAAAAAGAGGTCAGTGAGCAAGCAAATTTTATAAAGAAGAGTCTAGTTTGCTGCTGTTAAACTGGAGACCTGCTCAATCCATCAAATTATGCAAAGAGATCACGGCATTGCAGAGAGAAATTAATTTCACTAGAGCTGCGGTTCAAACTGAAGATGTTCCAATTTCATAAAATATCATTAAAACTAAAGACAAATTTAAATAAACGTTCTTGTATTTCCATATAATAAAAGAAGACCATTTGAACTGGATATTACTCAGCAATCCCCAAACTCAGAGTATGATCCAAAGTCAACTGTTCAGACATTCAGGTTCTGGCCAAGCAGCTAACTAGTGTCAGTCAGGAAAATCATCAACTACAGAACAAAAGCAAAGAAAAAGGTTTTCTATAATCCATCAGAATGGATATAATTATACTATTGAACCTTATTAAGAACTGCAAGACATAAAATCATGACAGATTTTATTAATTTTATTATTATAAGGGGTTTTATTGTTTTTAGCTTTGCAGCAAAATTTACCCCAGAAAAAAAATCACAATAATTCCATTAGCTCAGTTAATGTTTACAACCTATTTTTGTTGGACTGCTCCTTTTTCTGGGGTGCCTTATGCCCTTTAAAGAGCATAAGGCTCTTTTAAAGAACTGGCCATCCCCTCCTCCTTCCCACAGCTCTGCCATGCAGCTCAGTGCCATTACTTTTAATAATGTGGCACATGTCCAAAGCTTTATCAGCCTCAATTCGCTGGGCACCTCAGCGAGTCAAAAGGTGCTCGGTGCAGGAAGCCATTGACTTCTCTTTCTTGGATTTTATTTTTAATTTTAATTAGAAAAGGATGCACAAATAGAAGCATATGTGAATATAGTACTTATCCAACAGATTCCTTCAAGGCAGAGATTTAACAGCAAACACAGCTTCATTAAACTTACAAAATTACACTTCATCCTCTGATTTTTTAGAACTCAAGTACACTTATTGAGGTGCCTATCAGCAAATCAGTACACAGAGTACACGAATATGATGCTCAGAGTGAAACTCCTGTAATGCTCCTTTAGTATCTGGAGCAATGTTATTTACAAAGCCTGGCTGGAGTGAGTGTGCAAGACACTTACATCAATCTTTATCCATTTCAATTACCAAGAAAGGTAATATCACAGCCAGCACACATTTAACATTAGATGGCACATATCTGGGCAGACCTGAGAAGCTGCAGAATAAATATTGATATATTAAAACAAAGTCTATTACTCACCTTCTGAATAATCCACTGATTTTAATTTACCTACAATTTTGCAATAGCATCTTTCCAAGGAGGAAATTAGATTTTTACATATCATAGCAAATCACAAAGCCAAAATGTCAATTTCATATATCAAGCAATTACTTGTACTGTTTATTTTGGGGGAAAATTTTAACATATATTTACTTAGAAAGCCACATGGGTCCCTCCAAAATAAATAGGAGCTATAATTCTTGCCAAAAAAATCCACAGTTCCAGAGATCTAGTCATCAATTTCCTGCAGCATTAATGAGGAAAGGCGCTGAGACAGTCATTCATACTGTCTTTATGATAAGACTAACCTACAGGGCAAATCAAGATTAAGGACAAAGGGAAGACAAGTGGATAGAATCCAGAACGAGGGGTTTTTTAATGCCTTCCTTGAATTTTTTGTTTGCCATCTTAAATGTAAGTACTACACTCAAAGTGCACATGAAAATGAAAGATATTCTCCCAACAGGAAACTACACAAAAGGAGAGATGGAGTTATTTTTACCTAAAGATTTATTTGGCTAGAGTGAGGAGGGGGAAGAGGCCACGTTACTCATTCCTTAGAAAGCACCTGTGAAATTGCTGAGTTACCTTTATAAAAAGAGTTAAGTTCCAGTTAAGGAACACAAGGTCAGAAGTCTCACTGACCTGGCTCTCCAAGGACAGACTTTGCCACTATCGAAGAGACGAGAACTTGCCTAAATCTCAGGAAATTCCTTTCAGAAATATTTACATTCATACTCTTTACTACACCAGAACTACATTTCCATCTGAATATTTGGGGATTTTAGCTTCATGCTACTTGGAAAGGAACCAGCCTATTTTAATGCACAAGAAGGTCTTGAGGAGCCTTACACACTTCAGAAAAAAGGATTAAAAAGGATGCAGTAAGTTCACCCCCAGGCATTTGAGAATATAAATCCTTGCATAAACAACCCTCAAGGTGGGCATGGTTAATAAAATATGCAAGCCCACTGGCATAAAGGACAGTGCCAAGCATAACCCTCTGTCATACACTCATTTTTGCTCTACTATAATCTCCATGTGATTCACGCTGAAAATCGAGACACTTTTTTGAAATCTTGTAATGTTTTAATTTTTGTCCTAGTTCCCCTGTACACTCATGCCAGGCTGAGACAGTCTGTCTCTGAAAGAGATGTCTCAGCATTAGGAAATGATCAGCTTGCTGGACACAGGCCACAGACACTGGAGATGGTTCTGCCAGTGCTACCCTTGGCACCCAAGGTTCTGGGGGATCAGTCCAGATGCGTTTGAGCTGGCTCTGTGTGACTCAGCTAAAGCCCAGAAACAGAGCTGCAGTGTGGATGCCGGCTGAGCCAGGGAGCCTGCCAAGGGCATTTATCACTTCCCATCACTGTAAACCTGCCCTCAGCACTCACAGCTTAGCAAACATGACCTGCAAACAAGGCCTGGCTGCTGCTCCTCACAGGAGAGGCACAGTCACACGGAGCCTTCTGCAGCAATAGCAAGGATTTCTCATTTCAGTCATGGCACAATAGAACAGTCCACCCAGCATCCCATGCAGGCAGGTGATTGTATTCTTACCCAAATTCTAAAGAAATGGAGGCATATAGATGATATTTAAATTGTTTCTAGTGACATAAGAATTCATAAATGAGATGGGCAAATAGTATCACTGTGTGTTTTTTATTCTCAGATATGTTTTTATTACTTTCTCTACCTTCTTTTTCACTTCTTTCTGATGCTTTTTTCCTCTCTCACAGACACCACCTTAGTTACTCTCACATTAGCTACTGCCACTTCAGTGAAAATTACAAGACAGAATTTATCATTAAGCCCCTCTAAATGTGCTACTAAGCTCTTCAAGTCCTAATTGATTGAGGAGGCTGGCCCAGCAGATAATGTTCTCTAATCCAGACACTGTATGTTTGACCTGATGGAATAAAGAAACCTTTGGAGAGATTTGAAATGCTTTCATCAACTCTGAGGCTTCATTTGCTCTAACCCTATTCTTGGTGCCTGCATCCCTCTGGCCCTGGGCTTCCTCACAAGGGACACGATGACACCCAGAGCCATCCCTAGGCCCTGCAGGCTCCTCCACAGGGAGTGCTCCTGCTGAGCTGATGCCTGCAGAGCAATGTCACTGTACAGCAGATTATTGACCCTCCTTTCCCTCTGTTTACCTTACCTCAGCAGGCAGAAAAGCTGCAAGTTGGAGTTTGGTTTTCTCAAGGAATTTTAAAGTCAGATCTAAAATTCACTCATCATTATTTTGGCTGCAATTTGGTAAGAGATCAGCCAGCATCAGGAGCTACAGAGCCAAGTGCCAGCTGATCAGGCCTCTTTTCTGTGAGATGCTTATATAGCTCCACTGCCAGGTTCTCATTATATAAAAATATCCAAACCAAAAAATTCTCCCTTCCAGCTCTCTCCTTCTGGACTAACCAGATGGCTGAAAACAAACAAACAAATAAATAAAACACTGAGAAAGAAAAACAAAACCAAACCAAAATAAATGCTGCCTATTTTTTGTTTAGTAGCCAGTTGATAAAATCTGCTGCAAGGCCAAGGTTAAGTGGGCAGGTCCAAGCACAGATCACGTTTTACACCTTGTCAGCAGCTTGTCCGTAAGGAATCTCAGCTCCAGTCCTGCCTGCTGGCATGCAGGGCATGTAGATGAGAGGACTGGGTCTCTTCCATATCTTGTTTCTTTATTTGGGAAAAGGAAGAGCTGAGGGCAAGCCAGAGGGCTCATTCAAAGCATGGGGAGACCGCAGGGAGTCCAAAAAAACCTCATTATGCCTCCTGGGAGAAATACAAATGCTGACACATTGTCTTGCAGAGTATCAACAACATTAACCTGTGGGCTTTTTTTCCTACATTAAATACATACAAACTCAAGGACATCTGGAAATTGTACGTTGTCATAAAACATCCAACATGCCCAGAGTCTGAAATACAATGATAGAAAGCTGATAAAGAATACATAATTTACCAGCCAGACCCATTGCACTATCCACATCCAATTTGTTTCCTTTTTCTACCAAATTATTATTTTCCTCTAACTGCTAATAGCAAACCTTGGCAGGTTGTAGTAGGATGTTTTGCCTTGAGAGGGGTACCATAACTTGAACAATACCTGATTAGCAAAGCTCTCAGTGGTGAATGGAACCGAGGGTGTTGTGCTGCTTTTGGTGCTGAAAAATGCAGAAACCAGCCTGACTCATCCATCCCAAAGTTAAACATTCTGAGGTAAAACCAAGTACCTGATAAAAGGAACCAAGAGTGATACTACTGACAACTTATTTAAAGATGCTGAGCTAACACAGCCAGACTGCAGACTCCTAACACACCCTAACATACATTTCTCGGGGAATGTGTGGAGATTCCTGCCTTCTGTGGGGATGCCCCTCAAGGTTATTCTTTGAGGATGAGTGAAGATTTGCCCAGTGTTTTCATGTCAGTGAGTCACACCAGTCTCTACTTGATAATTAGTTCTGCTAGCTTTAATGTAATTGTTTCAATATTGCTTCAGCAAGCTTCCAGTCTGAAATGTTCACATGTCCCTGAAACAGCACATCTGATACTGGCAGAGTTTGCTCAGCTCTCCATCCTTCTGAGGGAAATAAATTTGCTTCTGCACAGTTTAGTGCATGTCATTCTTCTGGACTGAAAAATCCCCAAGTTCCTTTTTAGGCTGAATGAACTTTAAAGATCTGTCACATCTGAGACACAAGGACTTGTCCCAGTGTCTTAGCTGGAATCTCCTCCCGTTCCCCTGCTGCAGTGCTACCCATGGCAGCCAGGCCCTGTCCTGCAGCCCAGTGCAGACAGCCCATTGATGGGCTGTGCATGCAGAGTCTGGAATCCTTCCAGAGAACAGGAGATCTGTGCATGTCACTGTCCTCACACAGTTCAGTCATGGCACTCCTGTCAGAGCCAGGGATGCCAAAGCTGAAGCACTGGATCCCAGCCACAGCCACTTCTGGACCACAATGAGTTATAACAGTGGAATGTCACATGGCTCATGACTACCTATTATTCTCATCAGAACTTGATAACAATCCAGACCTTTCAAAGCTCCCAAACTCACACAACACTGGGAAAGCAGCAGGCAGGTTTATGCTTTTGACAGTTTGCTCTGTTCAACAATCAGGTACCACCAAGCCCCACAGCAACTTCTTGGCATCATTCTTAGTGATTCCACTATGGAGCTCTGAGAATGTTTCTGCCATGTGCTGTTGGAGACTGCCTCTAGATCTGTGAATAACTATTCAAAGCCATTCTTTTGGCTTTGCCATGACTTTTGGGTGCCTTTCAAGAAAAACAAAAGACTTTCTTCAAAGCAAAATAAATCTGCTCTTTCACCACAATTAACTGTACTTTTCATGGAACCGAAACAAAACTACAAAATGGAGAAAGAAAAATCCACAGTGCTCATACTTGCAAGCTTTTACAGTATTTGTAGTGAGAAGCTAGATTTCTGAGGCTGACTTTGCTGTGATTATCCCAAGAAGCCTCAGGACTGCACTTGACACTAACCAAAGTGGGAAGCAGCTCTCTTCAGAGAGAGCAACAGGCAGAGTTGTCCATTCCATAGCACGGCAGACAGCCAGGGCTGTCCCCAGGGCAGCCCAGTGTGGCCATGCAAAAGCCACAGGAAGCCAGGAGAGGACAGAGGCCACTGTCAGGAACAGCCCTTCCCTGGCCATCCCCACAGCTCAGCTCCCCCTCTGTGCCAGCCCCACATCTCTCCCTTCCTGTGGCAGAGGCAGCTCAGCCCCAGCCATGCCATATCCTCTCTCCCTCTTCATGATGACAGCCCTGCACTGCTCCCAGGGACGGAGTTATGAGACCAAAAGGAGAATATTTAAGCCTTATGGCCTCTGACCACTGTCTGGCAGGTGGGTGTCTGAACCTGGCTGTAGTTTTCTCTCTGGCCAGTGTGCTCAAAAATCAGGTGCACATAGAAGCTGAATTTCATTTTATCTCCAGAGCTGGCTGCTTGGAGTGAGGACTTTGGTGAAGCATATTTGCAACAATCATTAATGGACATCAGTCCCCAGGAGCAAAATTGTGACATCTTTTCAAATTTAAGCCAGTTAGACAGAAATAGTTAGTTTTGAGAATAAATCCATCTATTGCTTACAGGAATTATGAGAAAAATCTGTTAAAGACACTGAATTTAAAACCCCCCAAACAGCAAATTGCTGATTTTCCTGTAAGCATGCCTGCCCAGCTCCTAGTCCAGTGGCAGCAGTGTGAGCTCCTGGGCAGAGGGCAGGGCTGTGCAGCTTTATCCAGCCCCAGACTTTGCTGGAAGGTAGGAACTTCCCTTTGGGCAGCCGTGAAAAGGCCTTGTCTCCCTGATTTACACAGGTATGGTGTGAATGGCTCAGAGGCTGAGGCCTGCTCAGCCAAACACCCATGTGTGCATGAAATTAGAATGTCAACATTTGATTCATGCTGCCAGGCTGTGACTGTGAAACAAATTATGTCAGTGGGTGGCAATTGCAATATTAGTCTAAGCAGATAACATTTAGCTGAAAGGAGGGGCTCAGTTCACATTCTTCTCTCTACCATTTTAATATGTCAACATCATTAGACTTAGAAGGCCTGGAATTTTGTCAGAATGGAAAAAATATGGAGACAAACAAAGATATTATAGGTTGAGAGAGGGTTTATGATAAAGCACAAGCAGCAGAATCCAGATAAAGGTTCAGCAATTTCATGACTGCTCTTTTACCATGTACCTTCATTATGAAGAGTTCAGTCTTTAAATTTTGTCACCCCCCACCTCCACCTCATCCCCATTTAAAGATTTTAGGATCAGTGACAGAACAGAGTAGAATGGAATGGCAAGAAACATCACCTGGAGTATGTTAAAAACTGCCTCTTTAAGGAAGAAATGCCATTTACTAATTAATTTTTTATTTTAAAAGCCTTGGAAATATTTGGCTTCAGCAACCAAACTTTTGAACACATGAAAATAAGGCTCCAAGTCTGGCTTCTTTTCAATATAAAGAAATACAAATTAGTGTTTTAGAAGACAGAAAAAACTCGGGTTTTTATAAGTTGCTCCTAGCATTTTCAAGTGAATTCCTATGAAATCAACAGTTTATGAGATGTGAAGTCAATATTTTGTAGCAAAATTGATTTTAGAAAAAAGGCCAAGACATACTGGAAAGCAGTACAAGATACTTAAAAGTAACTGGGTTCATTACAGAATTAATGAAGAAATACACAAAACTAACCCTCCTGTAAAGGTGGCAGATAGCCTAAGAAAAAATAGTAGTTATTTTCTTCTGGTTCTCATTTAATTATCAAAAAGTGCCTGTATCAGAAGACAATGTCACCACAGAAGCTATCAGAATCTTAGCTTCCTTTTTTCTCCTTTGTTTTAACTGGCAAAATAGCACAATGTCAATTTAAGGTTTTATTCCATAGCAAACACTCATGTTGTTAAAATTAATACTGTGAAAAATCTTACTTGTAACAGTGAAATGTTTATAGAAGCAGCCACCCATTCAGTTTTAGAGCTAAGGATCAGCAATCACCTTTCTAGGCAATGTACAGAAATACAGAGTTTTAGGTGATTCTACCAAAAATTGATTTATCAGCTTGATCTTCCAGCTTATAAAAAGTAGCTTTCTCCAAAAATCATTAAGAGGGAAATGGATTGTAGGCACCTCCCGTGCCCATCAGCCTGTGCTGTGTATTTCAGAGCAGTCACACACCTGTCCCTGTGCCCCAGAGCAGGGCTGAGCCAGCCTGGCTCTCACTGCAGCCAAGGAAAACCTCATCACTGGGACAGATTCCCACTGCCTCCCTCACCTCAGAAATTCCACTGCAGCTGCTGGGCCAAATGAATCACTGCCATATTTCCACGGGCTTCACCAAAAACTGGTTTGATTCAATAGGAATTTTCAGGACACCAGGACTGGATGCATGGACTGCAGTGGGAGCTGAATGGGCAACATAAGGAAAACCCAGATCATTTATCTGTCCCACTTTGCAAAGATGGATTTAACCTGCCTTCAGAAAACACACATTGCAGCAACACACATACATGTGTGTGGCCCAGCTATCACTGTCCAAGCTCAAAAGTCAGGCTGTGCTGCCAGTGCAGATACTGTGTGGTGTAACAGGGATTTCCAGAGCCCTGGTAAAGTCCTGATCATGTTTCTCCAGTAGAGGCTTTAAAAAATGGGTTTATGTGAAAGGACTATAAAGATTCAGACTATAATATTTAACTACTTGGAAATAACCTAACAGAAAATGCAGATATAACTGACTCCCTTAATTCAATAACACTTATTGTATTTTTAACAGATGTCAAGTGTGACCTTTACAAATAACAACAACAACAAAGGGAAAAATTCACAGTAGGAGACTGCAATTTTCCTATAGCTTCACCTACTTCAGGGCATGCATTTTTAGAATCTTTTCAAGAGGAGGATTGCTCATTCAAATCTTTCAGAATTCTCCAAATTGGCAAAAAAGGTTCAAAAATGCTGATGTTTTTTCTCTGTGATACGAACTGTTGAGTTCCCAAAGCCTTCATTAAAACAAACAACCAAACAAAAACAAAACACCCAAACCCTGCTTGTATTAGAAGTTACATCTTTGTCAACAAAGAAACAAACCAATGGAAATGTCTCTCTCCAGTTCAGCACACTCTCCTCTCCATTCCCCCAACCAGTAATTAATAAGGATATAATTAACCAAATGTCTTGGATTAGACACGAAATAAAACTGAAGAAAAAAAATACTCAAAAACTCGGAAATTTAAAACTGTTTTTGTCTCTTTGGACTGCTTTATGTCAAGGACAAATGTCTGGAGAGAACACTGTAGCTCATTTTTAAAAAGTTCAGCTATTGCCCCTGTATAGAAAAATAAGTGTAAACAATGCAACTTCTCCAAAAGTAATTTGGTAACAGGGCTCACAAAGAGGAAAGCAGAAAAGACAGCAGTAAGACTGCAGGAAAGATTCTTTCTTTACGGTGTAGTGACAGCCTTGTAACTTCTCCATTATGATGGGAACCCCAGCATAAAGATTGCATTATCATCTGTGGTTAACTGTCAAATGCATTTTAATGCTTTATTTGGGAGAGCTAAGTTAAAGACAAAACAATCCTTCTCTTCTTAATCTATCCATCTCTGAGAATGTAAATACAGCTCATACTTGTGTGTCAGAGTGTGGGGAGTTAACCGTATTCTTTCAGCTTCGTGTAGATTCCTGAAGATCAGAGAGCTGAGTAAACAATATTTTGATGTAAACAGATTATCAACATGAGAGGAATGACCGTCTGGTCACCTGTGGGGGTTTATTCACTTAACACTTCCACCCCATAAAGACAATTGTGTGCAATCAATGCATATAGGGCCTTTCACTGGGTTGCTAAGTGATATGTAGTGTCAACAGAAAAATGCATGATGTACAGAAGGGCTGCTCAACAGCCAGGAGAAAACAACACACATGGATGATATTTTAAACTTAATTCAGTGCGTTATGAAGATTGTGACAGGCACAGTGGCTGACCAGAAAGCACTTCAAAAATTTGACTTTATAAAGTTGGATCTCCCACGTGTGTAAAGAGTTTAATTTGGTAACAAGTGAATCACAGTGCAGAGCTGTAGCTGGTTCAAATAGGAAAAGCCAACCCAGCAGGGAAGCACTGAATATTCATTCACTGGAAGGCACAGCAGTCATTTTACAATCCAGGCTTCAATATATGAGCAGATCATTTGTCTGAGATTGTATATGCATTCTCTCATTTTCCTCATCTCTGGAAACTATTTTAGTAAAAGCCCAGAAGCTGTTTTCAACAGTTTCTTCAGAATTTCTAAAGAAAGGAAAGAAAGTTGAATGGCATCACATTGCCCCATACAACCATGAAAACCTGTTTTGTGGGACATTCTTGAAACCAACCCAGAAAGAAACCCTTAAGAGGTTTTGTATTTATTTACCCATTCTCTGCCCACCACCCACTTGATAGGTTTTATATTCAAATGCAAAATACATCTGCCTTTGTTCTAAGGATTCAATCTGATTTTGGTCTGATTCACAAAATAAATCCTGAGAAATCCAATCTTTTGCCAAATTTTATTTTTCTAATAGCTGCACACAGCAAACAGAAAACATCCAATCCCCCAAGCTTCTCTAAATCACTTGCAATGATAGTTCAGCCTACTGTCATATTCAAAGGTTCCTCAGAGAGCACAAAGCTTTGACCAAACACGTTGCTTGCTGGATCATTAGTGCTATTTTCTGCAGAATGCAATTCCCAAACTCACAAAATGTTTTTGCTTTTTTACAAGATGTCAGAGAGTTCTGTGTTCACCAGGCTGCTCCTGACAGTACATGGGCAAAGGGAGGATCTGTGGTGACAAAAGGGGTAACTCATATGTATCAGACAGGTCTAGATAGGTTTGTAAATCCCTGAGCTTTCAAAGGGATAATTTTTATTAATATATAGAGGTTTCTTCTTTGAAGAGATTTGTATTTAATATATTTTGGAAGAATTTTCATAGACAGGAAGACATTTTATTGAGGGACCCTAGGTTCAGGTCAGTGAAAGTTGTTACTGGAGTTCCTGAGATTTACATAACCAGATGGGATCTGCTCAGGAGACTCAGCTTCCCAAAGGCTGACTCCAGCCCAGGACACACAAAGCAAAGAAATACAGAGAGGTCCTTCCACGGAAAGCAGAAGGGTACTGAGTAGAAAGGAAATCAACCTCTTCAAGGAAAGGATAATCAGGTTTGAATTGTGTCACTAATTGTTTCCTAAACCAGTCAAGTTGCTGGATTTCTAAATTGAATATATACCAAGTCAATAAAGAGACATTTGGAATTTGAACTTTGGCAATATACTTGGGTACGTGACAATTTGAGGACAGTAGAAATTAGGTTCCTTATACAATCAGCTTGTAACTGAATTTGAATTAATAAGTTAGATCTGATTCTTAATAAAACTATCTGAGAAGATTATTTCTTTTAATAATAATGCATAATTACCAGAATCAAAATATTCCATGGTTTATCAATATTAATAAAATAAAAGTACTAAGTCAGGAACAGAATTTCCTGTTCATAGTCAATGAATTATCAGATTGCCTGGAAAATAACTACAAAAAAATTTGTCTACTCTGTAGAGGACTCCTACTCTATTCAGAAAAGCTCTCTCTAAAAACTAAAATTAGAATATCCACCTTATATACTGGTAAAAATATTACCCAGTCAACCCCTCCTCTCCCCCCATATGCTGTGCTATTTTTTGGTAACAATTTTTAAGAAGGAAAAAAGAGAGAAAGGCACAACCCACAAGTGTAGCAAAGCTTTGATGCCATTCACAGCAGCCAGTGCGGCGTAGCAAACACAGCCCCGCTGCAGTGAAAGAATGAGGGGAGTGGGGCTGAGCACAGACCCTGCTTCTGAGCCACACACAGCCTGTGGAAGCACCTCACATGTGGCACCAAAGTGAATCCTTCTGAGGGCAAATTCCTCCCCCACCTGGGGCTGAGTAAGGAGGGTAAAACCCTGGTCTGAATTCTGCTGGTTTCAGGACCCTTGCACTGTGCGACACAAACACAACAGAGGAGCCTGTTTATGCCAATTCTTCTCTAATAACAAGCCATAAATCAGAGCTGCTGGAAGAGGCGGCTCTGGGTTACATCAGGCCCAAAATAATCGGGGAATAAACTCCCTCTGTCTTCAGCTCAGTCAGTGTTGGGATGAAATAGTTTTAACTTGTTTAACAACAGTTCTCAGGGCAAAATTAGAAAAAAAGTCCTGCTGTGTTTACTTATCAATGTCAAATGACACAATCCAAGCCTTGTTCTAGAGGTGTGTCCAGGACTTGCATCACTACTCAGCTCTCAGTATTTAAAGATAGGTGTGTGCCTTTGGTGGGTGAGTGCCAGGAAGAGCAGGGGCACTTGGCCTGTGCCAGCACTGGTGTGACAGGACCATGGCAGGGATTGTCCCTCAGCACTGGGCACTGCTGAGGCCACACCTTGAGTTCTGTGTCTGGTTCTGGGCCACCTGTGAGAAGGACATTGAGGTGCTGGAGCATATCCAGAGAGAGGCAATGGAGCTGGGAAGGGCCTCGAGCACGAGTCTGGTGAGGAGCAGCTGAGGGAGCTGAGAGTGTCAAGGAGGCTTGAGGTGATCTTGTCACTCTCCAGCTCCTGTAAGGAGGGTGGAGCCAAGTCAGGGTTGGTTTCTTCTCCCATTTACCAGGAAAAGAGGAAATGGACTCAAGCTCAAGTGTGAGGGCAGGTTTAGGTTGAAACTTAGGAAAAAAAATTTCATGGAAAGCAGAGTCAAGCACTGTAAAGGGCTGCCCAGGGAGCAGAGTAGATTGGAGTGCCCAGGTGGAGTCCCCATCCCTGAAGACACTGAAAGATATGAAAGGCACTAAGGAATGCCTTTATTGTGGGTTTGTCAGTGCTCTGTTAAAGCTTGGGCTTGATCTCAGGTCTTTTCCCACCTAAATGATTCTATAATTCCAAGGACATGGTTATGCCTTTATCAGTACATCTTTTGCTCTTTGGTAATGCAAAACCAAAAATGGGTCTAAACTAAAAAAATTATTTGGTCTTTTATTTCCTGAGTCAGCATATTGCTACTTTGAACACCTAAGTGTGCAATTGCACAGTCAAGTATCAGTCCAGAGAGTTTCTGTTTAACTGTGAGACCTCCCCACGTTCAAAGTAACCTCAGCAACACCAATTCTGAACTGCCTTCCCCACCCAGGTGGAACAGGGAAAAGGAATGAGAAAGAATCCTGTATGAATCTCTAGGGGTTTGTTCCAAGCAGCTCACTCTTTCTAACACAGAACATGTCTGATACAGCACTAGGATCCCCAAGACTCAAAGAGCAAAAGCTGTGAGTCTCACAGAGCCTGTTCACCCAGAAAGGTCTATCAAGAAGGATGGGCTGCTGCTGTGACTGTGGCAGCAGCTCTGCTCCTGCACTGTCACATACTCAGAGTCCCACCAGTACCTGAACCTCTGCTCTTTTCAATTTGGTTCTTAGGCAAATTTGGACAAGGCTGCTCACAGAGTGGAGGATGCTCTCAGCACCACTGCATTCAGGCAGTTCTGCTTTAGAAGGCAACATTAAACCTTGTAACTCCTCCACCTGATTCCCCCATCCTCAAACACCCAAGGCAAAAGGGCTACTGCAGCTGTCAAGAGCATCCTCCAGCCCACATGGAGGGATGGGAACTTTACCACCCCAGTTGCTTGGAGGAAATTTCCTAGGAAGAGAATGAGAGTTCTGATCTGTTTCCATTGAACAGGAATACAGCAACAAAATACCCCTTTTATCTTAAAGCACTGATGCAATTAAGTTCAGACTAGCTGAAATACCAGGCCAAACTCAGCAGCATTGCTGGACAGCACTGCCAGACAACAGAGGCTGCTTAGCCTGACCTAAATGAACAGGTAGCCTGAAAATCTGGAGCAGAAACCTTGGCCTAACTATTGTTAGGACTGACTGCAGCTGGGTAATACTGGAAAGTAAGCAACAAGGGCTCAAGTGAAGGTATCTCAGGGAACACTCGACCATCACTAGATTAAAAAAACAGTCTTAGGGAAATCTATACTCCATACATTTTCAAACCTCCTGTCATTGGAAACAAAGGAAATGTTTACTTCTAATTTCCTAATTTCTGAGTCTATGGACAGATGAAAGGGCTGTACAAGTGTGTTTCAACAATACTGAAAAGCTTTTCCATATAAAGTAGCCAATTTGCTGTTATGGTTACACTTAAGTCAATTAAAATGCTTTATTTGCAAGGATTTGAATCTTTTACCTTCATTAACATTTAGTAGTAAATGGGAGAAAAAAGGTAAATAAAATATTATCTGGCTTTTTAAAGGTCATTCCAGCTTAATCATTATGAAAAAACAGGTAGGATCACAGAATGTGCCCCTTTGTGTGGATTTAATACAAGCAGGCAGTGCAGAATAGCTACCAGTGCAAGACAGCAAACACCAACTCAGTGGCTGAGAGTCTGTAACACTCCTTTTAATACATGCTTAATTACAGCCACCCTTTGTTCATCTGACTTGAGATAATTTTCCTTTTTGCTCAAACCTCCCATCATAAATCACCCTCATCACAGAGCATTTAACTGACACACCTACTCTTAGCACCTGCTCTTAAACAACCCTAGGCTAGCAATCCAAACTGATGAAGTGACATAGCTAATAGTTTGCATGCCTTTACCAAAGAACAGTCAGCAAGGTTCTGGAATCTGGGTCCTACCTAGGCTGGAGGGTGTGTAGGAGGGCAACTCCTCCACTGTGATTATGCAGTGATTGCAATGTCTAACTTAAAGAGCTTTCATATTCTTGTTTATTAAAAAGAATAACGTGGTATTCAAAATTCATTACCAAACCTCTTTCAAATGAAGATTTTTATTATTTGTAAATAGATATAAAACTAATGATGCAGGAAGACCCTGAGTTTTTAATATATAAAAAAAATTAGACCAGAAAAGTAAGAAATATTTGTGCTCCTGTGGGTAAACATATATTCAAACACACAGTTTACATTAAGCTTGCTTCTTTCCCTTTTACTACATGCCTCACTGCTGATACTAACAGGAAAATAGAAATTCCCCACAAACCACAGAGCAACCACAGCAAAATGCTACCTAGTACAATTTACAGTTATTTTCCATCATCAATGTCCTTGGCAAACAAATTGTCCTCAATGCAAAACTCCAAATAAAAACTCTACAAAACAGTGTATAACACAAGGGTTCAAATGCTGCAAATCTCCACTCAATGCACACTGAATACTAAACCCCTGCTCCCAAGGCCAGAGGAAAAGACAGCCTTAAAAACCTCAAAACTACAGCATCCATCTGAGAGACTTTCCCAAAGAGCTGACATCATCAGTCAGGAGTCCTACAAGCAACTGAACAGCTCAAATCTCATCAAAGAACTCAAGTGGCACTGAAATCCCCAGAACTGCAAGGCAAGCGCAGACTAACTTAAATTACGCATGGGTGTATACTAAAGTTTTAATGAGTATTTAGCTAGTGACAAATTGCTCTGTCTAAATTAAATTTTCATAACCACAAAATTTTCAAGAGGATTTCTTTCATTTTCAAGAAAATGAAGACTCCCAGCAAATATTAAATGCCTTAGGATTTTGCAGTGAATACTTCAAATGGTTTTGTTGGGTAGTGATTTAGTCATTAAAATCAAAAGATGATTTGTTTCTTTGTTTATTTCCTCCCCTTGACTATCTATTCTTCACAGAGGTGCTTCAACCACTTTGTATTTCCTGTGGAGGAACCAAGTGGTTCCTCTTGTCCAAGGAAAAGAATTAAATGCTTGCTCTTATTTCCATAGGAGCTGTGTGTGTGAAAAGCCAATAATTTAAGAAGCAGGAGTAACAGACATGGGATTAAAAATATAACCTGAACCTCGTAATCAAATCTGAAACCTTCCAGTTAAAACATTCCTCTATCTAAACTGGACCATGCACCAGATTGGGTGTGCAGACTTAGCTCAACATAAACTGCTTTAATAAAGAGCAGATGTTTCAGCCTGCTGAAGGCCACTTGCTAGAACTATGTCTCAAGAGGGTCAGAAGTACCACAGAACTGTTGCTGAGGTGAAAAATAAGGTACAAGTTACCATGACTGAGGCACAGACTTCATCTGATTCTACAATGATTGTCACCACCACAGCACACACTGAAATGGGGCTTGGAGAGCAGGAGAGGCAGGAAGGCTCTGTGCTACTCCCACAGAAAGCCATTCTAAAACTGTATTTCACAAGCAGCTGCTAGAAAATGTTTATCCAAGGGTACTGTAAGAACTGCTTCAGGCAAGGGTGACCGTTGCATTGCGCTCACTGTCTTGGCAGAGTGGGGAGCAGAAATAAAATATTTTTATTCTTTTGTGCTGCTACTTACAGAATGTAAAACATACAGAAAATCTGGAGGTGAAATTTTAATTGCTGAGTTAGGAATAGCTGATAATTAACTTACATACTCTTCAAAATGTAGTTTTCTCTATGACCTGGTAACCAAGCAACAGGAAAAGTAACAATACAAAAGTGTGATAATAAAGCCTTTTTTTTAAATACAGAAATTCTATTTTCTAGCTAATCATTATTTCTTATTCTATGAGTAAACTTATTTCTGCCTCATACTGAAAAGGCCTGGACCAAAAAAGGAAATGCAGTTAATATTAAATAAATGGAATATTTGGGAACAGCATTAGGCTACACCTTAATGTGGCCTGCTATTCAGTACCCACCAGCAACATCCTGCCTATGTTTTGCCAGGGTGGAATACACTCATAGAGGAGAAACTCTGTGAGCTGCATTACTCCTTCCCTAACAGAGATAACCATGACCAAGTGCCAAAAAGTTTTGAACTCAAGTCACACACACTAATAGAGATTTGAGGGGAAAGTATGCACAGCAACATTTGTCAGTGTCGCTATTAAGATTCTGATCCAGTCTGTTTTGCCAGCCTTGTCCACCCCCTGCACCAGCACTCGGAGCACACACAGTCCCTTGTCCTTCAGGACACAGACAGGTGTGTGCAGGTTGCCTCAGGAAACAGCTCCTCGACAGCCAAATCCAGAATTCTGAGCACCACTGAAAGACTGGGGAAGAAACACCACTCTGACACAGAAACATCTGCAAATACATTTCATACTGAGTGTGGGAAGGTTTACACAGCCCTTAGGAGCTCTTTTCTACTCTTTAATTTGAGGAGCTCTTTCTCAAGAGCTTTGCTATTAAAGGAACCAATTCCCAGCTTTCATGTGCTATGTCTTTAACAAGATGGGCCTAATCAAGTCTTCAAACATAAGAAAGATCAAAGCCTAAATCTGCAATAAAACAAACGATATGTGTCTGGCATGTATTGACAAGGCTACGTGGCTTTGGCTGTTCACTCTCATTATTACTGACATTCATCATACAAAAGTCAGGATGCCATACTACAAGTTCCCTAACTTTCTACCAAAAATGATGTCAAACAGCAATAACACTTGACTTGACCTCAGTTTTACCTTCTTAATACCTGCAGTGATTTGCAAGCTCAAACAACGCAGCAGCACTTGGAAAAAAAATTAAGCCTGTCATTAGCACACAGTAAATTTGAAGAACAATAATTTTATGATAAAAACTTTAACTATTCATTGACATGAGCACAACACAGAAGGGCTGTACAGCTCCCTGATGGACCCTTTAAAACGCTTGCTGAGCATCAGTTAAGCCTGGCTCCCTGCCTTGAGGTAGGTCGCAGTTACTGGGGCATTTTCTGGAGAGGCTTGTTTGGGGCTTGAACTTAATTGAGCAGAATATTAGCTCAGAGATCTGACTCTCCTCTGCTCTGACTAATCAACAATGCTGTGCCCCAATTAAAGGAGTGAGCACAATCTCTTGCATTCCCTGGCACATTCAGTCTCAATAATTCGATTCTTTCCCTTTCTTCTTGTAACTGTGTTTGTGCAACAGTTCTTTGGGCTTGCTGCACACAGAGTGGAAGCACCAACCATCCATTTTTCTTAACTTTTAAATAATGGCTATAACACATCAGAGTTAAAAAATCCTTTTTAAAATTGAAAATTAACAAAATTCATATTTATCTACTTTAAAATATTTGCCTTTTAAGTCACAAAATAAGAATAAAATCTATACAAAAATTTTAAGAATTACACTTTCATACCACAATCACTTGAAAAAATCGAGTCTCAATTTGGCACAATTGCATTTTACTTTTAAGATCATCCTAGAGGATCTAAGTTATTTCTAGAAGTCTTTCACTGAAAATATGTCACCACTTTTCCCCTAAACTAAGACCTACTACATTTCTGTGTCTAACAGCACAGCCTGCTTTGTGAATGTAGTCCTTCCTCTGGATGCAGGAGAAACACAAAAAATAAACCCACTTCCTCCTGAAACACTGTCTCTGATCCTACAAGAAGGCCCTGCAGAGCTGAAGTGACTCAGCTGATTGCTGGAGGTGACCACAGCAGCTGGGTTCCCTTTACTGGTGTTCAGCGAAGTCCCACACTTGTGTCTCTCACTGAAGACAGTCTCTAAAGACAGAAATTTGTTGACTCAAGATTGTGAACCGCAGTATTTGTGCTCTGTATTTTGTCTACCACAGCTCAGAATATTAGTGTCAGACAAAAAAGAAAGTAAATTAAGAAAATGCATTCAAGATAAAAGCTAACAGCAAATGATTTCACAGATCCAGCATTTGAGAATCTTTTCAGCTCTGCTGAAGGAAACAAACACTTCAATACGAGGTTTACTGGTGCTTTGCATTTCAATTGTGTCACCCTCTCCTAATTGTTCTAATGTCAACAATGTCCTGTGCAGTTTCTGAATAGTCAGTCTTTTCTTAGATAAAATAACAAGGTTACCACTTCATCCCACACACTGTACAACTGCATAGCCATTTGTTAGGTCCTGCCTTAAAGCCAATTCAACCCTTTTCTATGATATCTTTTCAGAAGTGTCAAAGTTCTAGCAATCTAACTTTTTGCAGTTTCTTTTAACAGCATAATCTGGCTTTTATGGCAAACTAGCTGTCCACGGGTTATAAGAGCCTTTGCTCCTCACATGTACGGTATCTGCCCTGCTAATTATCTGTCAAAATCTATATGGAGTGGACAGAAACCAGACTGTCAAAGGGAATTGATGCAATCCACTTTTTTCCAATTTCTCGCTGTGTGTCGTACATCAAGACATACCTTATTCTGGGACATCAAAAAGTGCTGGCACAGGAGCAAGCCAATGCAATGCCTCAGAAAGGCTTTGAAAGATTTTTGTGCTGGACAGCCACCTATTTAGCTAGTGAGTGAGAATAATTCAATAGGAATTTTGGGACCATCTATACACAGTGTTTTCACATGTCCTATTATGTCTGTATCAGTGATTACTCCATTATTTGTCTATTTGTTTTTCCTTTCACACTACAGTTCCTTTTCAGCCCTCAGTAAGAGCTGTCCAGAGAAGGCTCAGCCATTTCTTACTTAGTGACAGCTCATTGAGATGCCAGCCAGAAATGAGGGGTGCAGCCCTCAGTTTAGTGCATTTCCAGGGACAAAGTCAATAGGGAAGGGAAAATGGAACAGAAAAATTAAACACGTATTTTATCACAGATGAATTAAGTGTAATTTCCAACCAAGTGGGTTTTGTCACTTTTCAGTAGCAGATGACAAGAGAATCCTGCCAGCTCTGCAAACTTGGGTAACAAGGCACTTGTGAATTTTTATACAAATCCTTTCTCACTACCTAAACAGAGAATTACAGTGTGCCCACTCTCTGGCTCTTTGCAGAGCCAGCATTGTGCACTTCAGAAAACAAAGAAAGCCCCAAAAGCCCACCTGAATTGTGAGGTCATCCTAAATTCTGTTTTGCACTACGGAGGAACATAATTGAATCAATTTATATTAATAGCTAACTATATATATTTACAAATAATTACAGATATATATGAATGTAAGCTAAATAAATCTAACATAAAATAAAAATACTATGATTAGGAGATGATGAAGTTTAATTTTCTCTTGAAGGAACCCATTTGTGCTTTGCAACAGACAAGTGCATCTAAGTATATTTGTCAGTTTAATGTAGAACCACAACTACCCAGTAAAGGTTCAGATCATGAGGGACAACAAGTATGAAATTTAAGTGCTCAAAAGGGCGTGGGTCTCTGTGTCTGTTTCTGAACTCTGGAGTTCTCTAGTGAAGCAGACAGGAGACAAATTATTTTTTGGGGCAGTAAAATCATAATTATACACTCAAAGGGTACTTAAAAATGGCTATATAACTGGCAACTATTAAAAGTAACAAATCATAGGGAATGAGGTCTTCCTGAGAAAGCTGGCCCAGAGCAGAGCAGGTATAAGGCAGCCATGGTACAAATCCCATGGGCATCATGATGAGGACACTTTTCTGTCTCCCTCCACCACAGAAGTCATTATTTTCTAAGGAAAGCAATTGTGGGGGTTTTGTTGGTGAGGTTATTTTTTGATGGTTTTGTCTTGTTTTGTTAGAGACACTTCCCTGTAACATCTAAATATAGAGGCTAAACTATTTGAAGCATCTCCCCTTAAAACAAAACCCCCACCTGCTTTATACTCTGAACTCAAACTCCCTTTTTGTTTGAGTTCAGTAAAGCAGAAGAGTATCAAGGACAGCCATCAATTTCAAACAGACCTCTTGGCTGTGGAATGCCTTGGTACCTGCAGCTTCACTAAGGAGCAGATCTGCTCTCCCTAAGGCAGGAAACCTTCAGGATCTGGCCCACTCATGCATATCTGAAATATGTATTCACTACTTCTCCTGCCTCCTTTCTCTGTTTACTCTCACATCCTGAGAAGGTCTGGAAAAGGCATTTGGCATTTCAAAATGTTTTTATTTTCAAGAAGAAACAGCAGCAAATTAAACAAATTACTTCAAGCAAATAAAGATCCTTATTTTCTTTAGCTTCAGAATATTGACAATCACCTGGACTTGAGACTAATTTTAAGAGTAATGATGAGAATTTGCAATAGGTATGTAATTTGCTGTTCTCGCTAGAAGAGTTTACACAAACAACTTTCAAAGCTTGACTGGAGAACTGGTCAGCATATCATTCTGGTCAATTATTTGCCATGCTAGAAGTGCATCAGGATAATGACACAGGGAGGGACTGTAAGGCAATACTGTTCCCCAGAAGCCTTTGTCTAACGAGGTAATTTACGACCTATTCTGGAATCCAGTCTTTACAAAACCATAAATTCACACTTGTATTCAACTTCAAAGGGACCATTATCAGTAAAGGTGGCAGAAGGCATCAGACTGCTGCAAGCTAGATAAACAGATAAGTGAGACTTTCATGGTTTTCTCCTCTAGGTCTGCTCGCAAGACAAAGGTACCTAAAGGTGCAGCTGCCCCTCGGCATTTGGCCCTGTTATTTGCAAAGTTCATCACTGAATGTGCTACTTCCCTTTTACAAGGTGAGGAAAACCTTACTCACTCAAGTGCAAAAACTCACAGCACTAACCGAGCTCTGAAAGCTCTTTCAAGAACCTGTCAACCTTACCTGGGAGCTGGTGCTTTCTGATGAACACAATGACATGTAAAGCAAAACCAGAGAAGAAACAACAAAAGCTCCAAGAGTCAGTGCTTTGTATCCAGAATAAAAATCAAATGAAGGCCCTGCAGAGCAGCAAGGTTTAACTGATGTGTGTGCCCAGAGCTGGAAAACTTCCCGGCTCTTGCAGTGGGCCCTCTCTGTTGCCCTGGATGAGCAGTACATGTATCTGCATTGGTGCTCCCGAGCCGGGCTGAACTCCTTCCCTGCAGGTGGGAGATGAGAGCCTCTAAGGACAGGGCTGCATCTGCAAAAAGGGCCAGATTCATACTCACTGCCTTCCAAACAAAAGCCTACCAATTTTGGACAGTTATTCTTGTCACTCTGGAAATTCACAGCCCCATATGTTTGAAAGCAATACTTGAATAGCCCCATTTTACTGGAGCAACAAAAGGGTGAAGGGAAGGCCGGCAGGTGATGAACTGTGCTGGGTGCAACCAATGTGCCTGATGAGCCACCCAGACAGCAGGGGCTAAGCCGGGAGCTGCTGACAGAGAGCAGCACCTTCAAAACTCTCCCGTGCTGACAGTGAAAGCTCCCACCTGCCCTTCCATCTCCTCTGGAGAGATTAATGAGTTAATGTTTGCACAGCGTTATGCAGATCTAAAGAGCCGAGTGTGAGCATGGGTGCTGACCAGAATGACTTCTAATTGATGTGCTGGAAGAGAACATGGCATTGCTATGGGAAGGTGTGAGGGCACAGAACAAATGGCCTTTTCCTGGCCCAGCTCCCCAGCAGTGACAGTGCTCTCCAGCACAGGACCCGGGACAGGGAACAGAATTGGGCAGTGCAGGCAGCGGAGGAGGTGAAGCACAGCACAAAGGGAAGGATTCAAATGAACGCTGCCAACGCAGAGAATACAAACTAACCCAGGCAGGTGACTGCAGCTACTCTTCTGCTGAGTCCATTAATCTGCTAACTGCATTTCTCAATCCAGCTTCATGCAGAACTGCCTTTTGATTAAAATTCAGCCCTGTCTGGGACGAGACTCAAGGAGTTGTTTTAAGTTTTCTGTACTGAAAATAATTTAGTCTACTAATTTTGTATCCCAGGCAGGTAAAAATGCCTGGCAAAAATATTCTATGTAGTAACACTATTAATGGATCCTACTTGGAGTTCTAGATGACAGTTCATTACAGGCAGCATTAGCTGAGCTCTGTGTTTTAGAAACAAGCCCTTAACTCTATTATTGTCCATGCTATAACTTGGTCTTTTTAGCTGAAGTTATTAAGACATCAGTGGCAGAATTAGCTGGTGTCCTTCAGACATTTCATTGGCCAGTGTCAAGGTTTAACCCCTGCCACCAGCCCAGCCCCACACAGCCACCTGCTCAGTCCCCCACCAGCTGGATGGGGCAGAGTCAGAGGGGGAAAAGCTGCAAAACTCATGAGTGGAGATGGAGTTTAACAGGGAAAGCAAAGGCCATGCACACTGGCAAAGCAAAACAAGGAATCAGTTCACTGCTTCCCATGGCTGGGCACTGGTTCAGCCATCCCCAGGAGAGCAGGGCCCTGTCATAGGTGACCTGGGAGGACAAACACCATCGCTCCAAAAGTGTTTTTCCTCCTTCATTGTTGCCCGAGATAAAATAATGTCTTTAGGGGTTCAAAGTTTTCTGCAAACATCTGTTAGCACTGATGTTTGATATGGCTATTGAACAAAGAGAGAATTTGAAAAATGTGCATATACAGGACCTGGTACTATCCACAGTTCCTCACCAGCCTGTGTGTCTGCAGTTACTCTTTCCTAACTCAGTCACACATTTCCTTCTTGATAATTTATTAAATACAGAAAAAGAAGTTGTACCTTAAGTTAGCCAAAAAGTCTCTAGCATTAAGGAGAGCACAAAGTGTTGGGTAGCTGAGAATATTGTTCAGTACAAGTATTCCAGCAAAAATGAGTAATTCCCTACATCACAAATAATGGCTAACTTTGGTTTCCCTCCATGGCTACTGTCTGTTTTTAAACATAGACCACCGAGGAGGAAATGCCTGCTGTACTCAGCAGTACCCAAGAAGTTTTAATACTTCCACAATAGCCAGTCTAAGCAAGACATAGGGACCTCACTTGTTAATTTCCAGCAAAAATTCCTGCTTCATGAATCTAGGAATTGCTTGCTAATTAACTGGGGAAAAAAATACAATCCAAAAACGAGATTAAAAAAAAAAGCCCAACTCAACAAAGCCAAGACCACAGTCACAACCTCAGGATAAAGAATGTTTTCTCTCCCATCTCACTGTGCCTCCCACTGCTCTTTCTTGCAGGGCAGACTCCCCCCCCTGAGCCGGCACTGGTGCAGTGGGACAGCCCCACACTCAGACCAAAGAATGGGCAGAGACGTCTGCAACAGCAGCACTCGCTCTGCCTTGGCAATCCCTCTGCTACCCTGCTCTTCCTTTCTTTCCCTCGGCTTTCTCTAACCCAGAAACCCAAGCAGCAAAATAAACTTTATCACTCAGCCTCAACAGCAGCAAACCTTGTTACATACTCGCAGTTCCCACTCCAGCAATGGAGAACACAGACTACAGGGTCACAAAATCAGGCAATTAGATAATAATTATCAAATCCCAGAAAAGCTCAGTACCAACTGAATTTGCATGTCATAGCACAAGCCGTGTGGTCTTTGCTTTTCTGACAGTGATTAGTTAACCTGATGTTTTCTTTTGCAGTTCAATAGCCAGATGTGTTTTTAAAAACTGATACAGCTTAGCACCTTTAACTACACAACCCCAAACTATGCAGCAGTTTGCTCTTCTTTGCATCAAAAAGGTTACCATTAAAAATTATTCCATGGCAGACACTACCAGGTTAGTGAAAGGGCAAAGACTGTCAAATGCTTTCAGGTTGTGGACTTTTAAGGATAAAAAGTAGGGGAATAACAACCATAACAAAGCCCCCCACCACCTGGAAAAACTCCCAAACTGCAAGTTCCAAATGCAAACAACCAGCATTCAAATGGCATTAGTGAGGAAAATCCAACCCTAAGCAGCACTGCTCTCCTGAAAGGAGTAACTTCACAGAAAAGTGTTTCTCATGGCTAAAGAAGAAGTTTGTCCTTTCCCTGGGAGCTGATCCCCAGCAGCAGATACAACAGCAGCATCCACGGAGCTCTGCTAACAGCCAGCCCACCCCGCTCCCACATCTTGTCTGGCAGCTTACCCAGCACAGAGGCTGCGCTCTCAGTGCCACAAATCACCAGCTGAAATGGTTCTGCCTCTTCAAAGGGGAAGGAAGGAGATTTGGGGGTGGTGTGTGTTTGTGTGTTGGGTATTTAAACAAGAGGGAGAGATGCTCAAAGTGATTTACAACCCCCCTTTGAGAACAAGCCAGACCTGGGGAAAGTAATTTTTTTGCACCTGGACCATTATGAAGCAAAAAGGATGATCTCTCAAGGAGCAAAAGACATTCAAATGTACAAGTCAAAGACCAGGATGATTCAATCTTTCCTAGGATCAGCCTGGCTTAAAGAGAAAAAATCTGGGAAAAACATACATCTCTCTCTTCCACAGAGTAAAAGGGAAAGGAGATTAGGAAACAAGAGGTCTTGAGTATTCAAAGTGCTAATTCAGAACTTCTCTCTCTAAAGCACTCATGAAACATTTTAATTGTCTGACTTTGCATTCAAAAACCTTGTTTGCAACTCTTAATTGCAGACAGCTTTGAACAAATAATTGAAATGCATGACTTGTGGGGCCTACTTAAACAATTATAATGTGCTTTGCCAATAGGTACTTTGTCCCATTCTCCTCCCCCCCACCTTTTTCATAATGAAAATGAGCTAGCATGATATTTGGAGCAAAGTTAAAACCTTGCTAATTTGCAGCACTGAGATCTGGGACTGTGACAGTGGTCGTACCTGTACAACTGCTTATATCAGCAAAAAATACACTAATAGTTCAACTGAATGCAAAAAAGACCTTTTCATTTTCTGCTGAGAACAACCCACTGGAGATTCTTTTCTAAATACTTATCCTTCATATGTCTGTTAGTTTTGCATTTCCTAAGATTTATGTAGCTATTTTCCTCAAAATTCCCTTTGTATGATTTAAGCAGAGCCTCCCATAAATATAAACAATCTTTTCAAGTAGAGGTAGGAAAATAAATTGAATAAAACCATATCTTCCTCAAAAGACAGAAATTATTTTGGCATGGTGTAGTCAAAACCACTCTAGGCAGCTTATTGTGCTCCTCAAGCTGTAATAAACTAAAAAACCGAGAGCATTTTATCCTCATTCAGAAAATAGTCAGCCGTTATGCTTACCCCTGAAGGTAAAAGTGCCCTCTCGAGAAAAGTGAACTTGGTTCAGGTCAGCTTATTCAAAGTCCTAACTTCAAACGGTCTCCTTTTACCCTGCTCTGTTTTCAGTCTGCTGGAAAGGATCTTCCCTGCCAATATCTGGATGTGGAATGTGATTCCTGGTTTGATGTCTGACATTTAATCCAAGTCTGGGCATGATTCAAGTGCGTTTCAAACACCGCCTTACCTCAAACCCTTGGTGCTGGACAGAGGCAGGACAGAGGCTCTTCAGCGGTTCTTGGGTTGTTATTTGCACTGTTATTTGCTGATGAGCAGCGCTGAGTAGCTCACTCAGCAATCAGTATTGGTGCATTTGCCCGGCACTGCCTGTGTTTCAGGGCGGGAGGAGCGCAGCTAATGAGGCTCTCGCTTCCTGTTAGCCCAATTTCCTCACTGCACTGAGACTCTCAGCTGGGCACAGGCAGCTTGGACACCTGATAATCACTGTCAGCCTCCCCCACCTCCAGCACAGGTCCTGCCCTTGAGCAAACAGATCTGCAAACTCAAGGGTTTAAGAATGTAAAATCTAATTTAATGAAGATATAAAACTGTAACTGTAAATCAAATTGAATTAAGACCTAAAATACAATCAAATGAGGCTACTAAGAGCTTTTCTAGATGAACTCTAGAAGCTGGAAAAGCTGCAAGAATTTTAAAAAATACAGAGATAAAGCATCCAACCCTCTGCCACTACAAGGTAAAGACCTTCTGTTGCTATTGCTCCCGGCTAACATCCTAAGAAAACAGGAAAGCAATTTTCTATAGGTCCAGTTTTACATGTCTTGCTATCCAATCCACTGTGCAAGACGATGACTATCTTGTTTTTTCAGTGGTATAAAAAGCATGAAAAGGATTCGGAGCCCTGCAGGATTAGACTGTGGGGAGACAGACAGAGATGATGCTGAAGACAATCCTGCCCTTGCTATATTGCAGCTCTGTTAATTATCCAAGAGTGGGAACAGCCCTGCCCTCCCAGCTGTGGGTGTGATAAACAGTGAGTTACCTGGTAGGGAGAGAATTGAAGTCTGCTGGCCATGCTGTGGGGAGGGAGGGACAGGAGGTCGGGTAAGGGACAGGGTGAGATGTCCTATGAGGGACAGACAGGGTTAGGTGGCTGTGCTGGGGACAGGAAGGAGCCAGCTGGAACTGTGGAAGGAAAGAATGGAAGGAGAGAAAGGGCCAGAGCTGTGTGGAGCTGCTCAGGGATTGCAACAGAGAAAAGGTTTGAAAAACTTCCAGATAATGAGGTGCTGCTACTTGAAGCCTTCTGAACCTTTTTACTGAAGCATTCTGAGTGTCGTGGCTGTCTTGACAACCCACATAATACTATTTTTGCAAGTAAATTTCACTGAGACTTTAGAAATGTAAGTAAGCTAGTTTGGGTTTTATGTCCAGAGCCACATTTCAGTTTAAATAAATACCTTCTGAATATAGAAATCAACCCTAGCTATAGGAAGCATAGGTATAACTTCTTCATAGGAGTAAAAAAACCCTGCATATATGCATTAGCAAAATTTAAGCCTAAGTTTATAAATCACCATGCAAGTTTATGGGACCACATAACGGTTTTGTGATAATTATAATAAATGCAATCTCTGGCAGGAATTTAATAACTCATTCTGAAAATGCTTCCCATGTTCACTACCCATTTCATTGGCTACTCCCATCAATAATCCCACTAACATAAAAACAAGGTCAGCCAAGCAACCAAAAGAGTGAAAAAGAATGTTGAGAAGATCAGATTCTTACAAGCACACCAGGCCTGATAATTCAGTTTTGGAGAGCAGATATTAACCAAACCAGAAAAGGGCACAACTGGAATGCAGTGTGGGCCTGTCCATGTGGCATTTCATTGGTTGGTTTGGTCAGCCAGTCTGGGGCACACCAACCACAGAGTAGCAATCATCCGCCTTCCCAGTAAGTTCTGTAATGGCATCATTTCCACAACAAACTCATTCTCCACCAGCACAAGATCTGGATGTTTGAGTTCTCTCTCCATACACAGCCAGTTCTCAGAGCCAGCTCCATGCACAGGCTCTGCAGTAAGCCATGAGAGACTCTTGCACAGTAAATTTTGTGAGAAAAATTGTGACAATAATTGGTACTTTCAGATGCTCTTCCAAGGTCAGTCCCTGATGCCATGGATCAAGTTCTCTTGAGGGAATTCCTGCTGACACCTAGAGCTCTGCATTCAGAAAGTACAGACTATACAATCCCATGAACAGACAATAATTTCTTCACTTAATAAAATAATTGTTTAAACATTAAGCTGGTGAAATAGATTAAGGTGAAAGCCCAAAGGGATTTACCATATGAATTGCTTCGTACAGACCCAAATTTTGAAAATTGTTTAGCGGACAATTTCCCATGAAATGACCCCAATTCCACACAGGTAATTTAGTCTCACAGTTATGTCTGTGCACACAGCTTGGAGCATTTGGGCTTCCTATTTCCTTTTCACTTCCTCCAAGCATGGACAAAGCACCTCTGCCAAAGTTCAGAGGCGTAACCAGAGAAAGAGGGGAGCACACCTGGGCAGACTCTACTAGCTTCTTTCATGCAGGACAAAATAAACAGAAAACCTTAAGAGGTAAGGAAGGGACAGAATTCTGTCCTGCAGCTGCTCAGCAATGCAAAGTCCCTGGCTGAGCTCAGAAGATGGGAACACCAGGGTCAATAAGCCCTGGAAAAGCTCTCTTTTCCAGTCTGGATGCATCCTCCATCCTCACTCTGCAGTCTTATTCACATAGCTCAGTGTTACCATCTCAGTGGAAATCTTCTCCCTGTCACAAATGCAACAACCCACCCACTGCCATCAGCAGGGCTTCTCTACCAGGTGACAGCTTGGGCCATCACTGCATTCAAACATTTTCCAGTAGGATTAGCTTGATTTAGGTTCAATAAATGTAGAACAAAATTAGTTATTCCAAGAGAATCTGCATTGCTAATAAAACAACCACTTCACTGATCTCTAATTACAATAAGACTCAAGAGCCTTCCTTTTGATTTGTAAGGTGCACATCAACAATACTTTTCTGTGCAAATATTTCACTTACATTTTGTGTTTTATCTTGTTCCAGCTACCTAATAGTCAAAATAGTTCCTCTGAGAAATATCTGAAACCCTGAAAAGCTGGTAATTATAAATGAAAAAAAGAAATAAGTATTTTTATGGCATTGATGAAACATTGATCTTAAACAAATACAAAATATTGGGATATTTTTAAGATAACTCAATATCTTAGAAGAAGAAGAAATAATATAAAGCTTGTTCTATTTAAGAATTTAAATGAAGTTCTCTTTCAAGTGAAATTTTCCATGTCCCACCAACTTAATTTTAGATGGTGGAAAAAAATATAGACATCTTTAGAGCAAGATGTTTCAGCTAGAAATTTTCAGGAAGGAAAGTGGGGTGAGTTCACCCCACTAAGAACCATATTGCTGAACAGTGAGTTTCAATAGGACCAGATATATTACTGATTTATTTTGTTTATCTCCAAACAGCAAGAAAAAATCATATATTGATTTGGATTTGGGCATGTAGTGGGACATAACACATTCATACCAAGGCAGTATTCTAGAAGAATTTAATGTGTGTGGCTGAGAAAACACTTCAGTGTATCCTGCAAAATGACAGTACCAGAGCAGGGAAGAGAAGCAGGATGGAAAGTGTGAGAACAAAGCAAACACTGGGCAGCTGAGAGGCCTAATTGCCAGCTTCTGCCCCATTCATGCTCGCTATGGTTGTTTCAAAATGGCATGAATTGACAGAGCTTTTCTAAAATTTCTCCAAAAAAAAAGGTTTGGAGTGAAAATGCCAACATTTATTACCGCTCAGGTGCCCGAAGCAAGAGAATTATTGCTGAGGTGTTTAAGTGGCGTGTGATTTTCTGTTTTATTTTCATAGAGAAGTGTGATTTTTGAAGTAACTGCTGCAATTGATGTGCAAATTTTGACACATTTTGTATGACAAGTGACTAGCCCAGTGGTACCTCTGCAGATCAATAATAGCACATCTCAGTTACCTGACTAGTGGGTGTTTGGAAGGAAAAGGAAAGGTTTGCAATCATGCCCAGCAGCAAAATGATTCCCAGAGGCTTTTGCTCTCTACATAACTGAACACCTGAGCTGTTTTTATGGAACAAACTCAGGCAGCGCTGCTAATTCCCTGGTGTGAAGGGTTTGGATTCAGAGAAGCAGAAGTCAGAAATATGTGGCTTCACTGATGTTAAAACATTCACAGATGACCTAATAGTTGACATATTCCAATGGGATATGAATTTCAATTTAATTTAACATGCAACCCAAAGTATATCAGGAAAGTTCCACCAGAATTCTCTGGAGATGTGAAGACACTCACCTCAAACGGATTTTTCAAAGGACTGGCTACTTTAATACAAAGGAATAGGTACCTCGAGGCCCCTTGGGCTTATCAGGAAATAATGTGCTGAAAAAATTCACCACGAGCAAGTGCACTAAGATACCCCAGTCTTTTGACACAAGTTCAAATAGAAAATAGTTGCTATTAGGAATAGTTCCTATTCCAGAGAAGCTTTCTGGAATATTGGAAGCTCAAAGAATGCTTGATATTTTTCATTGCACAGTTTCTTGTTTCTTAGGTATATCTTCCCATAAAAGGCCACAGAGAATGTAGAAACTTAAAAATAATTTTTATATTCGAATGCTTTGTTTTGTTCTGTATTTTTTAGAATTTTTTCTTCTCCAAAGGGAAGGAGGTACAACTCTATGAAGATTGCAATGGGCTTCCTATGTAAAATGCTATGCAATTGTCTCTGCTAACATTTTTTAAACACAGAAATTTACTGATAAATCTCGGCATGCCTCTGTGAAAAACAGATATACATGACAAATGCAAGGCAGTTATGAAAAATACCCCATCTAGTGTGATTTTCACAGAAGTATTCCTTTTCAAAATATAAGTTTAATAAAATGGAAGCATTTAAAATAAATATATTCATCTCAACAATACATTTTGTGAAACCCAGTCTAATTATGTTGTTAAAATGAGAAATGGTACACTTGCCAAAATATCAGCAGAATAAAATATTTCTTTCTTAACCTATTATTTACTGCAATTTCTCACTCCCAAGAAGAAAACCTGGTGAGTCAGGTCAGATGGTGAAGAGGGTTTGAATACGTGCGAGAGGTGACCTCTGCAAAGCTCATCAAGCTCGACAGTGCCACGTGCAGGGGCCTGGGGCTGCTCAGGGCAGTCCTGAGCACAGAGCTGGGACAGGGAGTGGAGTGAGAGCAGCCCCAAGAAGGACTCAGGGATGTTGGTGGATGAGAACTTTGCCTTGACCGAGCAGCATCCAGAAATCAGCCGTGTCCTGGGCTGTGTCTGAAGGAGCGTGGCCAGCAGGTCAAGGGAGGAGGGCATTGTTCCCATCTGATCCATCCCCTGTGACCGGCCCCTGTCACACCCCACCGGCAGTGCTGCACCAGCTCTGGGACACAGCACAGCAAGGACACGGACTGGAGCCACCCTAGAGCAGCCCATGGAGGGGATCCGAGAGCTGGGGCAGCTCTGCTATGAAGACACGAGGAGAGAGCTGGGGCTGCTCTGCTGGAGAAGAAAAGGCTTGAGGAGACTTTAGAACCCCTTTCAGTGTCTAAAAGGGCTTCAGAAGTGGGGCCCAGAGCAGCTGTGGCTGTCCCATGCTCAGAAGCGTCCAAGGCCGGGTTGGACGGGGGTTGGAGCAACCTTGTCCAGTGCAAGATGTCCCTGCCCGTGGTAGGGGCTTGGAAAGACGTGATCTGAAAGGTTCCTTCCAACACAAACCATTCTGTGATTTCTGGGGAACTGGAACTGCTAAGAGAGGAACAAGGACCTGGTGCTGCAGTCAAGGTTATGGCAGAAGAGGGATAAAGAGAGTCCACAGACTTCAGTGATACAGCGTTCAACAACTTCTTAGAGATGATGAACACAAACATAGCTGAATCACATAATTTTAATTTACCATGATACCTCTGGCACAACAGAGGCAGGGACAGAGCAGACCTGAAGGGCAACTGGAGGAACTTTAATGTTAGAAGTCAAAATTTATTTGTCCCTAACTATAGTTCTATCCTACCTGGAAGCAGCACAGTAAATTCTCTTAGCTTCCACTCAATAAAACGCTCTCCAGAAGGGTTTTATAGCTTCACCTTCTAAACTTGTTCATTTTTGTTGCTCCTGTCTTTTCAGCTTTTCCAGTACAACCTTTCTATATAAATTTATTAGAAAACAATTTATAGTATTACCATCAGTGATTCTTCCTGCAGCATTGTAAATATGCATAAAGGTTTACAAGACTGATAAGGAATGTTCCTGCCCCAAGAGCCTGTGTTAGTTTTTAAAGTCTTTATACTTTTTACGTTAACATACTTCAATGTAATTTTAAAAGGAACTATTAAGAAAGAGCAAAGTGAAACAATGAAAAACAAATTACAAAGAATCACCTACTTACACATTCTAAATAAGAATAACAGTGTTTTGACAGTACTGTGCAAAAAAATCTTAATTTTCTAGGAATATCTAAAATATTATTGCCTTCAGTTCAGTTACAAGTTACTGATATCAAACTTCACAGCACCTGAAGCAAAATGTACAGTGTAATGAAACTAAAACAAAGAGTTTCAAACTATTCACATGAGAACTGGCCTTCAGTCGTTTCAGCACTGAAAAGAAAGAAAAAGGGTTTCTCAATTTCACTGTTATGAATAAGCCTGTCTTACCCCCCTGCAATTCTTTAGCTCCTTGTATGCAGGCAAGACTCTGGGCCAGCACATGAAAAACAGCAGGCTGGCACATCCTTCATGCTCCTTTTCAATTTGCTATTTCACTTAAAAACAAAGTCATGGCAGTTGATGTGAAAGCCTCAAAAACGTGAGCCAAGAGCAAAAGTCGGCAAGATCTGCCAGCCTCTGGCACAGCCTGACACAGGGCTCTGAGAGCAGAGGCCTGCACAGACTTTCCCTAAGGGTGCAAAAACCAAATATGGAAGACAAAGAAGATCCACATGACAGAAAATTCCACAGGAGAGCCCGAGCAAATGAAAGAATGCTGTGAATCTGCAGTCATCCCACTTGACTGGAATGTACATGAGTGGAGTTCATCTTATGGGAGAAAGATGAGGAGGAAGCCTTGGGATGGGACAGATAGCAAATGAAACTGGGGCAAAAGGAGCTAAGGAGGCAGTGAGATGGGACAGGGACAGAGCAGAGAGGCCAGAAAGCAGGCAGCAGTCTGCAACACGTGGGCAAAAGAAGCTACCAGAGTTCTCCCCATCCTGCAGCCCTGTTGAGGAAGCCAAGGTTCCTCACACTTTGTCACTGCTCAGCTTTGGCTGCAGTGCCTCCCGCCCGCCACAGGGAGACAATTTGCTCCCACATCCGCTGCGGGGGTGTCACAGTCAGCAGAGTCCAGGGACACGGGCACAAACTTGACAAGCAGAGGACAGCAGGACCAGCGTGGAGTAGGCTGAAAGTATTTCTGATACCAGGATGCCTCTAGAGAAGAAGAAGTAAAATCATAGAAGATATACAAATATGGTGCTGGGGAAATCTTTCAGCCTTACAAACCTTCAGAGGTTGTTTAGTATTGGGAACCTGTCCCAAACCATCACTGAGTTCCTTATCAGAGGAAGACTGAACCAAATTTTGAAACTTTTTCTTAGCACATACCTAGATTCATGATTTAATATCTCAAAATCTTATTTGATGAAACCTTAATTCATGCCCCAAATCAATAAACATCAAGTCTGAATACAAACCATGATATTTAATGCTAAGAGGATAAGAAAATATTGCATCTTGAAAAAATGTTGCACACAAATTTAGAGATTACTTTTTAACACTGTACCTCAACTAGTAATCTCTATAATGGGAATAAGCCTATTAATTCACTTCATAAAGGTGAAAACAATTTCATTAATGTCTGAAAAACTGAATAGACCCCCGGGTAAATTAGTCATTTGCTCTTCAAAGCAAAGTTTGAAGAGCACGCATTAAATTAATGCATCATGTTTGAATAAGGGGAAAAACCTACTAAAAGGCAAACATATGTTCTGGGCCCTGAAAATGGTCAGGATCTTGTAGAAAAAGAAATGCTGCCATAATATTCATGCTGATATAAAGCTAGCACTACCTGTCATACAGGAGCCAGCATCCAGGGTTTGACTTGGTAAGCTTGGTCACGGGCATTTAATGTGGCTTCCTGAGTGTAAGATACAGAGCAAAACCCTACATTTTGCTCATCATGGCTCTACCAATTTTCCTTCTGCATTCTCAGAAAAAGCTTAGAAAAGAGAGTAATGCCTTGTGAGCCAGCAAAAATCATCTGGGTGACCAACATCTTTCTTCCATGTCTATGTAATACAATTTCCTGTTTGGTCAGCACCCTTTAAACCCTTTCTCAGTGGGTGTCTGTAAAATGCTGAGGTATCTTAATCTCATATACTCAGCTACTCCTCAGTGCTTCTGAACTCCTCCCTGGCATTTACCATTCTGTATTACGCAGTTCTTCCCGAATCCTGCACATATTTTATGTCATCCTTTCAGACATCCTTAACCTTACACTTTTATTCAAAAGGAGCACTCAGTAGCTCACTGTTTCTCATGCTCTGTGGCTGTTAGCTCCAGATGAAGCCCTGCCACCTACCCAAAGCTCACTGAAAATTCTAATGCACCCCAAAAAGAAAGAAAAATATGTGACATGACAGGGTTAGTAAAACCCTTCATGTCTACAAGTTTTGCTCAAGTTTCTTTCTGAGATATAAGAGACACATAAAACAAATCAGAGAAAAACTTACATCAGTAAGAAGCTGTTTTTTATTTCATCAAGATTGGGATGCAGATGGCAGAAGCTTCAGCTTCCCTCTGTCACACCAAGAGGCACCACAGCAGCAGTCAGAGCACACAGGGCTCATCTCTTGGCACACAGCAGCAGCCTGTGCTGCCCCTTTGAGATTTCCCTCTTGGGGGGAAGGAAATTAATACTAAATGGAATAGGGAGGTACTAATTAGTTAGGTCAGAAGGCAACAATGATTTCCAGACTATGTACCTGTATGAGCACCACACGGGGACCTCCACATTCTGACACAGAGATTGCCCCACTTTGTGTCTCTCTGAGGGACAGGGAGCAGCCCCTCTGGCTGTGGTGTACAAGAGGCTGTGCTGTTTGTACAGTCCCACAGGGGAATTGCACAGCTCCAGTGAGGCTCCCTGGTGCCAAACTATCTCCCCATCTACACCTTCATAGCCAGGAATGGCCCTGATCTAGAGACTGTGGCAATGACAGCCTAAATGGGTACCAGGAAAATACTAAATTCAGTACCTACTGTTGAGATAAACATGACAGGCCTTATTTAAGAACTACCACAAATCCCTCTGCAGATTCCAGCAAGCTTTGAGTCAGGCCTTTTCAGAGCAGCTCCCAAGCTCTGACTCTGCTGAGCAGATCCAAGGCTCCTGCCCTTCGTTTTATCAGTTCCATTTTCCTATGGCTCATGACCTCATGGACAAAAGGTCCCCATGTGAGACTGTCCCCTTCCACAGAAACACAGATTGTGACTAATGTAGAATGAAAAGCAAGACACAAAACCCAAGCTGTAATGGTTACACTTACTACCATGTAAGCCAGTGCATTTAAAACTGGGCATAAAACTAAGAGCAGACAAGAATAATTTTTATATCAGAAGACAAATATCACTGGTATAATAATAATGTAAAATTAAAATATTAGAATCAGCTAAACTTAGAAGATAGATAGCAAAATGAATAATATATGCAAGTACAATCCAGAGTTCTGTTTTATGCATACAAGGGGAATAATTAACTCATCTGGAAACATGTAAATGAGGGCTTAAAAGCATTTTCAAAACACCACATCCAATTCCAGTTACACACGCAGAAGTTGCTACATTATAATAATTAGATTTTTTTCACAAAAGATTTATTTATTTTGAATAGCAGTATTAAATATTATACTAATTACTAGTTATTTTACTTTGTACCCAGGGAAAAGGAATGAATATTCATTAATTCCTCAAGCTACCAAACCCCAACAGACCAGATGATTCCAGCATCTGATAAGTAAGGAAAAATTTTGGTACAAAATCAGTCTCATTCCACAAATTGCAGCTCTGTCTTTTTTACATGTTAAAGGCATTACAAGAAGTAACAGACAACAAATAAAAATACAATATATCAGTGGTCTTCCTTTAATTTGTAGGGATTTTTGTATAATGCCCTCAAGTAACCTTTTATTAGTATTTTTGGGGAGTATTATATCGATTTTGCTCAGCATAATTCTGGAAGTAAATAACAATCACAACATCATACAAGTACTCATCTGTCCATTATTTTTATGATGGCAGAAGCTCTGCTGGTTTTCTGCCTGTAAGTTAATTTGATATTTATGATGTAGTTCCCATTTGTGTCATTTCATTCAAATCCAGAAGAGTTGCAGATCTACTAAATTTATTTCTCAAACTAGACCTTAATCTTACTGGAATTAGGTGGACTCTCTTGACAGTGTCTTGGAAGATATGAATTCTGTAGGATGTCTGGATGCTTTCTGTTGCACTAACACTGTTTCACTCTTCAATTCAAATTGTCTTGATTTTACAGTTAGAGACAGTGCAAGATGAATTTTAACAAGCAAGTTCAGCATCTAATCTCTACTGATAGAGTAGCCAACTCATTACTTTATAATTTGTTTTATTAAAATATTACTATTTATTAAAACATCATTGCAAAAAAACCCCTCAAAATTCATGAATTGCTTCTACATACTTCTAAGACTCCAAAATTTAAAAAATAAATAAAATAAGCCTTAAGAGAATTTTTACTTTAGCTGAAATTTAAGTATTTACACTTTGCACTTTGAAATCAGTCTACAGTTTCACATTTAGATGTTCTCAAAGAAGGTTAAAATCTCTTATTTGGACACTCAAAATGATCCAAACCGACATGTAAGAAACCCCCCTATTCCCTATAAGCAGGATCTACATCTCGTCTAGTGATTTAGATGCACTCCTGTGGCTTCGAAGAGAGTCTAATAAATAGTAAAAGATTTCTTTCGAGCAGCACAAGTCTCCTATTGATTCTCTCATGTTACAATAACCCAAATTTTGTTCTCTCTTCAAGCCCCCTCACAGGGCTCATGCCTCACAGTGGCAGTGTAAAACAGCTTTTCTTGGGCTGACTGTTTGCACTTTGTTTTGCTTGCACAGGCACAGGTCCCCTCTCTCGAGTTCAAAGGATGAATCCTGTGTCACCTACTGAGGAGCTCATCCACGTCATTCCACACATCCCACTGAAAAAGGGCATATTAGAATATATGCACTAAAGCTGAAATGACAGCAAGCCCCTGGCAAACCCCCAGCACTCTGAGAACTGAATATGCCTCTCTTGAGTGCAGAACTGCACTAACCCTTAGCACAATGGAAGAATGAGGAGGGTTCTTTTGTTTGTTGGCCTTGCCTTAGCTAAAATCCAGAAATCCAAACATATGGAATCCCAGGCACTCCTCTCACATTTCCCATGCAGTTTCCAAGATATTGGAATGCAGTGTAGTTCTGAGCAAAGCATGGAAATGCACAACGTAGTGTCAAAAAGTGTGCCAGGGCCTGATTAGAGATGTGCAGGAAAAGTAAGTAATCTGAAACCAAAGTCTGTTCAGCTTGGCATTAAGTCCTCAAAGAATAACACTCTGATTCAGGGAACATGCTCTAGCCCTAAAGATTTGAATGAATGCTGAAGTTCTTTCCTGGACAAGAGGATATGTGAACAATTGCATCCAGAAGAACCAATAACATGAATTTTTCTATTACTCTTTTTTTTTTTTTTAACTTATCCTTTTCTTTTATACTCATTAGGGCAATTTATAGCATGCCATGATTGGTAGGAAATAATACAGTGACATGAAGCATGCTACTGCTTTTTAAAGAACCTGTATAGATAAATAACAAAGAGAAACCAACTAAAACAAAGACATTGAAGTATAAATAATATAAAAGCCATCATTTAACAAGCTACTGAAATAAACTAGTAGTTAAGGTATTTACTAACAGTCTAACCCAATGTAGTCAGAATTAGGTTAAGTGAGCTGTGTGCACGCAGGGGTGATACATTGGTCAGAATTATCCTTTGCTAATTTGAGATGCTGCTATAAAACATGCAGTGAAATATTTCAAAGAAAATGTTATTATATTAAATGTTACCTTTTTTTGCTACTCAAGTAGTTAATTATTCAAACTGTTACGAGAAAGAGTCTAGATTCACACACTTGTAATGACTAGGAGGATATTTAAAATTCATTACAGTACATTAAACTTCCACTGATTAGTTAGCATCACTGCAAAATAAATAAATAGCCAATTTGCTTTGATCAGCAGAAATTCTGATAAAATCAGCAAAACACCAATTAAAATGTGAAAAATGCCACCTACTGTCATTATTCTAATGGAACTAAGACATATAGAAGAAACTGATTCAATGTTTATTTTCATATCAGCTGCGTCTTCAAACTGTAAATCATTACAGCTTTTACTTGCATCTCTTCCTCACAAGCCCAGAATTAATTCTGCAGATGGATTTACTATGGACTGCATCGTGCTGGAATAGACCATCCTATCATAAACAGAATAATAAGGTCTTGCTGCACTTCTGTGAACTCTTGTTGGGAGGGGCAGTGGGGAGCAGCAAGTCACTCAGAAATATGGTAGGAGAGATGAAACTTGACATGAGGGATTTTTGCCTGAAACTTTGTTCTTTGGAAGCAGGTGGAAGGGAATGAAATGATTAAGTAGAGGTGCTATATTTAGTTATACACATTTCTTATTTATGGGGCTCCTCAGCTTTGAGGCCCTGAGCCTGCAAGTAACCATGCAGTTGCCTGTAAATTGGCTGGATGTTCTGAAGACGTTGAAGGCAAAATTCTCAGTAGCTGGCTTGCAGTTTTTAGCAAGTCTAACTTCTGTGAAGTAAGGGGATTTCATAGAATGAACAATTCTTATACCTACACAAGCTCTGCCAATGCCAGTGCCTCTAATTTCACATATATAATCTCCAGCTGGAGTGATTGCTGGGTATCCAGTTAAGACAATCTGGCTAAATCCCTGCAGCTCCTGGCTGCTTCAAATGAACACAGGCTCAACCTTTTGAGCACAGCTTCACATTTTGGGGTGAGCCCATTGCAGCCTTCCAGTACCTGCAGAGAACCTACAGGAAAGATGGAAAGAGATTCTTTACCAGAGCATGGATTGACAGGATCAGAGAGAATGGCTTCAAACTGACACAGGTTTAAATTAGATACAGAGAAGAAATTCTCCCTGTGGGAGTGGTGAGGCCCTGGCAGAGGCTGCCCAGAGAAGCTGTGGCTGCCCCATCCCTGGCAGTGTTCAAGGCCAGGTTGGGTTGGAATACCCTGGGAAGGTGCCCCTGCCCATGGCAGGGGGTGGGCCTAGATGAACTGTTACATCCCTTTCAGGCCAGTCTGTAATTCTGTGACTGATTTGAACTACTGGATCCTTTTTATCATCTTACAAGTCTTGCCACCTCTCAAAAAAGAGTACCACACCGTAGGTGCCTGTAGGGCAGCCTGTGGAACATAAAAGGAAAAGCTGTAGCCCGCCAGAGACAAATAATTAGTGTTTGCTCTCTCCCTATAGGAAGTGATTTTGGTCAGATATCCTCTGCATGAACCACTGCCCACCACAAAGTGTTTCTTTATGTACACAAGCCAGCTTCTTCATGGTTTATTTGCCTGTTTAAACTCCAAATTGGGAAGTTTTCATAGTACCTGGAATGGAAACTGAGCAAAGACTTGATCCACTGTGGTCACTTGGTCCCTTACTGACTGGCAGCAGCAGCTGGCACTTGTTTAGAGACAAATCACAGACTTACAACCACAGGGAGACACAGTTCTGGAATAAAATACCAACTAACAGGGAATTAAAAAGTTTAATCACAAGCACATTCTTCTCCTGGAGTAGAGTTCCTGTGAGAGATTAACTCTGAGTGCCCTTGCAAAACAGGATTTGATACCAGAAGGACTTCAATGGAGGGAAACTAATGATCTGGCACACAGGAGGAAAAGAACCCCAAACTATCACAGGTATGGAGCAGTCAGCACAAAGATAAGAAGAGCTGGTGTGTCAGCTTGAGACACGAAGAGAGAAAAGCTGGAGTGTGTGTGCCAATGTAAAAGAATGCAGAGTGCACAGCACCTTGAAAAAATGGAAAAACTAACCTTGAAGTCAATGGAGGGAACCGACAGTATAGACTTGTCAGTTAGAGGAAAGCTCTTGAAACAAAGTCACCAGGTAACGATTCTTTTCCCAGCTCTCATTACCCTTCCCTTGCTGACAAAATTCACTCAGATGGCAGAGCAGCAAAAAACCTCTACTGCACATCTCCCTGAACAAGAGACTTTGGCCCAAGGCTTGTTTCTCTCACCAGCTGCAGCTGTGGCAGCAAAAAAGTGAGCAAGCTGACTAAATGGATGGCTAAACAGATAAAAAGTGCCTGCTACAGTCAATGTCAGGCTGCCATAAGACTCTTAAAAAGTTCACTCATACTGATCTTATGAAAAACCAATAGATGCCGTAAGAGTTTACTCCAATTGGTATTTTGGTTTCTACTGAGGAATCATAGCCTAAGAATAGACAGCTTTTATTCATGCTGCAAAACCAGCCGCTGACCAGAATCAATTGCAATCAAGTAGATATTTTTGTTTCATTTTCTTCTGTTTAAGCAGCAAGGGAAGTAAGGTTTATTAGCTCAAATGTTTATTAACCAACACATTGTAATGTCCAAACTAGTTCTTCATGAGGGCTCAGGTCTATTTGAACACAAACAAATGCACAAGAACACATAAAAGTAACAGATAAACATTAATATATGAATCTGTTGTTCTCCCTGTCACAGTCCCCATTCTCAGTTTCAAGCCATAAGGCAGGTAAAGTGCAGACACTGCTCCAAAATGCACATCACATCAGAGTCCTGCCACCAGCACACAAGGTGACTCTGAGCCATATGCAGCTGCTTAAAAAGGGGTTTTGGGTACAGTCATGAAAACATGGGAAAGATGACAGTTTTTGCTACCCACTTTCTCAGTGTCCAGCACCCACAAGTCTCATGACACAAACAGGCTCATGATTTCTGTTTCCAGCCTATGCTAGTAGGAAATGTTGTCAATAATTATGTTAACAACAAGGAAGGAACTCAACTGTGTAGACTGTGCAGTCTCAGCCATCAAAAGAGAGCACCATTCTAGGAGAAGAAAGAATTTCATGCCAGATCCACAAAGCAGGTAACAAAATCATGCAGAATGTGAGACCCGGCCTTACCTCTCCCTGTGCCTGCATATAGGATGTGCAAAGAAGACATTAAAGTTGAAGGTTCTGGGCAATCAAGGAACCCTGATCTCTGTTGCTCCAAGAAGGTGCTGTTTTAGGGTAACAGTGCAAGAGGCAGCACAGACTCGTCCTTGGGTTGAAGTCAGCCTTTAACCCAATTTCCCTGCAGAACCAGCAATTTATTCACATCCTCTGATGTTCATTGTTTATGGAACCAGCATCTTTCACAACTTCTTTTTCAACTATTGTAGCACTTTCTAATACACAGGAAAAACAGATACTCGAAATGTTACTCTGAAGTTCAGTAATTTGGAAGGAAAGTTACAGATACACATACACCAGCAATCGTAAATGGTCTGAGGTTTGAATGATTTTTCCACTTCAGTTAAATATATTGAGAAGTATATTCAAATAATTAAAAAGTGCTGGAAATAAGCAGTATTTGGAATTAATGGAAGCCATATATTCACCCTGTTGCATTCATTATTTTTAAATTATAGTTCCCACAGATTAAGAAACGCAGTGAAGTTTAAATGAAGCAATTTTGTTGCTAAATATTGTCATTTAGATTAAAATATATGTGTCTGTTGAATCCAAAAGCTAAACATTACTACTGCAGCTGCTTTTATATTTGCAAAATCTAAAATAAACTGCCAACAAGCAATGAACAACAAATGGGAAAACATTTAAGAAGAATAAAAGCCTCAATATCCCCATCTCTCTAGGTAACTGTTTGCTTACAGTATGGTTGGGTATGGCATTGGTTGTCAATCATATTATGTATACATCAAGAAAATCATGTTATATTAATTGCACATTTCTAAATATCTAATAAGGGATGTATACCTTACAGATGCTGTAACATATGGTTGAGTCCAAAAGACTGCTCATAACCCTCTCTTATCCACTTACTGGCTAACACTCTGTATTTAAGTACCACTTTCACCATATTGGTAACACAGAAAATAATGAAAAACCTTTAATAAGCTATTTTTCAATGAATATGACTGATTGGAAGCAATAGTGAAAGAAAGTCTGGAAATTCTTGTCCTGCCAAGAGTCTCACAGGAGCTGGCACACACAGTTGACAGGTCTACAAACTTAAATATCATTCTTCCAAATCATCAAATCTCTACGGATTTCTGAACTTTCAAGATGGATCCTTCATCTGGGGGAACATTCATTTGAAGCAAACCACCAGATAATTTTACACCCATCCTTTCAGGATATTGATAAGACACTGAATTCTTGCAGCCTGTGTTCACTAATCATGGGAGAAAGGGTCTTCCCCAACACAGTGGAAAAAACCCCTTTTAAATACATCATCACCACAAAAATCAACACATAAATAAATCCACATTCATGGCTGAAGTTTTACTTACAATAAAGGCATTATTTCATCCCAACAACTAAAGAGAGGAGGTAAAGTTTTGTTGCAACCCATTTTCTATTTCAAAAACTCAGTGCATTTTAAAGGGAAACAGATAAAAGGTATTTTTCATTTATTCCTTCACACCAGTATAGAACTTACAGAATGTCACCAACAAGGCCTCACACCAGGCCACCAACTGGGCCTCTCTACTGTTCCATGGAGAGTTTACCAACTTCCTTTTTTCTATTCCTTTCCATTCCATCACATCCCATCTAATCAGATCTAAGCAAACCAGCTAAGGCAAATACTTTTAGGGGTGTGGATATGTCTCCTAAATGATTTTACTAAATAGGTCAACCATTCTTACATTTTCCTGCATCCTTTCCATGCAGTCCTACACAGGCATAATCATCAGCAGAAGTAACACAAAAGTACTTTAGAATAAACTCTCTTCTCCACTGCTTTGATGCAAAAAGTGAATATAAAACTCCTATAGAATATAGAAGCTCCTTGAGAATGCATGACACAGTGTGAAATGACACCAGAAGAATTCAGCTATGAGGAAATTGAGGTGCTTACCTGGCTCAAGGCTTCTGGGCTGAACTGTAGCTGCAGTATTTTCCATTAATTGCCAGTCCTTGTTCTCCTCACAGCAGCTCCAAAACCAATACAGCATTCATTAGCTGGAAAAGAAAAAACATACCTAAATAAAAATTAGAAAGAAAGATGGAAAATGAGAATAACTGCCTATGTGTTTTACAAGTGAGAAGAGTTTATTATAGCATTTAAAAAGAAATAATTTCCTGTAAGTACATACTCAGAACACTATGAAATCTTTAGGGGTATATGACTAACCAGTCAAGGAAACAACTTTTGTCTTTACGCTACTCGGTTATCCTGTTTATTTCCTAATAGTTCTACATCCATAAAAGGCCAAAGGACTCTGACCTTGGCAAGCTAACTAAGCAAGAAAAGGCAATCATGTGTGCAAGGTTGTCACCTACACTACAAATTATGATAAAATATATCTCAGTATTGGAAAAAATAGCTGTATGTCTTCAGTGACATCCACTGTAGTACATTTAAGGATTTGAATAGGACAGCAATTTATTTTGCACTAAAATGTTTTATGGTTATCATAAAGCATTATGTCTTCAGAGACTGAAAGGAGATGTTTTTATGGACTGTTGCTTCTTGTTGCATTATCTTCGTAGATCAAAAATTATCCCTCTATTTTTTTTCCTTTTTTTTCAAGTGGCCCCCATTGCCCCACTAATAATAGATGTCGTACAGTGGTTCAGTCTGATGAAAAGGAAACTGTTAAACAAAGTGTACAAGGAACATATTTCTAACACTGAAGAATTTTACATTGAATGATTATCCAGCTAATTAGTGAAATAAATAATAATAATTGCCTGTCCCTCCTCATTAGACTCTTAGAAAGAAAATGGAGCCCCAAAGCAGAGTTCTGGCTTTTGATTGAAAAATTGGACTTTGTTACAGTTTTACTATCACTTTGCCAAAAAGCCAGTCCTCTTGCACAATGAGAGGTGCAAAAAAAATGACAGACAGACAGACTGACTGATAGGCAAGATGTCCATGTTTAGCTTCAGAATAGTTTTGAGATGGTTATTGAGTAACCTTATATGGTTACTCTGCTCCTGATTTATCGCTTCTTGAGAGTTTGGACTACCAGTGAGGATTAGGGGCAACAAATTCCCAGTATGTGCTTTTTTGACAGGGCAATCTGATGGATTTCAGGTTTAGCTAAGTCTATGTAAATTGTAGATGGTGTATAAATTGATTATGATTCAATGTTATTAATAAATCCAAGCCCCTTCCACTTCATCATATGTTCAACCTTTAACCAAAATTCTGTTTGCACATGGCTGACATTGGTTTATATTTCTGGCACCTTTGGCTTGTCCTCTTGTAGTCCACTGTTTACCAGACTTTTCTGACAATGTTACACTTTACACAGAAATAGAGTGTCCACAAAACAAAACACATCTAAACACACCACTTGATGCTGAAAGAATTTCACTGGCTTCTAACGAGGCAGCGATTCAGCCTGGAGGGGTCTGGTTCCAGTATGCTGCTGGCATTAAATGGAGTTATTCACATCACACAACCAATCAACCTCTCTAGACTTTAATACAGCTCTCAACAGTGTTTTTCTGAAACAGAGGCCTTCAGAGGATTAGCACAAGAACATTTTGTTCACTAACATGATATTATATATTACCCCCCAAGTACCAGCAAGATCTTTGACCACTGTTGTCAGATAAACAGAACAATCAAGGTCCTCTACACAGCCCAAAAGAGATCAGGATATGCTTTGGATATGCTTTCAAGAAAATACATGGAATGGTTGTTTACTTATTTAAAATCACTCCTTGCCATAATCCCAGTGTGATCCATATAAAATGTCCTGTATATCCTTATGCAAAACTGTGCTCCCAATCCTGGATGCCAGTTTAGGTGAAGAATGTAATCAAGATAGTTAAGAGGACACCAGAGTTTTAAAAAGCCTCCTTCAGGCTGCAGTATTATAATTCTGAAGCCCTTCCAAACATTTCTTTGTAATGCTTTATCATTTTAGTCTTTCAGATATTAAGCTTCAATTTCCAATCTAAAAAAACCCCATAAAACCAAAACAAACCAACCCCACCACCAAACCAGCAAAACCCTCAAGATAATCTTCTGACTTTCCCATCCTTTACAGATTTTTAACTTAAAGTATCATTTAAAGCCTCTGACTTTCACACGTGCTAGATAAGGAAACTTGCTGATTGTGTTCCAAAGTCTTTCCCACCACAGGGTTAAAAATGGCATTTTTGAAGCACCAGATTCAAAAATTGAATACACTCAGATTGTATTACCAGAGGAACATTTACACTTCTCTAACTCCTTTGTTTCTTTGGCTGTGCTCCCCAGTAGAGCAAGAATTCATAATTTTTCTCATCTTTGTATTGCACACAGCACAGGATTTCTTTTGTCATTATAAAACAGTCCCGGAGCAAATTCCATTGACAAACACACAGAACCTCTAAATAACTTTCATTTCCCAAACAGAAAAATGTGACTCATAGCACATAAACAACTGCTTCTCTCTAACTCCTACCTTATATCTTCACATTAATAAATGCTTTTTCAAGGTATAAACAGCAGCATATTTTCCTACGGTTTTTGTTTAATTCCTGAATGACACATCCCACAGACAACATGTAATGTTCAGGATGGAACTGGGAACAGCTAAAGTGGAGAGAAACAACCGTTCAAAAACTCCACTCTCTGGAAATGCATATAAAAATGGAATTCCTAACACAGAATTGCTAAGGTGTCCACATGAAAAGCATGTCTCCTACATTCATTTTTATGTCATGTTCTTCAAACTGTGTCTGGATAAAACATCAATATTCCTCATTCTCATGCCAGAAGAAGTGGATTTGAATTAAGCAAATAACACTTTTATATCCCTGAAAGCTCAGATGAAAATCCTGAACAAAACTCAGAGCTGTTCAGAAAGACACCAGTGTTCCTATTCCCCAGATGTTCAGCTTGGGCTCATTTCTGATCCAAGCTTGTGAGATCAAACCAAATGATATAATTCTGTTTGGTAAATAGTTATATTATTTTAATAGTTATATTATTTTAATCTCCCTGTTCCAATATAATTTAGTGCCAGCACTATCAACTGTAGCATCATCCCACAGTATCCCAGAGAGCTGATTATTTAAACAGACCCAAAGCTTGCTGCAGTCACTTTGAGGTCCTTCCCAGCAGCAAGAACCTGGTAATGAAGGCAAGTTGCCTCAATTGCTGAGGCCCTCAGATCACACTCTGAATTAAAAATGCAAAGAGCTGCCCGTGTTCCCCACCTGTCAGGCAGTGATGGGTGTCCACTCCATGAGACTACACCAAATTTTTCCTTGTCATATCCATGTAATGTATGCATGTAATCCATGAAACACAATGGGAGATTGTGTCCACACATCTCTACACAAAGATGAAAACTACCAAACCAAAAATTTCTTTAAATGCTGCTCTATCATAAGGTGAGCCAAAGCTCACTAAAATCAATGTTTTTCTTCTCCACTGCAACAGGGAAGAAGTTTTTCCTCTCTAAACAATGTACAAAAAATGTACCACACAAAGATATGCATCTCAAGAAGAAAACACTGCATCAAGGCAATTGCAACCCACCAAGACTGGACAAGCCAGGTTCATTTTGAAGCACAGTTTTGAATGGAAGTGACGTTGCACGCAACATCTATTTATTATAACAGTTGTATCATACATCTAAAATGAAAAGTGAAAATACAACATGTACCAACTTTGGGAGAAGGGCAGCTATTTTGCCTGAATCTTGAGTAACAGGGAAACAGACCCCTCTCTTGCAACAGTCACCAAAAGCTCTCATTAGAAGGTTCCTCTGTTTTCATTGATTATTTTGTTGCAACAAGAACACCTATAAATCTGATTGAATTAGGTTTTTAGACCTTTATTCCAGATAATTTGCTCTACTCATGTGGACTTTCTCAGGAAATGAGATTTAATGAGTCATAGTCCTTACTGATAATCACAGGAGAGCTCATTAGCTTTCTGTCAGATTTGTACCCACTATTTGCCCTCAATATGCTTGTGACTTACCAGAGCTAAATAGGACACAACAGAGAAAGCAGACTTATGCAGATGAAGCAATACAGTGGATTTGAAATACTACAGAGATAAATATTTCTCCTTAATTTATTTTGAGAACTTAAAAGACAAAAAAAAAAAAAAAAATCAACATGCTTTCTCTCCTTTTTTTAGCCTACTTTCTCTATTGTGTTGGCATCGCTGACAGCAAGACACGCAGAACTAGACAAAATTAAGAATGACATTTGAAGACTCCTTGGAGATACAGTAGCAGAGAACCAGCCTAAACAGTCCAAAATACAAGGCACTGGGGAGCAGGACACGTTTCTGTTCTAGAATATAAACTGTGATTTACCACAACCGTACAAAATCTTTAGGCTATCAATGACATTGATGCCCAAGGAGGGGAAGCTGAAGCTGTTTTTGACCGCCCATCCCACATTTACATCTCCTTGTGTCCATTTCAGACACCGTGGTTGGGTTCTTGCCTCCTGCTGCTGCCGGCAGGGGCTGCCTGGGCTGGGCTGTGCACGGAACTCCTGAACTTCCCATGGCTGCAGCACCAGGAAAGGCATCTCTGCTCTCCAGTGCTCGGTGGAGCAGCGGGGCTCCCTCGGGGACTGAGATGGGAACTGTAGGTGGAGAAAGAGGCAGGCCAGACACATCTCCTGAAAGGAGAGGGAAGTTGTGGTGCTTGTTCCCAGGGTTGTTCCCAGTGTTACTGATGGAATGCTGTTGGTTCCTGTGAGGCGCTGGTCCCAGCCAACTTCACAACTGGTTACTTGCTTAGATAGTGTTTGCTTTTATCTTTCTCTACAGCTTTCACAGAACTTCTTAGTTGAAAGCGAAAACTTATTCTGCTTCCTAGAAAACTGACGGTCACTCTGCACTCTCACAATCTGCTCCCCCTTTTCCAAACATAACTGAAGGACAGCACAATAAGCAGGTGCCAGATGCAGGAAGGGATTTTACTATTGTAGGTATTCAATTTTTCCAGGAAATCATCCATAGCAGAAGAAAAATCCACAAGAAATGAACAGCTTTCTCGAGCAATTCACTTTAGTTCCAATCCCCAAAGCAACAAATACTCTTCTCATCTTAACAGAAAATAATGTTTTGTTTTAACCCTCTCCACTCAGCCATCCTTTATACAGCATCTCCTGTTTTTCACTCTATCCTCTCCTCTCTCCCCATTGTGTTCTCACATTTTACACAGAGAACAGCAGTGTTTGCAAAGGGACTGATCAGGCTGGAAGGGGTGACATACACGAGTTATCAAAGCAAAGGAAATTCTAAATTTCCTATTTCCAGAGCTCATCAGAGTTGGCACAAACCCCTTCTTGTAAATTCTACTGATCTCCACGTATTATAATGTTAACAAAATTCATATAAATAATGGGAAAATTCTCAAGATGTGTGTTCTTAAATGTATTGGTAAGTCTGGTCAAGTAGAGGAATTGTCACCAGCAATGAATGTGACAACAACTTTCTAACATGTTTATTCTAGCACTATTAAGCCCAGATGAACCCAAGTTGAATTCCATGAGACAGTATGAAGATAAAACAAAAAACACATAAGATATTTTGCTCCTTATTTCCCAACTATTTTAATGACATGCTTATTCCCTATAAAGAGGACTGTTAGAAAACAGAAACTTTCAGTGAACAGCAGCTTAAAAATTATCAGAGGTCAGTGAGGAAAAGACAATTAAATGGGATCAAAGCCTTGATCCCACTCCTTTTTCAATTAGAATTGTCTGTTCAGATCTATCCTTTAATTTCACACTTGCACACTTCAGCACATATTCCCTTTGTACCCACAGCACCCACAGAAACACAATCTTCATTTTACATTTGGGAAATAGGTGTGTGAATGGTTACTTTTGCTGCATCACAGAGAAAACTCCAATATGCACAGCACCAGCTACTCCTTCAGAAATGAAACCTTGTTAAACTTTCACAAGGCTTCCATTCCACTAATGCCTGAGCAATTCCATTACTGTAATTTTTGGCAGTTGTCTTCACAAGCTTCCCTTAAGGTAAGAAATATTTTTATTTTCTTTCTTCAGAGGAAGAAGCAAGGCAGAGCAGTCTCCCAGTATTCCCAAAGGAAGTTTGAAAAGGAAAAAGAGCACAAGAGTTTTATGTCCCATGCTAGCTTACTTTTCCATGCACCAGCCCTGCAAGGTCACCAGGTCACTTGATTGTACATGCAACCACTCAATTCTCCAGCCAGGAACAAGATGGAAAGCAAAGAGCTCAAATAATCCAAATCCCTTTTACACCTTAGAGTTTATGGTGTTCTGCTCCGAATCACACTTTTCTCCAGCTCAAATAAACTTTTGATAAAATTTAAGTGATAATGAGACATACACCCGTCTTTGGCTTTTTTAGAAAATGACCTTGGTCACGATGTAGACTGATAGGCAGAGTAACTGACTGAGACCAGGAATTACTGTTCTGTCATTGCCTCAGGTCAGAGCTCTGAGCAAAACATCCACCTCTTTCATGCTTTCCCTTACGATAAATGCAGGAGGGGAACCAACCTGTAAGAGTGTGAGATCAACCAGTGCAAACTTTTATTTATACAACCTATAACAGCTTTGCATTTTCAAGGAGTAAAGTAGCTTTTTATCACCAGTTCAATAGGTTTAGTGGATAAGTAGCAGTTTTATAGGTCTGCTCTTTCCTGTACTTGGCACCTCTCACCTCCTCAGAAACTTCATGTTGAGATAGCCTTTTCTTCCCATTAAGTCTCTTTCCTGTGGGGCCAGTGGTGGCCACTGAAGCTGGAAGATCCCTAGCCCAGCATGGGAGGGGAGCAGAGTCAGCAGTTCACAGGATCAGGTTGTACCAACATCAGGTCTTCCTGAAGATCCCAGACTATTTGCCTAATCAGACCAGTTGCACATTCATGAAATTTTCATCTCTAATTTTCACAGCAACAGAAATTGCCAGCTTTTTATGCCATTTTATAAGTTTTTCTTCCCCCCNTTTAAAGTCTGAGACATTGCAAATAAGGATTGCAGGTGTGATTCCTGCTCAGGATGACTTCAGGGTTCCAGTGCCAGTCATTAATCACCCAACCTGCACTTTCTGGGTTTATGATTTTGACAAAATCTCTTCATCTGAATTATGGCCTTGTACGTAGGGCATGTATTCTTCTATATACAATTTTAAAATACAAAGTCAAAGAGCATGGAAAAATTAGGATCTATGACTTAAAAAATCTAGTCCTTTTATGGCATAGGCAAACAGAATGCTCTTGCCTTTAACCTATGGGTTCCACTTCATGTGTGGTGTATTTTTCATACATCATAGGGTTTTATAAATTTGCTGTATAAAGCACCAGACCTACGTTACCAGCAAAATAGAAGGAAAACAAATATGTCAGGGTAATGATGCCAGGACAATTCCTTATTGAAAAAAAACCAGTTTATTAATACCTTATTGCTACAAGCTAGATCTTATTATCATCTTGGGTCATTTAGAATCTTATTAGGTATTCTGATGGTGGATGAATAATCCTGTGATAAATTCTTTGCCATGTCCTTCACAGTTGTCATAGCAGGATCATAAACAGCATTTATAACAATCTAGCCTGGAGGAAAAGGCTTACAATGGTCTGTTTAACATGCAGGAAATATTCAGATCGGCCGTGTCTGGTTAAATTTGAGACCCACAGGAGAGATACCAAAGTTAAATGTAGCATGGGTTTCTCTGAAGATTAGCTTTAGAAAAGGCTTTGGGTCAGGGACAGGGGGACTAATGCCGATGATATGGCCACAAGCAGCCTTCTTTCAAGAAAGTCAGCTTGAATAAAAATGGTGGCTACGAGTTTTTTCTTACTGAAAAATCACCACATCAGGTTATTTGAGCTGCTACTTAAGGAGCACGGTTGAAATTATTTGCAATTGAATTTCTTGGAGCTCAGGCACCTACTTCAGTGATTATTATATAAAAAAATAGTGTATGCACTCAGTGAAAAAAAATGCAGATTTTTGCAGAGCTAGAGGATGTCTTGTCTACACTGTGTAACTTCTTGAACTCTTGCAAGCTCAGAACTGAAAGCTTCAGAACAACTACAAAAGTAACATGGGTAAAGTAAACTCTAGGAAAAAATAAATTTACACTGCTTTGAGTGGGTACTTTAAAAAAAACCAAAACCCCAAATAGTCTACACACATAAACACACTGAACCCAGTGAATCACTCATATCTGCTGTCACTCACTGTCACATATGAAAGTACAATACCAGTTCTCCAAGCCTAAGTGCAGCAAGTGCCGCTCAAACTGCCAGAATTTTTCAGAACTGGCATTAATTTTAAACACTTATAGTGGTGCAAATTAAAGCTCAGGCCAAACTAATCCTGCAGGACCTATCAGGCACATTTTCAGGAGAGTGATAATAGAAAAGGACGGCGCACTGGAAGAAACTGTGGCACATTTGAGTCCAGCCAGATACATACACAAACACTTTCTCTATGATAGCTGATGTTGCTCTCTGCACAAGGAACTGGAGCTGCCCCTGCCACCCACAAAAATGGATTTTGCAGACATCTATGTGCACACACAATCTGTATATCAACACAGAGACACTTCCCAGGACAGCACACATGGCAGGAGCTTAAACGGGTGCAGAGCACAGCCTCCATGTGATGAGCTAAGTGCTGCCACTTGGTCTGAATCTGTTCCCCACTCAAAATAAAAAATTGCCAGTAACTCTGAAGTTTTTAGCGTTTTGAGAATGTACCAGGAGAAATAAAATCACAGTAATCACAGAGTAAAAAGAAAAACAGCTTTGAAGGGAGAAGTTAGATCAGATGGGAGCCTGTAGTACAACATACTCTCCCCAAAGGCTCTGGGCTTGGGGTACTAGGTAAGTTTAGCTGAAGCTCAGACACTCTTATTTTACCTTGTGACTAAAATCAGCTGTTCTGGTTTGGTCTTTACACAGCTCTAGTGAGGCTGAAGGAGAGCTCACTGTAGCACTCCAGTTGCCAAAGCAGAACATACCTGTGTCAGCCACACTGCAAACACGATGCTATCTCAGATTCTCACATCTCTAAAGCAATGGCAGGTAGGATATGGAATTATAGTACTTGGGAAACAGAATTGCAACGGCCTTTTTTTTTTACTGGTACTTCTTGAAAAGCTGTGCTTCCTAGTGAGGAGTAAAGGTTTCAATTATTTTTTTACTATGTGAGATTTACACCAAGAAGAGATATCTTCCTTATTAATAAAAAAATCCGTAAGTATACTATGACTGTACACAAAAAAGGATAAAGTTATTTACCTTCTTTGCAAAAAAATCCTTCCAAGACCCACAAACCTTTCCATCTGTTTTGATGACAGAACAGCAGTACAAAGAAGTACCATGTGTGAAGATTATTATATTGGATGCATAAACACTTAACCAGACTGAAGAAGCAAGAACGTAAAATTAATACATTTAAGATTGCAAGTTAACTGGAAGTCTTTGGAGATTTAAAATTGTTAGTATCTTTCTATAAGCGCACAAAATCCCTCCAAGGCAGCTCTCTTGGCATAGTCACCTAAGTATATGAATTTACAAAAATCTCTCTGATGCCAACACATTTCAAATTCAAGGTTCTAGTTACTCTTCTACTAAAAGACTTGACTGTGATGAAAGAATTTCTTTTATGACCTAAAAAGCCTTTTCCTTTTGTCTCTAAACTAAAAATAAGTAAAACCTGCTTATCTTAAAATAATATAATGTCTCTCTGCCTTCAGAACACCCCCTGCAGTTGTTTCAGGCTGAGGTGAGATCTCAACATGACGCAGTTTTGTTCCCTGTCCCCTCCTCATGTACAGTCCATTTTCCTGCTGAAATCACTGGGACCTCTGCCTCTGATCTCATCTGAATCATACCAACCAATTCCCTGCTTTATTGCTAGTATGAAAGCACATGTGGGCCAGCAAGACCATCTCTGTTTGATTTCATGGCATTTTCACAGTGCTGTGAAATAATCTAGTTTCTATAGATATGACCCAAATTAAGATTATTTGACAAAATTTGAAGGTAGCTTTTAAATTGACACAATCCAGCTATTGACAATCTAGCTCCACTGGGCTGCTTTTAACACTAAACTCATATGATTTTACTTTTATTTTTTTAAATGCACATTACTATATGATAAATTTTTAGCCCTTGCTCAGCATTTTCATTCAGCTTGCAAAGCCCACCAAGGTAAGTATCCAGACAGCTTTCACAAACAATCCTCTACAAATCTGTCAGGGGAGGCTGATCTCTGTCCGAGTGCTTGCCCACAGCTTCTTGGAGTGCTCCTGCTAAAAGGTGCAGATATAAGCTATGGCCAAAGGCAGGATATAACCCAGTATGAGCCCATCCAGATATAGAACAGAGCTTGCCTGAGTTTCCTGGCACAGATTCTCTACTCTCTAAGCTGAGTTCGGCAGCCTGCTCTAGGGTAGGGTGATGGTTATGACCCAAGAAGCACCTTCCTCCAACCTACTAATTCCCCTCAAACCCAGCACTCTGGAGCATTTAGAACAGTGCTATGAAGCTCAGCAGGAGCCATGAGAAGAAAGGTTTTTAAAGATCAGGCACTGTCAGCTCCCAACTCAGAGGCCAAAAACCCTCAGAAATGTTGTGATTTTGAGAAGTTAATTTTCAGTTGGTACCTGTGACAGAGCCTTGAACAGCAACACTGCAGAAAGAAATTAACATTCAACATTCATCTTATTGCCAAGGACCCTCTCCTGTATACAGAAGTAGCACACAACCCTGATTACAAGAATGGAATTGAAATATGCTTGCCAAGCGTGCTGGTTAAAATATGAGCCCGAGCTACTAAAGGTTATATTTCTTTCCTGGGTGCTAAGGAGAATTGGTCAGTGGCAGGGAGGAGAGGCTGAGCAGGGCTGCACCCTTTTCTGGTGCAGATGGTCCCAGCCAAGGTCCCTGCTGTAGCTGCAGGCCAGGTGTAACCTATGGGATTGTGGAGTGAAGCCCAGCCAGCTGAGCCTGCCCTGCTGCAGGCACAGCTTCAGGTGCCTGGAGTGGAATCGGTGTTTTTAGGGATATGAACCCAACCCTGGATCCTGAGCAACTGAGGTCAGTTCTAGTTCCAGTGGACAAAGCATCTTAGAATTATCCCTTGGATGTGAAAATCCTGTAACACACTACCAGGGCAGTTGATGTCTAGGTCAGATCAGCTCAGAGGTTCAGCAATACAAGCACCAAGAGTACAGTCAGACTTGCACCTCACTGCCAAGATGCCTTTGCTGCTGCTCCAGAGGGGATGTGAGAGCAATGTGTAATGCTGCAGAATATTCCTCATAGGCACTGCATGAGCTCCCAGGGAACTGAAGTGACAGATTAACAGTGGGCAAGACTGGCTTCCAAATCACTTGGAGCAAAACAAAAAAGATGGTAAATACTACTGAAGGAGGAACAGTATCCCGGTAATTCCACAGGGAAGAGATTTTCAAAATTTCCCTTATTTTTCCAAATTAACTTGCATTTGTTTTTATATCCTCAAGTCTGAATGAAACTCCCCCTCCTCACTCACTCGCCAGAAAACACAAGTATTTGTTAAGAGGTTTTCTGGGACCTGGCTTGGCTCTCACCTCTTCTGTTTTTCTCAGGCACTGAGATTCATTTAAAAAAACATTTTCTTTGAAGATGTAGATACATTTTCTTTGTAGATGTCCACTATAACTTAAAATGTTCCCACATACATTAATTAAATTCCCCACTGGAAACCAGTCAGATATCCAAATTGCAGCCATGCTCTTCTGCACCTTACTGGATATCTGCCAGTACCTACACCAGCTGTCCTTTGGAGGTACTGGGCTATGAATAAGTAAATGTTTCTGGTGTACCAACCATTGATTAGATCAATTGCCGATACAATTCCCGGTGAGTGAGTGCTCTGTACACTCCCTAAGTGCTGCCAATTAGAGCTTAAATGTCTAATTAACAAGAAATAGACAGAGTTCTCTACTGCTGACTTTGGAGGAGTAGGATCAATAATCCTACCTGCACAACACAATGAGATGAAGAGAATGAGAAAGTGAAAATGAAATTAGTTTAGTAAGATATGGACAGCCTTAATGTGTGTGTATATATATAAATGTACACAAACACACATATATAAGTGTGTATATATATTTATCCCTGGAGACATTGTAAACCCACCTGAATGCATTCCTGTGTTACCTGCTCCAGGTATCCTGCCTGGGGAGGGGGGTTGGACTGGATATTCTCCCTTCCAGTCCTCACTACTCTGTGATTCTATGAAATAATGTGGGTATAAATTTTCTTGGCTTATTTCTCAATACATAGTTTCTCTTAGGATATATCATCATTTGTTTCTATTGATTTCTGCTCGATTTCCCTTGGCTTCTCCTAGAAAATACAATCATTTTTTAATATAAAGTAACTGTAAAATAAGAACCTATAGCACAGTTAATTTGGCTGTAATAATAGTTATGATCCTGGAATTCAAGCCTTTGAAAGTATCCTTGTAAGCAAATAATATATGGACCAGACTGTGCTTTTCCTTTAAAAATGTATCATTGACATTCCTCTGACAACAAATGAGACAGAAAAAGGCAGAATAAAAAACTCTGCAATGCAAACCTGGTGCATTCATTGCAGGTCTGAGCAGTTCATCAATAGAGATTATGAACTACTCTGGTTGGTTCAGAGCCAGTTGCTCAATATGTTGATACATACCTTGCTCACAAACAGTCCTAGCATTATTTCTCATGGTTCAAAGCAATTTTCCCCTCTTGACCAGGATTAGACTACACAACTGCCAAGAGCTACACAAATAAATGCAGTTTGGTGCTACCTAGAACAAAAATTTGCTGAGAAAGACATTTGAAACTGGCAATAGATGCAGGCACTGCAAATAATTTTTCTGCATAGATGGATGATTCACCAGAGACCAGCTCTTATCATAAAAAACTACAATAGCAGATGTCAGTGAAATAATATTTAGCAATGACATGGACATCCTACAAAACTCAATGAGGAAAAAAATCTTCTCAGATACACGTGTATGTTGTTAATCATAATTAAGGCAAGTGTGACAGTTTCTTGGCAACAGACACTGAGTTCCCTTCCCTGACAAACAAATCCTGCAGGAATACTCTCTTTCATTACATCAAGCCTGCAGTTCTTTACACTAATATCCTCCACTTGGAACACCCCAAGTCATAGGGAAACTTTTGTTTTGTCAGTTGTTTTTTGCTGGGTAATCCCATGATGACCGCCACCAAAGAAAAGAGCAAGCTTCTCATTAGTAAAGTAAAAAGAGCTTTAAAAGGCAGTACTATAAACAAGCACATATTACACTGTTGTAGACAGGGCTGGGGGAGCAGGGACAAAAGAGATTCACAGCATCCAAGTTAAGGAAATAATGCTAACCATGGCCTGCAAGGAGACTCAGAGCAGCACATGGAAAAGCAAAACATGACTCCCCTAAAGCAGCAAGTGATGACAGGCACTCTGAAATGTATTTTTACTTGCATAATGTATCTGATATATGCATAATAGCATCTGTAACACCTGGCTATCAGCACCTATGTGTAAACACTGCCAAGAAAGCAATTTATATGATTGTCTATTGTACAGATATATATAAAATAAGTATACATATACACTTACTGCTGACCTTTGAGTAATCAGGGGATTACTGATTCTTCAACAACAAAAACCTGATGGTTTGGAGGGAAGCGAGCATTTTCAGAGAAATTCCATTGTCCTCCCTTCTTTAAAAAAACTTTTTTTGATGACAAGGTTTTGGTCAGCTGAACGTTTTTCACTCAAAACAAGACACATTTTGCCATAATGCATTAATTTTATTTTTTTTTAATAAAAGGAAAAACGTTGAAATAAGAATGCTGAACCATTTAAAGAATAAACCATAAATGCATGTATTAGCTAAAAGGCTTGCAAAGAAAAATGGTTATGATTCTAAAAGACGATGTAAATACCACAGAGAGAAAAGAAATCCCTTACAGTATATATAATTACATTACTGATAATTATATCTCAGTAATGAGGAAATTACAGTAGAACACCAGCAAAGCATCTCACAATAAATTGCACAAGTTTATGGAACAATCTCTTCAGGGAAGTGTGGAAACTCCCTACATCATCTGAAAGCCATAAAACACAGGAGACAAAACACATTCACAATGTGCTGTGGGGACAATACAGAGCAGGAAGAGAGATGGACTGGCCTTTTCCATTCCTCAGTACTGTGCCACAAGCCCGGCAGTGGGGTTTAAAATCACCACCTCTGCTGTCTTCCGATTTTGTTGTCTGTTCCTGGCTGTATCTCATGTTAGTGAGATCCCACCGGGTTTAGCAATTAGCATGAGGAAAGCAGTATGATAATCAGAAGAAATTAATGGTTTAAAAACATAATCTTACACTTCCCGTGAGACTTGTTCCATACAACTAGATTCTCAAAAAAAAAAAAAAAAAAAAGAACAGGGAACAGGTAATTGATTCTTATGAAGAGAATGATCTGCCACAAAATGCTATCCATGTGAAAAAGATGTTAATTTAAAATGCTCTCAGAGTCAGTGTGAACCTCTTCTGTGACTGGCTTTCTGAGGAAGAGAGGGATCCTCAATGCCACCTTTGCTTTTGCACCTACTGGGACCACCTGAGCATGATGGGTTTTCATGTGCTAACAACCTGCAGCTGGAAAAGGGAGCAAGGTGTGACAATGAAATAGAAACCTCTAAACAATTTCTAAGAGAAAAGAATTTCTCCACCTTTCTCAGCCAACTGTGTGGAGAAGATAGGAGAGGTCATGAGTCATGGATAAGTTGTATATATTGTATTTGGCCATATCCATTGCTGAATTTTTATACACCTCTCAGAAAAACTGAGTTACAGACTTTGGTCCCATGGTTAACTACACAATTAAACACGTGCGTTATTTATTTTGGTTTAATCCCTGTCTCACTGCATTGTTTAATAATGCAAAAAAAGCAGTTAAGTAAAGCAGAAACTCTCAGTAAATGTCTTGTCTTACTTCCATTAGTGCAGAACTTAAGTGGACCTCTTAGGGACTTAAAAAAAAATTATATAGAAATGCTCAAGCACTTCAGTCCAAAATAATGCTTCCTTATACTCAGTAAGTTAACCAGCTCTTGATTAAAATAATTTTTCAGGATTGCTGTTTTAGGGGGGAAAGAAGTTTTTCATATAAAGCTTTTTGACAAAACAATAGAGGTGCTTCAACTCCACGATTTCTTTATACAGTTTTCTCTATAAATTATGAGCAGCATTTTTTTTCTGTGAACCTTTTCGTTTTCCGTGCATGCTCTGAACGACACAGAGCAGCCGTGCCTCAGACATTTGCTGAAGCCAAAGGGAGAGGCTGCAAACTTTGGGTGTTGCGGCAAACCCGGCCCCCGGTGCAGCCTCCCTCCAGCGCCCAGCGGCTCACACGGCACGGACAGACTGGGAGCCCGTGTGATCCAACGCCACCTGCTGATCCCTGGCCCTCTCACAGCGGGACTTGAAGTTACACTTTTCGTTTCCAAGACAGTAAGCTAAAAAGGTTAAAAAAAAAAAAAAAAGTGGAAAATATTCCCAAACACAGAAAGTTGTAATTAAAAATTCTAAGTGTTGATAAAATGTAAAAACGTTAGAGTTAATTCTAAATTTCAAGACCCCAAAAGTCTGGTTTGGTTTTGGGGTTTTTAAATAGTTTTCTTTTGTTTGTTTGTTTGTTAAAAACAGTTTGTATTATGGCATGGCAAGAACAAGTCTCGTGGGTAAGGCCGATCGGGAGACTGAGCTCAGCAAGAGTTGACTCAAACAGAACTGAAACCAGCCACCACCAGGACACCAATTTCTCCTCAGCCACAGCCCCACCCGTCTGACAGCAGGGAGAGAACAGAGCCCTCCCTGCAGCAGAGGTGGCTGCCGGTGTCTCCTCATACTGCCCTTCCCTCTGCCCGGGACACGAACTCCACTCTTACATCCCAGCACATCCCCGTTTTGCCTGGGAAAGCTGCAGCACAATAACCCAAAGAGACCTGACTTGGAGGGATATCAATTCCAGACATCGAGAATCTCCACATTTCTGAATTGCAACTGATTTTTAACACACACAACTTGTGCCCTTCACAGACCTGCAGCCCCCTTCAGAATCAGACACCAGCTTGCAGCATCATGCCCTTAGTGGCTCCAAACACAGCATCTGTAATATTAGTCCAGGAAAACCAGGAGAAATACTGTATTCAGACAGATGTCAAAACAGTTCTTTTTCCCCAGGGACAGTCTGCCTGACTGCCCTGCTGGTTTTGTCATTCTGAGAGCTCAACACAACTCTATTAGGATAAATTTTGTCATAAGATAAATTGCATGCTCAAAATGCCTCCTGAAGTTTCAAAATCCACAATTAACAATTTCATATTCATAATGGTAAACATCAATACATCTTCCTTGAAAAGAAACTACCATCTGCATAAATTTCATGTGTGCTTCATTACAGTGCTAGTGTGGTAGCAGACTCATGCCAGTATCTCTCTTGTGAAGTCTGAAAATAGGTGCTAGAAAAATGTTGATGACATTGTGGTTTCCTAGGTTGTTTTCACAGGCTTCACAAAACAAGCGGATATGTTCACAAAATATGTTCATAATTACAGGGGAGAAACAGACCTGACCCTCAGACAGTGGTAACAGAGACTGCATTTTTATGTTTTATAAGGCTGGACATGTAAGGCCAATGGAAGATCACCATGAACTGGGTTGATTTTTTGTTTAATTTATACTCTACAATGGAATATCAGCCTGTAGAGAAGCTAATAAAGGAGCCAATGTTGAAACCTTCTAAAATTCAATGCACTTAAAAGGATGAACATTTGTCAAGTATCTTTCTCTGCTGTCCAGTGCCATCTTTTGTACTTTTGCAAAAGCATGACCTGGAAATATATTCTGTTTGGTTTTGTTTAATTTCTCAGTACTGGAACCTTGTTCTATCTGCTTGAACTGGGTTAATTTACTAGAAAGCTCTTGAGGAGCTAGAATGCTGTGTGACACAGTCAGCCTTTTGGCATTAGGAGTAGATTCCATAGCAGATAAATAACAGCACATGATTGATTGTATTCTCAGATGGAAGTAAAGAAGAAGGTTATAGAGAATTTGGAGCTTGCAGAGGATGTGCCTGATGCTTTCTTCTTTCAGAAAATACAGTAAATCTGCACGGAAGATTGAAAAAGGATTTGATTGGGGATGCCCAAGCAGCAAGAAAAAGAAAAATTTCCCATGAGCTTTTCTGAACTGGAGGCAGCCAGTCAGACCAGATAAAGGTGCACATGGAGCAGCAGAGCTGGCAGTTCAATGTGCTTTGCCTCAGATCATTATGGTTATACAATTATACTCATGGCATACAGTAAATCAGTCTGATCTGTAGCAAAGATACATTGTCCCCTTATTTGTAAGAACAGCTTATAGCAGAGACATTCCAACAAGTCCAACTAATACCATCAGAAATATTAGAAATGTTAATGTTTAATATTTCCTTTTATAAAGGAAGGATTAACGCCACTATCAAAGAAGGAATGGCAAAGAGCAATTCAAATGAAAGTCTTTGATCCTCTGCCATATGGTTCAGCAGGCCTAACTCCATAACACTCTTCTCTGAATCTATTAAACAATTCCATAATTTTCAGATGGAATGTCATCACAAAGTGTGCAGAGCTGACCACAAGTAAGAACTAGTCAGAATTGTGAGCCACAACAGAAAACAGCAGCTTGTTGTTTTTCTGGATTTGTAAGAAAAACACGGTGGTGAGAAGAGGTACAGAAAAAAGGAGCTGTTTCATTGGTAGAGACAGGAGTTATACACACTGTATAAAAAAAGAAATTTTCCATAACTGTATAAATGAACAGCTACCCTCTGCAGGGCAATATGCTGTTGGTTTCTGAAACACTGATGCTTTATTTTTATCAAGGACTTACAGAAGTAACAACAGTAAGAAGATATCTTCTGACTTCAAAACCAGAGACAGGCTGTTAAACACCCACTATTCTCCAGCATTGTTTTCTTACTGTCTAGTTTGTTCTTTATTATGAATACTGTGTCCAACTTCTAATTTTCTAATCAACTGAAACAGCAAAATACTGCTTAATCTAAATGATAACATAATTATAGAGAAATCAGATGCACCACTGATTGAAGGCAGACGCAATTGGAAGAGAATGATTGGTGCCTCAAAAACGGCATCTTGGGATAACAGAAGGAACATAAAAGGATTTTTAATGCTAATGTTACAGTTGATAAGTAAATCCTATGACATAGTGCTATTTAGAAAGATAGAAGGAAACAAGATTAGGGGGGAGATATTTTGTCACATAATCTCCTAATTCTTTGTCTAGGAAGTGTCATCAGTGAAGGAAAAATAATTCAGTAAAGCATGCTCATTATTAAAATCTTACATCTACCTCTCCTTCCAAATCATTCCAGTTACATATTCTGTCAAGATAATTTGAAATTTCTGGTTTATTTGCTGACCTGGTAAGGGAACATTCAAATTAGTTTTTGGTCCTCTAGAAAAAAACCCCATTCTATTTCATTTTCCTTTTCTATTCCATACATCTCAGGTAGCTTCTGACTGACCTGGCAATCATAAGACTAAGTTAAAAATGGTGGAGATGGTTTTTTAATTTTTAAGTGGTCCTGATTTAAGTTGGACTTTCACAACTCCAACATTTCTCCTCATTCCAGGTATCTAATCACTTCTTCCCCCACATAATTTTTAAATGAGCAGTGATGTACTCAGATGGCTATTTAAGAAGTCATAAACATTCTATTAAAAAACCCAACCAAACTAAAGAAACCAAGAATCATGTGGCAATAAGATAACTAAACCTATCACCACTGTAGGGTGAAGTTCCATCTCATGTCCTGCTTTCAAGTGGCTCTGGGCATGTCAAACCCCATTTTTACATCCTGGATGTTTGATCATGCCAGAGATGGGCAGAGGAAATGAGTCTCACTCTACCTCTGTTCAGACAAATTCTCATTGTGCCAGAAAAATGTTTGTAGTGTAGGCAGAGTGTCATAATGTTAGAGACTGAACTGCCCCCATCATTTCTGTGTTTCCTCCCTCAAAAAAATCTGATACAAGTTATTTAATTCCCACTGCCTAAATTCCTTTTTTGTAGCTGAATATCATTGGTGCACACTACCTTACTCCAAAGTGCAGAGTAAATCACTGTGCTATCCCAGAAATAAGAAAGGGACCCCAGTTACAACCGTGTGAGCACTTGAATGTTGCTATGGCTTTTGATCCATCCCTTTATGTTGCTCATTACTCAAACTCCCTTGCAGTTTAGCCTATTTTTTTTTTTATTTTTACTTAAGCTTCCATGTGTGTTTGAGATCGAGATTCTTAAGTTTCTATACTATCAGTTCAGCTCTGATTCAACAGTTTCTTATCTGATCATAAAAAACATGGACAAAATTTTAAATTTAACATTTTCTTTAAGCCTTATTACAGATGGGTGTATAAGAAATACAGGTCATTTTTCTAACATGAATTTGTCAAGTCAGAAAACTGAATACAGTGATGATGCATTTGGAATTTGCTATTCAAGCACACTTTATAAATGCTTTCTGATGCTGGAAGGACCTGAAGAATTTTGACTGGTGAAGCAGAGCAAACCAACTAACGTCCATCTGCCCACGTCATTTGCCTCTACAGCAGATAATCCTCAAGGTACTTGGAAGCCACTGAATACACTCAAACATATTTTATTACAAGAAAGGAAATTCCATGCTATTTCTTCCTTCAGAACAATCAGTGTCTGTAGTATTTGCTGTCATTGGCTGCAGTTCCACACAAAACTTCCAGCCCATTTCCATTTTCTTTTTAGATTTTCTGTTAGCACTCCGAGCAGTCTGTGATCAAACACAGGCTAAGCTATTTCTGACACAAATCCATCACATTTGAGATTGCCTGAGTGAAACCTGAATTTTCTGAACTTGTCTCCCTTAACGTGAAACAATTAATGATGGAATGCATTAATTTTACTAATCTTTAATAGATACAATTGGAATTAGGTTCCCCAAAGGGAGGCTTTGAATGTGTGTTTACCAGTAGAAGAGTGACAATGATTGATCAGAAATAAAACCAGAATGTTTAGTCTAATTAATTTCTTGGTTATTTGAATATAACTCACATTTTATTTAAGGTTGTTTGTCTAGAAAAACAAGATTGCCACTGGAAACAAGAAATCCCTTAGCTTTCTTCTTTCCACTGGCAATCTGCTAACAGCAGCAAATTACATTCAAATTGCACATCAACTAGTATTAGTATTAATTGTAAACTAACCTCAGTTCACTTAATTGTGGGCATAATGAAGTATTACAATTAGCCATAATTTATTATTTAAATAAGAAATATCAATATTATTTAGAGCAGGTGCCAATTACAGCAGGCAGTGAAATATGTTGCCAAAAAGGATTTCAATTAGCAATTCAATTTCAGCAAAGACAAAGGTCCCAATCGCCCTGTGAAAGATCCAAGAGCCCTGATTTGTGTGACATCCATGGGGAGGGCAGCAATGTGGGGCTCACCTGCTGGGTGCACTGTGGTTTTCAGGGGAGTTCTGGAAAGGTGGTTACAGGCACACCTGCAGAGCTCTGCAGAACAGTTTAATGCAGCGCTGTACAGGAGAGAGAAATCACTACACAGATCCAGCACATTCAACATTAACGTGCCGGTATTTGACCTTAAAATTCCTTGGGTCAAAGTCACTTCATATCTATATAGTGACTACTGCTTGAAATTCTCTTTGCTTAATACAGTGATAAATACAAAATCTAGTTTTCAAAGGATTTGGATGCAGAAACTCTAGGGCTGAATATATGTTCCTTTTTCAGGATTTTAAAACTTTCAAGATTCCTTCCTGGCTTCTTATTCTAGTTCTCTGCAGTTTTGAGCAAAGTAGTATATGCTGAAGTTTAAATCCCCCCTGACATAAATTTGGATTGAAGATCCTTAGCTCTCTTATTAAAAAAGAATGTATCTAGTGTTATGTTTTTTCACACAGTTCTCTATCAGGATGAGGACATTCACTCAAAATGCTCATGTCAAACTTACTATTAGATGGAGTAACCAATGCCTTTGTCAGAACACCTTTATTTTTGCAGTAAGGAAATTGCATCCACCACAACAGTATCTGCCAAAGTGGAAATAAGAAGCATCTGAAAAACAGCATTTACTAATTTATGCTAATTAAACTTTATACTAAAGATGACATACTAGTGCTGCTAAAATCTAAATTTCTCAGCTTTCATGTATTCTCAGTGCTTCCTACCTCAGTTTGTATAAATATAAATTAGATGTAGCAAGTCCAGGTTAGCAAAGCAGGAATCAGGGGGAAAAGCCAAAACAACAAACAGGTTTTGTGTATTCCATGATTCCCTAGAAGGGCTCCTGGATTATGTTGGACTCTAAAATTGGGGCTGCCAAATGAATGTTGCCAACAATAAAACATAGCATCAGCGCTTCTTTTCATTTTTCTGGTATCTGAAAGCATTAGTCAGTTCCTGACTTCATGTTGCAATAACACAAAGCAAGGAAAAGATTTTGATTAGCTAGGAAATGGTGAAGAGAAAAATTGCAAGCTGAAATATGCTGCAAGTATGCTCAAGTTTCAGCCACAGGCCCATGGTGATAGAACTTTTCTTGCTGTACATTAAGATAATTTCAGTATACTACAATTATGTGCCTAATTAAAATTAAGAAATTAGAACACAGTTAAAAGGAATGATATTTTGCTCACAGCTAATTTCATTAAAGTATTAATGAACAGGACTCATTTTATGGCTAGAGGGCAACTACTTTCTGCAAAGTACTTCCATGCTAGCTAATTTATTCATGCATGAAAAACAATCCAATGAGAAATGAGTGAGCCGGGAACTGCTGGTCCTAATTAAAATATTTAAAACACCATGTCTATTCTGTTCCATCCAGCCAAAGACCTAAGCTAGGAGCCAGCACGATACCAATTAACATGGAACAAGCAAACACACAACACCCACAGATTCTGATTAAAGTGCATATTATCGCACCATACAATATATTGTTCTACACATGTATGTAAATGTTTAATTAACCCATGTCTAAATCTCTGTAATGTTCAGGAATTGATACTCTAAATCCTAAACAAGTGACAATCAGACCGCATGATGTTCACTTTTATTTATAACAATGCTTTCTTAGCACACTCATTGGAGTCATCTTGCAATTACGTGGTGAATTTCTTAAGGGAGGGAGGCAAGGCAGAAGCAGAGGAGGAAAAAGGAACAGGCAAAAGATTTTCTTCTCTGCATTTTAGGCAGCAATGAGATTGCTGGTTGCCAAAGGCTTGGAAATGGAATGAAGTGTTGGGTTAGCCTCAGGTAATACAATATTTTTCATTAATAATTGAAAGAAGAGTCTGTGACTAAACCCATTTGTCAGTCTTGGACGCCAGCAACAAAAACAAAATAAAAGCGTTTCCTTTATAAACCAAAGAACTGTTTGTGGGGGAAGAACCCAAGGGATGGCTCCCACTAGAGAAGAACACTGTAAAGGCTCAGAGAGAAGTTGGAGACTTGCAAACTTACTAGAAAGCAGGATCAGAAAAACAGAAAAGTCTCTAAACTTTACTTCATACACAGATGAGAAAAATCTGAGTTCAAGGAGACTAGAAAAAGCAGAAACTTGCCTCAGTTTGCACCATCATAGGTCTTCCTTTTTGAAAAGTTTCTAGGGTTGTTCCTCTCCCCTCACTTAAAGCCTTGCATGAGAAATCTCGTTCCCCATAGATGTGTTTCTTCCCCTTTCCTATGCACTCCCCTACAAAACTCATACCAGTTTCTTCATTAAATGCAGCAAGTGAAAGAAATGAAATAGCCTTTCCTTGCTGGCCTATTCACTACACTATTTTCTACCCTTCCCTAAATGACTTCCCTGCGCCAAAATCAGTTTCAACACCCCTGCTGCTGCCATTTACTGAAAGCAAATGTAGACCATAGTGTCTTCTAGGACAAAACAATCCTAAAGCCTCATATACTGTCTTCAGTCTCCACATGTACATTCTGTTTTTTCCCACCAATTTCAGCAGTGAGCTACACTACACACCCCAGTCCAGTTCCTGTTCCCTGCTCAGTCTCTCTGCTGCCACAACAGCACAACCCATTCAGACAGAAAGGTGTCTTAGGGCTACTTTAGTCCATCCTATATTGTTTTTGCACTCAGGACAATTACCTGACCAAGTCTGTGGTGTCTCAGGACCAATGCATAATCATTTTCAGACATCATGGGTGTTTATTGCCAGCTAATGTTGTTTCTCTTTGTCAGTACTTTTACTGGAAAAACTGAACTGGAAAAATATACAAAAAGGTTCCATAGTTCTATATTCTAAAGCCTGGAAAAATTCTAAAGCCTAAAACACACGTTTAGTCATGTCCATACTTGACTAAAGCTTTTGTGGTTTGTTGCCACTCCCCAGACTCTTAAAACATGAGCTGCACATCACTAAGTGGTAATATATTTGCCACCCTTGTAGCTCTACACATTTAACATCTTGTTCTATGCTAAATAATTCTGCCACCTGCAATGAAAATTGAATATCCTCTGTATGCTGCATACAAAGACAGAAGTTACTCATGATAGCTGATAGCCAAACCTCTAAACAATATACCCCTATGGATTTGGGGTTTTTTAAAGACACTGCGAAAGCAATGCTTATCTGAGAGATCTGATTTCCTGCATTCTCTAATGGGAAATTGTGCTTCCACTTGTGTTCTAAATTATGCGGCATAGGTTAATTTCAACATTCTCAAGTAGCAGGAGCAAAGAGCAAACTTCAAAGAAGACACCACATTTTTATGCATCTTTAGCCAGACAAACATTAGTCCTTTCCCCTAACTGAAGCAGATATTCTGAAGAACATTAACTGTTTTCTAAATATTCAGATGTTCTGTTGTCATAGTTTCATAAAGTAATGAACAGCTTCTTAATATTTAATAAACCTCGCCTGCTGTCCTCAGGCAGGGAGCACAGACTGTTGATAGCCAGCTACTAAATGTCCATTAAAATACAGAATCTCTCTTTAAAACGTGCTTAACAAACAGGTTTTATCACCTGCAATGAAATGTTAATTGCTTCAGCCACAAGACTGAAATGGTCTTATCCTACAAGAAACAAATGGAGAGCAGGGAAAGCTGGTACTCCCTGCTCTATCCTGGATCTGATGGAACCCTTACCCTGTGACAAGTCCTTGTTACTGGTGCACTCTGCTGTGTGGCAAAGTGACAGACCAAAGGAACTGGGACAGCCAAGGAATGCTGCAGAGAAGCTATTTATAAAGCTGCTTCTCGGGAATCTTGTTTATTATCTCTTGTGTGCAATGCAAGTCAGAACATATTGCAATAATGATCTTCACTAATTGGATACAGAAGTCATTAATACAGAACAATAATATTTGTACACTTTAGTTCTGGCTTTTTATGCTCTCAAAGCAAAAACTAATACTAATGGGATGTGAAAGAAACAAGGAAAACCATAGATGCAGCTAGGACCAGCCCTTTACGGTGCTGCCAGATTTGAAGTCCGTCTGTGCACTGGACCATGGCTGGACTGATGGCCCTGTGGCCTAAAGTCCTGTCAAAGTGCTGTGAAAGAAAAAGCCACAAAAAAAAGAAGGAGGAAATTCCCATCTCCTCCTGCCTGATCTGCACAGGAGTACAAAGAACTCTACACATCCAAAGAACTGTTCTGTATCTGCAGTTATCTGGGGATATCACCTTTATCACCTAACTCTCCTCACAAATAGCCTACATTGCCAACACAGACATCATCAGTTTGAAATAGGAGATGCATGTTAATATAAAAACACAAAAAATGACACAGTCAGAAGTAAATATGAGAACTAAGCCTTTCACCAAAGCTCCATGCAGCTGACGGGGAGTTTGGCTCTGGCTTTATACACAGAAATAGGAGGAGGCTAAGTACACCAATTTAAAATTTTAGAGGGTCTTTAAAAGTGATCTCAACTAACTTTGTAAGAATTTTGTGCAATGAACTTTGTCATTTCAGACTATATTTCTTGGTGTCTAATTGTTCAATGGCTGAAGAGAAGGAACAAACATTATTAGAGAAACAAAATCTGCTTTTTGAGGTCAAGAACATCTTAGAATCCTGCATCTCTTTAAAATGAATTGGCTTCAGTTGGTTACTTCAGTGCTTTTGAGCTGCTAGACCCTAACTGGGCTACAGTTCATAACTTAAAAGGCTGTAGAAATTATAGGGCAAATGTTCTCTAGATAAATGCACATCGCATACAAAAACGCTCCCGTGTTCCCTGCAAGAATGCAAACATAAAAAGGAAAAAGCTTAGTACAAGACATCACTGATTTATTCTTCCACTGGTCAGTATGTGTTGGTCCTTGCAGCAGCCTGTGACAGTGTCAGCCTGGGTTCATATCTATCCCTAACTGACCAGGAAGCAAATTGGAAATAAAAATGTTCTAAAAGTGTTTTATTTCTACATATCCATGAAACAGGCGAGCATCATGCCTTGCAAAGAAAGAGCCCCTGTTAAAAGAATCCAAAATAATAATAAAATATTATATTTTATATTTCTTACAAAAGTATCTCCATCCCTTATTTCTCACTAAGATTTTGACACATCTGTTTGTATACCAACTACAACTGTGTATTTCACAAACACTCCTACTCTACCCAGCGGTATTCACCCTGAAGAACTTTCAAAGTTTTTAAATGGTACACAACAGTAGCTTCCCTGGGATATTCTCAGAGACAGTTTTGAACTCAGGGTGCCATCTTTGCTCCTGGTCTTTTTCTGATCAGATGAATTAGAAACACAGAAATTTGATTTTTTTATAGGTATTACATGACATGAGAATGGACATGGAGGGAGTTTGCATGTTTGTGGGGAAGAAGGAAAAAGAGACTGAATTAAATTCTCTTTTCCCCATAAACGAGGACAGTTGTTCCATATCTTTCAAGAGAGAACTCGTTTGGGATCTTACAGAATCATTTGAGTTGGATGAGCTGAAAGTCTGCAAACTTCAGATACTGTGAGGAAATAATGGAACAAGGCATGTTGTGCTGAAAGCCCAAAATTGTGATGCAATTCCAGTAATTTTTTTTTTTTTTTTTTTTTTTTTTTTTTTTTTTGGCAAAAGCTTTCAAAAGCATTAGAAAGATAAAGAACCTTTTCAGGGACTCAGTTTTTTTCACTCAGATACACTATGTCTGCTGTGGTGGCATTGAATGTCAGCAAAAAAACCATGGACACATCCAGAAAACAATGTAATGGCAAAGCTATTTCTTACAGTGACTGGATTTTCCTTAACCTAAAGACAACCTAGATTTAGACATCTAAAAGTAGATAGAACCATGGATCTCTGTGCTAAGAGACCCAGAGACAGTAAGTAACTAACAACTCTCACCTTGCTGTGAGTTCAGGCCTCAGTTTTCCCCATCTATGACCTTGTAGCAGTTGCTGGATATGAACGCCCGAGCAGCCAGGTTTGGTAAGCTGAGGTGTGCCTCTCCGTGTATCAGCTGCTGGGATCAGCAGCTCTGTCCTGTTATAATCCTTGAATAAGTCTCCTTATGAACAAAAAGGCATGGATAGTATGTCCCCATACTTAAAACTGAGGTCTAAAAGCACAAGATGTATCCACAACCAGAAACAGATTTAGAACCCAAGCCTGAGATCTGGGAAGGTGTGCCATGGGCACTACCCAGCCCAAGCAGGAAGGACAGAGGCTGCTGCTCCTGGCAGCCCATGGAAAGTGACACCTTCAGTGTTTACTACAGATTGATCAGGGGAATGCAGATCAGCAGTTACTCACTCCCTATAAATGAGCTGAAGGCAGACCACAGCACTGCTTCAGAGTAAAAGATTTTGTTTCTCAGACATTTCACCAACTCACAATTCAAAATCTCATTTGGAGTCCCTCAAAAGTTGCACCGAGTTCCTGAGGAGAGATTGCCTCCCATGAGGCTGCTGTTGAGCCCAGCTGCCAGCACCTTGCAGCTTCCAAAGGGAATTTCTACCACCTGGAGAGAACTAAATACGTTGCCTTTAGACACTACAAGTGACTGTTGCATGTTATGGAGGAAAGTAGTTTCAGCCTTGAACTTTAGAAAACAAATACTATATTAAAATATTTCCTTTGTGATTCAGAGACCTTGACACCTTGAGATTGAAAGACTCCCAGTCTTAGTACATACTGTAATTAAGATAAATAATCAAGAAATGGGTATTGAGTAGAAGTTACAGCTTACAGTGGTAGGTAGAAAAAAACCCCCTGAAGCACAATGTTTTCCGAATTTCTGCAAATTCTTCAAGACAAACTCAGTTAAAAGTTCCTGGTACTAGGTACCTGTCTGTCCAATATTTAGAACTTTTTTATTGTAACTTGGCTCAAAACCCCTCCACTCGTACAAAAAGGTTTGTACAGCAGCTGTGAAATTGTGTGTCCTAATGGTGGATTTCCATGACACTGCACTTTCAGCTATCTCAATATTCATGGAGGCAGTTTGGCAACATCTGTGAAGAGTCTTTAAGGCAAAGAAAATAAAGCCTAAATAGTCTGAATTGAATAATGAATGAGAAGATTTGAAGCTTCCAAACAAACAGAATGTCTGCCTGTGGAACACAGAATCTTGAATAAAGATGCCATTGGTGCAGCATTCAGAACCTATCTTTAAATACACCTTCCACAGCACCCATTACACACAAGAACATTTCTTGATACTATATTGTTCAAGATTTAGGAGTTCTGAGTAAGGAATGCTGGATAGGGCCCGATGTTGCCCCTGCGTTGTGATTGAGTTTGATTTTAAGTCTATAAATAGTTTTATTGATACCTATACATTTATTCTAGGTAATAGTTCAAGACACTGGCCCATGAGATTTTAGGAATTTTCACACAGACATCTTTGACATATTTCTTAAAGATGCTTATGTTAACACTCTGCTACCTGTGCTCTGGCTGCACATATTGAGAGGTCAGTATTTGTATCCCACATGACTGGATGCACCAACAGTTGAAGTTAGAGCCCATCTCTAAAAGAAAAAAAAAAATCCAAATTTCTAAAAGCATTTTATCACCTGTCTGGTTGTGATTTGGTGGCTTTAAGAATTTTTAAAAATACAAAACCCACTTTGTTTTAACCTTGAGCCTAATGTTCTGTAATGATTTGGTATCTGACTGTACCAACACTCTTAAATCAAGAATATATTTCCTTTTCATAAGAGTCCATAAAAGGTAGTTTCATTTTCCTACCACAATGCTATACCTAATAAGCTCTTTCTGTCGAGGAACATTCTAGAAATTATCATCTTCCAAAGCAGAAGATATCTCAGACAATTAAAATATTGCAAGTGATGATTGCTGTTGATAGCATTAGCTCTCAATAATTAATTTGTTTAAGAAGATATCTGATACTTTATTTAGAAAATAATTATTCCTATAAACAATCATTAAAAATATACACATGCTGCATAAACTGGAGATGCCTTGAGCAATGATCCAAAGAGCAAATCTATCAGAGGAACACGTCAACAAGCCTGTCATCAAAATAGCCCCTTCCACCAGCCACAGATGCTGCACTCTTATTATAACTTGGATTAACTTTAAAATATATATAACTGCTGTAAGAATTTTAAGTAGAAAACAGCCTTTTTTTATTATTTTGATATCACAAAAACCATTACAGACAACCTTCTCCCTCTGAACAAAAGGACTTTACATATGTACTGTAACTCTTTTCTCTGTGGGTTTGAAATTACACACAGTAGTGCCAAAGGTAAGTCATTTCTAGAGGTTTAATACATTTCTGATTTTTTCCTCCCTCTTGTGAAATATATTTGTGGCCCACAGCAATCACTTTAGACTTTTTAGACACGTCCGGATAGAGATAGATGACACAAGTAATCTACTTATCTTCCTTTTCCATCACCAATAAAAGTGACAGCCTGCCTAATTAGGCCTAATAAAGCAGCAGCCGAGAGAGGGGCTCCGCAGCGATCTAAGGAGGAATGGCATTGACCCGCAGATACAGGTGCCGCCTTGAGGCAGTACTGGTATTGCTTTATCTTCAACGCATTACAGCCAGCTCATACCATATTCAAATGCAAGTAGCATGTTTTTCTCCTCAATTCTTAGATCAAGAACAAAAAAAAATAAAAAA